>OY294050.1:37747040-37806385 GCA_958510825.1 Brachypterus glaber
ATATGCCCTGATAACATACTTCATCCTAAGAAGGTTTTTTAATCGTTCCCTTGAAAAGGTTCTTAGCATAATGCTGTAAACATGCTAGGCATGTTCTTAAAAGGTGCACTGCTGTAGTAGTATAAGTGCTTCTAAACATTCTTAGCATGATTAGAGTATTTTGCTAAGAATATTCCCAATACATATTCTTAAAATATTCTAATCGGAATATTTTTAGAATAATGCTATAGTTCATATGCTAAGCATGATTAGAGTATCTTGCTAAGAATATTGCCAAATACATATCCTTAAAATATTCGAATAGTAATATGGCGTCTATATTATTTTAATTTTAATAGGTTAGAATTACAAATATTCTTAAAATTGTTGTTAATAATAAAAGTTTTACCCTTAAGTAGTAGAAATGGATGTATTTTTAGACACAAAGTGATTTTATATAGTTTTAGACAAAAAAAATAAAATTATTATTTTTTGAAATGATAATTACTTGCTATTTTTTCCTTAAACATTGGATATTTGTGTGGCGCATGATGTATGGTAGAAAGTTTCCTTTCACAGTAAAACTACATATCGTATAGGAATCTTACCTGATGGATGCTATATCTAAAGATTTTTATATATTTTAATTATTAGGTTATCACAAAGACGTAAAAATTTTCGCCATGTCCAAATTTATCACTCTATAAAAAGGATCGAGTATTATAAAATTTATTTAAAAGAAAGAGATAACCTACAGTAATATAGAGTCCCGAAACGCCTATCTACTTTATTTGCGCAAGCGCAATATTCAATATTATTACTTAAATGCATCAAATAAAAATATTTTAAGAAACATGATAAGAATATTCTTAAAAGAACTTGTACCTACTACTAAGAACATTTTTAACATGCTTCTTAAAATATTCTTATTTGATGCAGAGGCTTATAAGAAGCTTATTAGAAATTTTAGAGATTAAAACGGTGTCCTTTACATTTCTTTAATCATTCTTAAAATGTCCTGAGGGAAATAGGCATGCTTCTAAGAAGCATGCTGTCCTTCCGGCTATTAATTTTAAGAATCTTCTTAGAAGGTTTTTGTGCTATCAGGGTGGGGGTTCCATTTAAAAATAGAAAGTTTGATTTATTTCCGGCGAAACCGGAAGTGCCAAATAATTTCCAACTATATCAAAAAATTCTAAATTATACATACAAAAAAAATAAAAAAGTTAAGGGGGTGAACCACCTTCCTGAAACACCTGGTATATCATGTACAGGGTGTATCAGCTAAGACAGATCAATCGTTTTTTGACATTATTATTAAAGCTATCAGAATAAAATTTATTTCAGTCAATATACACCCAACAAGCTATAAGTGTGCATAAAGAAAAGTTTTCTACTTGCTTTTGTTTTTGATATATAGCTTATTTGACGCCATTTTTTATTCAATTTATTCAATTTAAATAAATAAATAAATAAAATAAATTTTAATTTAAATACTAAAATTTTTAAAATGTTTGTATACTTTATTCATTGCTTCATATATTGTACGTACCTAAGTTATATTTAGAATAATCTTAATTTGTTATTTTATTCAAATACAAAAATTTGTATTTTAGGATATTTGGTTAATGGTTTCAAGTACCCAAACAATTTCTTAGATACTGAATTTTGTATCACTATAATCTGAATACACTTTATTTAAGCCTCTTTTGATACTACTTATGATACTTTTACGTTAGCCGTAAGTTATAATTATTTAATATTTGAATCCTAAATGCATTTAACGCAAGTTAAAGATTATTTAATTTTGCCATTTTATATGACATTTATCCAGACATTATTAATGTTGATATTTAATTCGCTCAACCCTTAACTGCAATCAAAATAATTGGAATTCATAAAGTCCTTAATAAAAAAATATTTAAAAAATTATATTTTTTAAAACAATTAATTAAAAAATAATAAAATTAGTTTTTTAAAATTGTATTTAAAGTGACAATTAAAAAAAATGTATCTTAGAAATAAAAGCTAGTAGAAGACTTTTGTTTAGGCACACATATCGCTTTTTGGGTGTATATTAACTAACATACATTCTACTTCGATAGCTTTTATAATAACGCCAAAAAATGGTCTTAGCTGGGACACCCTGTATATAGCATTAAATAGTCAGGTAATCTGATTCGGATTCGGAGGGGATGGATGAGCTCATCTCATCTCATCTATCATCTCATGAGAGGGGGAGTGAAACTAGCTCACTAATGCTTGAGTTGCATCGGTCAGGAATTGGTGGTCACCATTACTGGTTGAGAATATTTTTAATCTTGTTGTGAGTGGTGAAGTATTCGTGATCATAATCTAGAAAATTTTAATTGGGGGGTTTGAGTTGTGGTGGATAAAAGATTTGGGTAGTCCTCATGAACCAGGGGGCATCGAGGCATATTCGGAGCACCTTGTTTTGGAAGGCCTGAAGTTTGGCTGAAAGCGTAGATGAATACTGGCTTGAGGGTTTGGTTGTAGAGTAGGAGTGTGTTTTTAATAGAAAGGGAGCTTTTTTACTTATTATGGAGTAGAGTTTGGCGAGACGGCAATTGGCTGTTAGGAGGGTGTTTTGGACGTGCTGACGTAAGGTTTTTAGATATGGTAATGCCTAAGTATTTAACGTGGTTTTCCTAATGTCTTGGTCATTTACCTTAATGTGTTTTTTAATTAAGGGTTAACTACGAACAATCTTTATAGGTAGAAGTAAAATTTTATCTAAAAAAAGCTTTGCCACGATATGCTAAATGCGGATCCTATTTTTACACGTTCTAAAAGTATTTAATTTAAATTAATACATCTTCAATTACAGCTATACAATATATTCAGAATGTCTTTAGAAATCCCTATAAATGGCGACTTGGGATTCATAATGATTTTCAGCTTTTCTTGGATACATTTTTGTGAATAACCTATTAATATTAGTATATTATAATGCATACCTACTGCAGAACTGACGAAAAAAAATTAAGAGGTGATTCTACATCTAAAAATATGAAGATTTGGAACCTTTTTTTATATTTTTAGATATAGACTCACTTTTTAAATTTTTTCCGTCAGTTCTGAACCACCCTATATAAAAGTAAAGAGTATTCTCTATAGGATCTAAGATTGATATAGGGGGTGAGTCTCACCTGGTTCACTGTTTGCTGTTCAAGATACAGATTATACATATTCGGAGTAAATTTATTCTTAAGATACAAATAACAAAATAGGTGGGTACAAAATTTTAAATTTAAAAACGTGTAAAACCATTAATAAAATGTGTAGGATAAAATTTTAAATTCTACAGTTTACTTGCGGAAAAATCAAAATTGGTTAATTTTTTCTCAAACCTATTCAAAAAATTGTTTTTGTGAACTTCATTCCGAATTTAAAATGTTTATCAAAAAAAAAAAAAACAACAAATCATAAACCAGTCAATTGGTTTTTGCAAAAAATTAATCCCTTCGCTGCCATCAGTTATGTTAGAGATCTCTCTAGAGAGAGAGTGACTGAGAGATCTTTTTTAATAATGCCCAAGATGATTTTGAATTTGTCCTGTAACTTAAATTTTCCTATTATGCAATCACTGTAAAATTATATCACTGTCATCTTTACTTTTTTCTTGTTTTGTTGGACATTTTCCTTTTTCTGTCATATAACTACCATACTCACAAACGGGTCTACCACAAGAACCTGTAGAAATACACCTGGAAAATAAATACAAAAAATTATTATTACTGTTCTGTTTCACATTTTCTTGTGTAATTTTTTCGTGAACCAGATCCTTCGAGAGAAAAAAAGTAATATTTGAACCGTTTTGGAAATAATCCTTTTACTCCACCACAGGGAGCGAAGGCAATATTTTTTTAAAGTTTACAATATTTTTTAAATTACAGATTTTTGTGGTCGCTTAAACTAAATCTGATAATACCAACGTTCTTAATCCATCCCTCAGGCCGAGGGAGCATATAACTTTTAAACATTTCCATTTTTTAGGGCAAATAATAATTATTATTAAAATATTTCTTAATAATTCTTAGTAATAACTACACTAGCAATAAACTGGTAAATAAATAGTCACTGAGTATTTCCACGTCAACTAGCCTCGATCCGGAACTCATCTCTCCGATTTTGATGAAATTTTGCATGTCCCCATAACTTAGTGTTTATATAACCCCATTAATGGCATTTTGCAAAAAAATCGTCGGTTGCCGAGATATTAGGGTGGGTCATTTTTTGCCTTTTTTAAAATCGGAAAACAACCATGTAATAAATTCGTAATAACTTAATTTTTATTGAAGTTATATACTTTATTCGTATTAATTTGTAAAGAGAATGAAATTATGGTCTAGGAAACCCATTTTTTTACCCATTCTGACATTTCCAAGATGGCGGACCGCCATGCCAATTCGGGGAAGTTTATATTTTGTATCCCCAAAATAGCTTATCTTCGATTTTTTTTATTTTTTTTTTAATATTTACTCGTATTTAGGTTAGTATATCCCTATAAAATATTTCGACTCAAATGACATATTTATGGGAGATATGATCCATAATGTGCGACCATACCCTAATTTTTTTACATTTTTAACTACAAAAAATGAGCTTTGTGAGGAATTTAATGAAGAAACTAAATCCATTGCACAATATTATTAATTTGATTACTTATTTAATGAAAAGGGTCATCAATAACAATATACAGGGTGTGCCAAAAATATAGGAGCACCCTATACAGGGTGTAACAGAATGTTTCCAAAATCTCTTAAGGGTAATTAGATCTTGTCAAAATAATGCCACAAGTTCATATAAAATTTTTGGTTACGGCTCAAAGGGGGAGGGGGCTAGTCAAAAATTTCATATGGACTTTTTATTTTATTTTAATGAGATAAAAACATTTTTAAAATAATATATAGCATTTTTGAAAAAATATAAAAGTATTTTTTTACGGTCCTCGTGCCTTTAAATTAAAAATGTGCCTTTTTCTCGGAAACACTTCATTTTATCGAATTTTTTGTAGAGTGATTTTTTGATTATAATTGCTCACAGAATGTACAAAAGTAATTAAAATTCTAAAATTTGTACCCCTAAAAAAATTTAGGAGTTAGGAACCATAAGGGAAGTCCGCCCCTGACTTTTCTGATAACTTTTAAAACTTCTGTTAAAATCATTCAATGCAAAATAATTTTCTTAAACAACTCAAAAAAAATTGTCAATAAATATTAAAAAGTAAGAAAGTTATGGGTGATTCTGTTCCAAATAGGACCCAAGGAAAACCTTGACTTCTTTGATTTGCCCTATTTTTGGCTCAAGTGTGCTATGTCTGTCTAAAAAGAACCTGATTTTTTTTCAGATTTTTTCGACATTTATTTTTGGAGTCATGGCCTTTTAAAGATGAGAAAAATGCCCAACTTTTCTAAAACGTATAATTTTTAAACGGCTGTATCTCTATAACGGTAAGATATAGCGACTTCAGACAAAGTGTATTTTAAAGTTTGTTAGTTGGAAGTTATTTTGATTATAAAGTAAATTTAAGTTTGGTGATTTTGGTGATAGTCACCAAAGTAACCAATTTTTGGTGACATTTTACTCAAAATACGCCATCTTCGATTTTCTTTTTTTAAATATATGTTGAACTACAGTTGCCCAAATTTCAAAATGGGACCGCTATATATTCGTCTTTGGTAAATATTTAAAAATATAGTAGCAACTCAATGTTTTATTTATTGGTAATATTATGACCACAGTTTGATGTACGTTGTATGTTAACTTTACCTCAATCAAATTTAAACTAAAATTAACTTTTTTGCAAACGGAATTATATAAGTTAATTGATTAATTTTTTTAATATAACTAGCTAAGATACCCGTTTTTCGCACGGAATTTTTAATAAATTAGGCAAGGTATTATTTTTGCATTTTACAGAAATTTTTAGACATTCATAATATTCTATAGTTTGTTTAAATAAGCAATTAATTATAACTAGCCATATTTTGTAAAGCCTACTATGTTTACTAAACATTGTTTAATGTCAAAAGAATCTAAAAAAGGCAAATTCTTATTAAGCATGCAAAGCATACGTACGTATGCTATATAAGCCAAAAATCAGACAAATCGAAGAAGTCTGTGTTTAAAATTGAATATTTTGTGTTTCATTTGCCATGGAATGAGCCCAAACGTTTTCAGCTGGAATTGTTTTTGGTAAATGTTGAGGTGGAGTAAGGAGGTCAAAAAAATCCTAGCCGAATTGTTTAAGGAACCTATATTTAAAATTTGAAGTCTTTAGCTCAAAGCGTTCTCAAGTTATAGTGATTACAAATTTTCTTGGACAGACAGATATACAGATTGACCGACACACAGATTTCTATTGGTAAACTATTGTTTTTTTCTATATTAATCTACGAGAAAATAAAAAAAAAATAAAAAAAAATTACTAACGCAGTAGAAGAAAGTAAAATTTAAATTAGATTTCCCATGCGAAGATTGAGTATCACAGCTAGTACATATGTATATAAACTCAATTTAAGGTTTTCCGAAACATATTATGTAAGTATCTTATTATTGCATTAAAAAAAATGATGTTAGTTTGATTAATTCCTAAAACTAAATTCCCGTGCGAATAACGGGTCCACTACTAGTATATATGTATATCAGATGTAGTAAAAAATGTTGCAGATAAATATAAAATAGTTATTAAATATATCAGCATTTCCATTTCAAAAATACAGGGTAGTATTATTAAACTCTGCGTTAAAAAGTGGTTGGGAAATGAAATTTTGACTGACATTTATATCTTTAATATTTTGTCCAAGGCAATCCCATGGTCGTCCCATTATGAATTTTGGCACATGGTTAGAGAAAGATCTACAGATTATTATATCTTTTTATTAAAAAAATCAAAGATGGCGTATTCTGAGATAATCGTCACCAAACATTGGCGACTTTGGTGACCATCACCAAAATCACTAAATTTTACATATCTTTAAAAATTATTAAAACACAACAAAATGGCTTTAAAATATATATTTCTTTAAATCTGTATCTTTTAGCGTTACTGAGATAGAGCTGTTTAAAAACAGGCTGTTTTAGTGACTTTTGCAATTTTGGCCAATTTCAAAAGGCCGTAACTCCATAAATAATGACCAAAAAAATCTTAAAATTATATAATTTCTTATTGAGCATACGTAGAGCAAGTATACCAAAAATGATTAAAATCGAAGAAGTCGATGTCCAAAATTGCCCTGTTAGGGTCCTATTTGGCGTGGAATGAGCCTTATCAAAAAAATAATTTTTTTATTTAATCTTGGGGGGCAAATATCTCAGAGTAGGGGGGCCGTAGCCAAAAAATTTATATGAACTTGTGGTATTATTTTGACGAGATCTAATTACCCTTAAGAGATTTTGGAAACATTCTGTAACACCCTGTATAGGGTGCTCCTAGATTTTTGGTACACCCTGTATATTGTTATTGAAGACCCTTTTCATTAAATAAGTAATCAAATTAATAATATTGTGCAATGGATTTAGTTTCTTCATTAAATTCCTCACAAAGCTCATTTTTTGTAGTTAAACATGAAAAAAAATAGGGTATGGTCGCACATTATGGGTCATATCTCCCACAAATATGTTATTTGAGTCGAAATATTTTATAGGGACATACTACCACTAAATACAAGTAAATAGTAAAAAAATAAAAAAAATCGAAGATAAGCTATTTTGGGGATACAAAATATAAACTTCCCCGAATTGGCATGGCGGTCCGCCATCTTGGAAATGTCAGAATGGTTAAAAAGATGGATTTTCTAGACCATAATTTGATTCTCTTTAAAAATCAATACGATTAAAGTCTATATCTTTAATAGAAGTTAAGTTATTACGAATTTATTACATGGTTTTTTTCCGATTTTGAAAAAGGCAAAAAATGACGCATCCTAATATTTCAGCAACCAACGATTTTTTCGCAAAACGCCATTAATGGGGGTATATAAACACTAAGTTATGGGGACATGCAAAATTTCAGCAAAATCGGAGAGATGAGTTCCGGATCGAGGGGCTAGTTGACCTGGAATTACTCCACTGTCAATAATAATTAACTATAATCCGTCCAGTTAAGCAAGATAGTAAGGGACGCGGCCCGTTTTACACCACAGAGCGCATAAATAGCATAATTATGCATAAATCGTAGTGTATCAAAAATTTAACAGATGTCGGTACTGTTTTCCTGGAAAGGGCCTATCCAAAGACTCGCATAACAAGCATAGTACAAAAGAATGGGATACCAGGATTGGCTTGATGTGTCGTCATGTATTTTGTAATGGTTGTTATGCGAGCCTCTGGATAGGCCTTAATTTGTAATTTTAACCTAAAAATTTGAAGTTTTCCTTGTGTTCAATATAATTTACGTTTGTACAATATGTAGAATATGCTAATTTATTGTGAGTATATGAAGAATAAACTAAAAAAGTACCTTTATCCAATACATACAGATAATAAGACAATTACCAGCTTTATTTTAAATAGATAAACTCAATAATAACCCCCGCGTGGCTTTTACTTTATTGAGTGGATAATTATTTATTTTACCCACTCAACTGTCACTTGTCAAATTATTTTCTTGTAAATGTCATTAAAATTTTTAATAAAAATATGAATTCCTAAGCTATTTATTGGATAAAACCTTGTATGGCACTCATAGGTAAACCGATATTGCCCTCTCAAAAATTAACCAGCTTGGCTGACGCCTCGCAGGTTAATTTTCTCATGGGCAATATCTTACTTTACCCACTAGTACCATAAATAACTATTTTCAATAACATACATAATAACATTAAGTATAACCCTTTTTTGTATGTAACTTTCTCTTCTTTTATTAGCTTTAACGACCGTCATTGTCATAGACAAAATATGTCACAATATTTTATATGGTAAAAGGTACGAGTTTTTAACCAATGATGTAGCGGGAATTTAAACTACTATCTTGCATAATTGGACGGACTATAGTAGTAATAATTCAAACTAGTGATAAGTTGATAAGTAATAAATTATAATTTATTACTTGTCAACTTATCTATCTTATCTATCTAGTATACTGCCAATAATAAATTACTAGTATTATAGTTATTATACAACGTGATTTACCTAAGGAAAATCCCACGATTTGTCGAGTTATTGGTAAAGTTATCAAAATAAATTTTATATCAGTGAATATAGACCGAGGGACTGAACGCGAGAAAATCTTTTATAGAAGCCAAAGGAACTCAGGAGGAACTCTGGAAACAGTCTGAAGAACTCTGAAAAAACTCCGGAGGAACTCCGAGGAACTCTGAAGAACTCCTGAGGAACTCCGAGGAACTCCGGAGGAACTCCGAAGGAACTCTGAGGAACTCTTTGCAAAAAGGAACTCTTTTGTACAAATTTCAGGTGCGGTTAGAAACAATGGCGATTTCTTCCGTTAGATTAGAGAGGGACAAAAGTTCTACCCAAAAAGGATAGAAGACATACATACACTCCCACTTCCACCCAACCAAACAAATTCTGTATTTGTTCTTTGTTGAACAAATACAATATTTTCTTGGCCGGGCGAAAAGTGTAACTATAATATTTTTATTAAAGAAATTACTGGCGCCATCTAAATTTTAGTAGAATTATCTTATTCTACAGATTCACATTAGCTATGTTCGTTCGTGCAGCTCAGTGCTACACTTTCCGGCCAACCAAATAAATATTTATTTTAGTTGGCTGGAAGGTGTAGCATAAATGAGATAGAGATAGGGTAGACGTCTTTTGTTTCATAATTCTAGTTGTAGAGAGCTCCATTAGTATTTATTACCCATGCGGATTAACGTTTTTATTTTCAAACTAGATGAGCTGTTACAAACACCTTATCAAAACATCCTACCTATGGGCGCCAATTTTTTTTGCAGGGGCGCCATGTTTGGTAGAAACCATCAGTGACAAAGCTTTTTTCTGAAAGTTAATTTTGGGGAGTCAATTTTTTTTTGAAGGGGCGCCAAGTTTGGTAGAAACCGTCAGGGATAAAGCTGTTTTTCTTGAAGGTAATTTCGGGGCGCCAAGTTCAAATTGGTAGAAACCGTCATCAGGGACAAAGCTCTTTTTCTTGAAGGTAAATTTTGGGGAGTCCATTTTTTTTTTGAAGAGGCGCACAGAGGGCCAGGTAAAAAAAAGTGGACAAACTTCTGAATTTTTGCATACGGCTATTTTTGATACCGCTGATTTCGAATAAAATAATGAAAAAATTCAAAAATATTTTTTCGCGCCACTAGGGTGGTCCAAAATTTTATTTTTCTTTCGATCTTTATAAAAATGTGTCAAATGTCTTCTTTTGATTATGTTTATGTAGACCAATATTCATAACCTAAAAATTCTGTACTGTACCCAGTCCGCACATACATGGATGCAACATCACAAAGAAAGATTTTTTAGGTAACAAGTGCCATATTACATGAGACGTAACATATATATGTATGCTACATTACATGTCCTATAATAGAAAGATTTTTTAAGTTACATGTGCCATATTACATAAGATGTAACATACATACAGCCTGTTCCAGAACTCGCGTACCGAAATTTAAGAGGTGATTCTACATCCAAAAATATTAAAAAAAGTTTCTATAAAGGTTGGTCCGGAAATGAGCCCTAAGGGAGCTACGGCCCTTCGAAGATGACGTATTGAATGGGGAACAAAAAAAAGCACCAATAAAATTTTAATGCTGCAGGGTGATTCTTCATTTAAAACTGAGCAAAAAAGTATTATACACCAAAACACCTAAATTTAATATTAAAGGAGTAATAGCCTTTTAAAAAGTAACGTTTTTGGTGGCACAAAATGTTACTTCATCTTAATTGCATTTTTTTTTTGATAACGGTTGCTCCTACAGTGTTACACTATATTATATTTTATATGTATTTTTACTCTAGAAATCTATATTTTTTACAACAAATCCAAAAAACATACACATAGAAAAGTTTGGGGCAAAAATGTTTTAAGCCTCATATATTTTGTCCGTCTGGGCACGCCTCTGGATAAATTAAAAAAATAAATTAACATAAACTTATTGCCCTTATTAATACTAGTATACATGCAAAAGCTCGCCGCTCTAGCTTAAACGGTACCCGAGTTATTAATTAAAAACTTTATTTTTATTACAATTTTAAAGGGCCCTAGATCCCTTAGGGCTCATTTCCGGACCAACCTTTATAGGAACTTTTTTTATATTTTTGGATCTAGAATCACCTCTTAAATTTTGGCATGCCAGTTATGGATCACCCTGTATGTATGATACATAACATGAAATATTGCATGTTATGTATATGGTATGAGAACATACCAGATACATAAAATGTTATGAATTCACCATATGTAGGTACAGGTTAATAATAATAATCCGATCGGCTTGAAATTTTCAGGAATAATCAAGTTGTCCGAGGTGAAGATCCCTATTATTTTTGAAAGTAATCCCACCAAAAACAAAAAAGTTATGGAGGGATAAAGCTTAAAAAAAATCGAAAAAAGCTGAAAGAATATTCCTATTAACGTATTTTTTTCAGGAAAAATTACTTTTATTATAAAAATCAATTCTACAAAAACAAATAAAAAAAATTAAAAATTTTGAAAAAAAAGTTCTTTTGAAAACTTTTTTTGAAAAATTTAATTTATATTTTTTTCAATAATTTTTCGTTTTTCAAAAATCTTAAAAAAAAACATATTTTTTTAATTTTTTATGATTTTTTTTTTAATATTGCTTGTTTAAAACTTCAGTTTTATTTTGGAAATCGACAAATTCCCATAAGCGTTGAATACGAGTATCCGCATTCGTGGTATAACTAATTATGTAATATCTTGTAAAATACAGAAATCAGAGATGTGATTTCAATGGAAATAGATATTAGAATTTTGAAGTTCCCGCCAAGCAATCTAGCCTACATCCTTTGACCAATTATTGTTCAAATTATAGTAGTAGAGTATGGCGTCATATTTAACCGTTGTGGGAATAGTGTTTTTGTGTTTGCAAAAGCTATTTTTTGAAGAGTGTTTTATGATAGGTTAGTAATAAAACTAATTATTAGTTTATACAAGTTTTATAATCTACATAATCGTAATACTTTTTTTTAAATTAACCTCAAAATAAGATTTCAAATTATAATGGATTATACTTTTTTAGTAAAATGGAATATGCAGTTGTGTCGTTTGTTGGAAATGATGACGTCAGTGACATCCCATAGGATGGATGATGCATCCCCACACAAAAAATGTTTCCCAATTAATTGCAATAAAAAGGTACCTATTACCTATAAAAACGGATGATGCATCCCAACACAAAAAATGTTTTCCAATTAATTGCAAAAAAAGGTACCTATTACCTATAAAAACGAACAGATAAAATAAATGGAGAACATTTGAAGTTATTGTGGTATGTTAATCTATATTCATGGGTAAGCCGTTTGCTGAGAATTATCAGGTTCTATGTGACAGCTTTGATGAAAAAGAGATATACTTTATTTATTTATCCTCAAGGAGTTGGGATCCCTACTGTAAAAGGCGGAGTGTACTGGAAGAAAACTAAATGTTCTAAATGTATTTTGCGAGCTAAATCTGCGAAATCTTGTGTACAACCCTCGCGAAATCTTGCGAAATTCCCCGAAATCTTAAATATTTAACACGTTGGCTACCATGAGAGTGACCAGCAACTCTCGGTATTTTTTTACATTGGTACCACGTGTATTAGGGAACGTTCAAGTATTATGTAACGCAAATTGTACCAAAATTAATACACTTCATACCCCGGTTCTCGCGTTATTTAAGGCAGTAGAGAGTTCATATTTTGGCTACCCCCCTAACACACCCCCTATTAGGGTTGTAGCCAAAATATGAAATCTCTATAATCTATAATAACGCGAGAGCCGGGGTATGAAGTGTATGAATTTTAGTACAATTGAGTTATGTAATACTTGAATGTTCGCTCACCGGCTACTCTCAATAGCATAGGTTAACATCAAATTGTAACTCTTAAACTGCCGAAACAAAAGCATCCATATTATAGGTGTGGTACACCAGAAGTACTACTTATGTCATATTTCAGTGAAACGCGGTAATATTGGTGGAAAAGTTGTAAAAAATGTTTTATTAATATCACAGCTACACAAACTAAAGTTGGATCTCCGACAGACTCTACTAGTCAAATTCTATGTATTTTGAGCCGCTGAATCCGAGTCGGAGTTTAAAAATTGGGTCCCATTTTCAAAATAAACTCAAAAAAACATCCTTTTTGTACTTTTTCGCTAGGTTTTTTGAGGTCTTTTTAAAAACTTTTAAATTTCGACTGCAGATTCGCATTCAGCGGCTCAAAATATATAGGAATTGACTAGTCGAGTCCGTTGGAGTTCCATTTTTTTTTGTGTGGTGCTGTATTTATTTTATTCTTAGAGAATTTGAATGAATTATTTTTTTGTATGTAATTAACGAAAAAACGTATAATATATATACTAAGTATATTATACTTGAAAATGTAAAATGAATTATTTAGTTTCTTTTTTAGAATTTGCGAGAAATCTTGCGAAATCCCGCAAAATATTGCAAAAGCCCGCGAAATCTTGCCAAATCTTGGGTAATGCAAAATTTGGTGTACGCGAGTTTGTATGAGATTTACCCCTCGATATTTTGCATTATTATGTTTTTTTTTAATTTTAAATTTTTTTTTTTCAGAATATGTTTATTTTATTATACGTTTTTAAAAAAAAATGTACAAACAGTCACCTTTTTTAAAATACATATTATTCAGAATATGTAATATATAGTTTTAATTTTTTGTATGTATACCTGGCAGGACAACCGAGTGTTAGTTTAAGATATATTTTTATTTTTGCAAAATAAACAAAATTAAGACTTCGACCGGACCCTGTAGATATCAACTTTAGATTTCGAATAGGTAAGTGGCACACAAATATGTATTTCATATTTGTGTATCATTTACCTATTCGAAATTGGAAGTTTATATTTGCCGTCCAACGGGGGTACGGGGGAATTTAAACATCCATGTTACATATCACCCATATAATTTTAATGTATTAAATACCTCTCATCCATATGGCAAGGGATAACTTATGATGTATTTGGTATGTTTCTGCTACATATCAAGGAGTATAAAAACGACATGGCTGATACCTCTCATCCATATTGCAAAAGTTATATAACATGTTATGTACCTGGTGTGTAGCTGATATGTTACATGTTATGTACCTGATACATAATTTGAGGCGGAATTGTTAAAGTCCAAAGACTGTACATGGACTATAAAAACTACATGGCTGCAACATCACATAGAACAGTGGTTATGTACCTGCTATGTACCTGCCATGAATTTGTGCGGACTGGGTATTTGCACGAAATTAGGGCTAATTTTTTTTGAAATGTCTTCAGTTTTGGAGAAATACTTAAAATTAAAGCACATAATATGAAAAATATATAATCAAACTTAAAAATTTATTTAATCCCCTATTTTTGTGAAAATCTTTCAAGATATTATGCCATCTATAAAATAAACTATTTTTTTTAATCATAGAATATGTACTTAAGTATCATCAGATATGTCTAAAAATATATTATAAAGTGTCTGTATCGTAATATAAAGGTCCTAGAAACGTGAAAATAGTAACTATAGTTACTGATATATCAGTTTAAATCAGTTTAAATCATAAATTAAAAAAAATATCCATTTGTTAAGTGTGCCTTTCCATGGAGATTTTTCCTTAACTATAGTAATATTATTCTATGGAAAAAAAAGTTGCGGATTTTTTGCGCAACACAGAGAAAAATAATAAAGTTTTTTATATACGTATTTTTTACGTAGATATTAACAACAGGTTAATGGTAATCCAATAATTTTGGCTTATAGCACAATAAAACTTGACAAAAATGTTTGATCAAAACAAAACCCTTATATTTTTCTAGAATTAAAGATTTAAAAAAAATAGGGAGCTTCACAGTATGAACTGAAGTCGAGAAAGTACAAACAGAGACGTATTAAATATGCTCTTACAAACTTCTGACCCTTTTATTACAAGTCTTAGAAAATTACCAAAAAAGAAAAAACTTCCTTATTTACCTGAAGTACTTACCCTCTTAGAAATAAATCCAAGTACTGAAGACAATGACAATAACGATAGTGACGATGATGACAATTAAAGTTCTGATAGTAGCTGTAATTAAAATCTTAATTTTATAAGGGGTGTTTTGTGATCAACAAAATAATAATAAAATAATTTAGTAGAAAGTAAAATATTTATTATAAAAATAAAGTTTAATTAAAAAAATATAAGGTTTAATTTTATCAAACATTTCGTGCGTTAAGCCAAAATTATTGGATTACCATTAACCTGTTGTTAACATCTACGTAAAAAATACGTATATAAAAAAACTTTATTATTTTTCTCTGTATTGAGCAAAAAATCCGAAACTTTTTTTTCCATAGAATAATATTACTATATGGAAAGGCACACTTAACAAATGGATATATTTTTTTTAATTTATGATTTAAACTGATAGTTACTATTTTCACGTTTCTAGGACCTTTATATTACGATACAGACACTTTACTAATTATGTAATATATTTTTAGACATATCTGAGGATAATTAAGTACATATTCTATGATTAAAAAAAATAGTTTATTTTACAGATGACATAATACGTTGAAATAAAGATTTTCACAAAAATAGGGGATTAAATTAATTTTTAAGTTTGATTATATATTTTTATATTAAGTGCTTTAATTTTAAGTATTTCTCCAAAACTGAAGACTTTTCAAAAAAAATTACCCCTGATTTCGTGCAAATACAGTAAAGGTTCAAAAACCGATGAGTCATATAGACTCCGCCATTTCGAATTTTTAGGTTATGAACATTGGTCTACATAAACATAATCAAAAGAAGACATTTGACACATTTTTATAAAGATCGAAAGAAAAAAAAAATTTTGGACCACCCTAGTGGCGCGGAAATTTTTTTTTGAATTTTTTCATTATTTTATTCGAAATCAGCGGTATCAAAAATAGCCGTATGCAAAAATTCAGAATTTTGTCCACTTTTTTTTCCCTGCTGGCCCTCTGTGGGGCGCCAAGTTTGGTAGTAACCGTCAGGGACAAAGCTTTTTTACGAGGGGAGGACCGCGAGGAAATCTTTTGTACAAGCCAGAGGAACCCAGGAGGAATTCTGGAGAAACTCTGAAAAACTCTGGAGGAACTCCGAGGAACTCTGAGGAACTCTGGAGGAACTCCGAGGAACTCTGGAGGAACTCCGAAGGAATTCAGAGGATCTCTGAGGAACTCTTTGCCAAAAGGAACTCTTTTGTACAAATTTCAGACGCGGCCAGAAACAATTATTACTTATTACCCATGCGGATTAACGTTTTTATTTTCAAACTAGGTGAGCCGTTACAAACACCTTATCAAAACATCCTACCTATGGGCGCCAATTCTTTTTTGCAGGGGCGCCATGTTTGGTAGAAACCGTCAGGGACAAAGCTTTTTTTCTTGAAGGTAAATTTGGGGCGCTATTTTTTATTTGAAGGGGTGCCAAGTTTGGTAGCAACCGGCAGGGACAAAGCTTTTTTTCATGAAGGTATTTTTTGAGCGCCAACTTCTTTACTTCTTTTTTTGTAGGGGCGCCAAGTTTTGGTTGAAACTATCAGGGACAAAGTTTTTTTTCGTAAAAGGTATTTTTTTGGGCGCCAATTTCCTTTTTTTTTGTAGGGGCGCCAAGTTTTGGTTGAAACCGTCAGGGACAAAGCTTTTTTTTTATGGTGCCTTATTGGCACTAGTGATTGTATAGCTGTAATTTGTACGGCTTATTTGCCAAAAATTACCCCTTCCAGAGAGGAACTCTTAAGGAACACACGAGGAACTCGGAGGAACTCGGAGGAACTCCCAAGGAACTCGGAGGAACTCCCAAGGAACTCGGAGGAACTCCGAAGAACTCGGAGGAACTCCGAAGAACTCGGAGGAACTCTGGACGAACTCCGAGGAACTCCGAAGGAACTCAGAGGAACTCTTTGCAAAAAGGAACTCTTTTGTACAAATTTCAGATGCGGTCAGCCCCTCGATATAGACCCAACAAGCTAAAAGTTTGCATAAACCAAAGTTTTCCACTAGCTTTTGTTTTTGGGCTGCAATTATACTTTTCTAAATTTTTAACATAACTTTAACTAAAAATGCAAAATTTCAAAAATACATTTATTTTTCCTTATAGTTAGTTATTTTTTTTTAACCAAATTTTATATTTTTGCAATTTAAATTCATATTTTAATTGGTCAGTTGAAGAACAGTACTAGTCCAAAATTGTTATTTTGAGATAAACACAAAAAAACTTTTATTTCCGTAAATGTTAATTATCAGTGTTTGCATGCATTACAAAGTTGTAATTCCTAACTAGACCGATACATAAAAAGTGCAATTTGTCAAGAAAACATTTTGAAGAATGAATTTCAGAAAAAATATAACCGCGGACATGTAGGGGAGATGTGGGAGAGTTGGTACCGCGGGACAGTGACTTATTATTGGTTGATCAATATTAAAGATTACACATATTGTTTACCTTTACACATATTGTTTACCTTTACTTTCAGAAGTAAAAAGAACGCCACACGGGTGTGTTTTGTTTTTAAAATCTGTGGCTATTTTAATTGTTTTGTATAGTGAAAAGTAACTTTTTTTTGGTTTAAATTATCGATTACAGTACTTTGTGGTTGCATGGTAGTGTCAGTGATTTTTAATTTTAAAAAATATCCAGATATGTAAATGTGAAAAATTAATATGTGGAATTTGTCCCAACTCTCCCACACCTCCCCTACTGTTCTTCAACTGATTTTTGTTTTGTTTTTTTTTTCAGAAAATTTGTTTTAGTTTAATTTACAAGATAGTTAATAATAAGAAACATTGCAAATAACACGTTGTATTAAATACTCTTACATACATACATACATACATACATACATACATACATACATACATACATACATACATACATACATACATACATACATACATACATACATACATACAGCAATAAAAACAAATATTTAAATATTCTGAATTCAGACATCTTCAGCATTAAATTTTGTAACAGATATGCCCAGAGATGCCGATTTTTAATCGATTCTTTTGAAGGTCTATACTTTTAATGCAATTGACAGATTTTTAATCAATTTTTTTACTTTTGATATTTTATTATAATCGATTCTATAAGATTCTATAAGATCGATTCAAAGAACATGTTCTTTGAATCAACCACGCTTTTTGTCCGAAGCATATCAAATACCACGTGCATTCTCGATATCTGAATTGGCAATGCCAAGCTATGTCTTTGTCCATTTCTTGATTTTTATTGGTTTGTTTAAACAATTATTAAAATTATGAAAAAATCAATCTTTTAGTTTTGATCTTAAATCGATTCTTGGAATCGATTATTTATTTAGTATAAGATCGACATTCCTGATTTTCAAAAATAACCCGTCAATTGCGGCAGTCTATTCAAGAAAGGCACTAGTCCAGGACAACGTGTACTGGACACAGGGATGACCCCAAGGGGGTGAAAATGGGCGCAGCAGTAGGGAAAATTGAGTGGTAAAGTTGTGAAATGTCGAGGACCTTTTTTTTTAGTCAACAAATTTTCAGATTTTCAGAACATTTTTTTTTGTGGTGGTGAGGATTTATTTTTTTTTTAGTCATCAAAATCTTTGAGGTGGGTAAGTTAAGTTCGGTTTTGAAAATTATCAAAAGAGCTTTTTTTTCGAGGTGAGGACCTTTTTTTTTAGTCATTAAAATTTTTGTTTTGAGGTGGGTAAGTTAACTTTTAGTTTTTTTTTCCGGTTTAATACTCTTCTGCTCAAAAATATCGGCCCACCTAAAAAAATACACATTTTCAAATGCTAATAACTCCAAAAGTATTCAATAGATTTATTTGACCTTTTTTTTATTTTAAAGCTTGAACTTTTAGCTCTTAATTACTGGAATAAAAATTATCAAAAATCTTTTTTTAAACCGGCAGCAATGAAAATTACACAGCTATGTTTTTTTACTGCTTCTTTCGATATGCGCACGGTTTGCCACTGCATATTTTTTTACAATTTAATTAATTGATTTTATAGGCCAATTAAATGGGAGTAATTTCTTTTTTAACTTTTTAATTTTCCTTTTCTCTTTTAGGAGATATACGGTTTTTTCTGAAAATAAACATTTTTGCAAATAACAAAAAAACTACACAGTGGATTTAATTGATTTATTTTTTAATTTGAAGCTTAAGTCCTTAACTTTTATTTATTTAATCTAAGTTTCTGGTGCAAACATGTTTAAACTGGGTTTACATTGCTTAAATAGTCATGTTTTTTTTACCCAATCTTTTTTGATGCAATTTAACCACAAACTCAAATGTTTCCATAAGTTTTAAAACTTATTCTAAAAGCCACACTTATTGTGACTGATTCCTTCTTTTATTTTTTATCATAAGTCTTCTCATTTAGGAGAAATTAAAGTTTTTCGGAAAAAGTGAATTTTTAATCAGTGGGCTAGTGCCACCCCTGTAAAACTGCTTTTGTTTTTGGGCTGCAATTATACTTTTCTAAATTTTTAACATAACTTTAACTAAAAATGCAAAATTTCAAAAATACATTTATTTTTCCTTATTGTTAGTTATTTTTTTTTTAACCAAATTTTATATTTTTGCAATTTAAATTCATATTTTAATTGGTCAGTTGAAGAACAGTACTAGTCCAAAATTGTTATTTTGAGATAAACACAAAAAAACTTTTATTTCCGTAAATGTTAATTATCAGTGTTTGCATGCATTACAAAGTTGTAATTCCTAACTAGACCGATACATAAAAAGTGCAATTTGTCAAGAAAACATTTTGAAGAATGAATTTCAGAAAAAATATAACCGCGGACATGTAGGGGAGATGTGGGAGAGTTGGTACCGCGGGACAGTGACTTATTATTGGTTGCTCAATATTAAAGATTACACATATTGTTTACCTTTACACATATTGTTTAGAATAGAATAGAAATTTATTTCTCACAAAAAAAGATACATCTGGATATTAAACAAAAAAAAAAAAACTTAATTAACTAACAAATATACTGTATCGCCCTAGAGCATAGAGAAAAAATAAATCTGTATATATAAAGTACCTGAGTGTAAAAAACAATAATAATACAAAATACAATATTTGTAAGGTATGAAAGAATAAGATAATTATACAAAAGAAAAAAAAAAGTATGTTTATTTAAATTTAACCTTAAAAAATTCTTCCAAGTTGTAAAAAACATGGGTTTGTAAAAGTTGTTTTAACTTTTTTTTGAATAGGGACTCATTTTGAATATGACTTAAATATGTGGGCAAATGATTGTAAATTTTTGTTCCTGTGTATAAAGGACCTTTTCTATTTGATTCTAGAATATACCTAGGTAATAGTGGCATATTACATTGTCTAGTCTTATAACCATGGTTATTAGCAGATGTCGGTAAAGAAGAACGTCTTTTATGAACCATCATTGATAATTTAAAAATAAACAAGTTGGTTAAAAATACCCATTTTTTTAAAATATTCTCTGCAAGATTCTCTATGAGGAAGATTACAGAGAATCCTTATAGCTCGCTTTTGCAATATAAATGAGCTTTTACTCAATGATTGGTTGCCCCAGAATTCTACACCATAAGAAAAATTGCTGTGAAACAGTGCAAAGTAAACTAAGTTAGCTGAATCTATTCCTATGTTGTACTTAATATTAGAAATCGCGTATAAAGCTTTACCAAGTTTCTTATTAAGCTCTAAGATATGTGAAGACCAATCCAGTTTGCTATTTAGGGTAAAGCCTAAAAACTTAGTTGTTGTTATACCTTTAATTTCTCCTTCAGTAGTAAGAAGTACTGAGGGATTAATATTTAACGCTGGTCTATGAATTATCATATTTAATGTTTTGTCGCAATTAAGCATTAAAAAGTTTGCTTTGAACCAATCTAAAATATGTTCTATTACAGACTGGGAGTTTAAAATTAAATCAATTAGATTTTTATTTTTCATTAAGATGCAGGTATCATCCGCAAAGAGTGAGAACATTAGTTGAGGAAAATTACAAACAAGATCATTAATGTAGAGTAAAAATAGAAGGGGCCCCAAGATAGAACCTTGGGGCACTCCACATTTAACCCTTTCCGATCGAGAAAAAACTTTTTTGTGAGTGCGTGATGATCTATCCAAGACTTCCACCTGCTGCAATCGACCATCAAGATATGATATTAGCCAAGCTAATGCTTTTCCGGATATACCATAATATTCTAGTTTTTTCATTAATATCTTGTGATCGACACAGTCAAAAGCCTTAGATAGGTCACAAAAAATTGCTAAAATATATAAATTATTTTCTATTAGTTCATTTACCTTTAAAAGAAGCTCAAAAAGTGCATCAGCAGTATTCTTATTTTTTCGAAAGCCAAACTGTGCTGACGTCAATATGGAATTTAAATTTACGTGTTCAAGAATCTGGTCTCTAATGATCGTTTCTAAAATTTTAGATAAACTAGGTAAAATCGAAATAGGTCTATAATTTTCCTTATTTTGCTTATCTCCCTTTTTAAATAAGGGCTTAATTATAGCTATTTTAAATTCGTCGGGAAATATGCCCTTTTTAATTGACAGATTAAAAATATATTTTAAAGGATGTTTTAGATATTTTATTTGTTTTTTTATTAGTGTTATTGGGATTTCATCTATGCCACAAGAATTTTTTGATTTCAAACTTTTTAAAACTTCTTCTACTTTCTCTTCTGTAATAGGCCTGAATGACATTATTCTCCTTTACTTTCAGAAGTAAAAAGACCGCCACACGGGTGTGTTTTGTTTTTAAAATCTGTTTCTATTTTAATTGTTTTGTATAGTGAAAAGTAACTTTTTTTTGGTTTAAATTATCGATTACAGTACTTTGTGGTTGCTTGGTAGTGTCAGTGATTTTTAATTTTAAAAAATATCCAGATATGTAAATGTGAAAAATTAATATGTGGAATTTGTCCCAACTCTCCCACACCTCCCCTACTGTTCTTCAACTGATTTTTGTTTTGTTTTTTTTTTTCAGAAAATTTGTTTTAGTTTAATTTACAAGATAGTTAATAATAAGAAACATTGCAAATAACACGTTGTATTAAATACTCTTACATACATACATACATACATACATACATACATACATACATACATACATACATACATACATACATACAGCAATAAAAACAAATATTTAAATATTCTGAATTCAGACATCTTCAGCATTAAATTTTGTAACAGATATGCCCAGAGATGCCGATTTTTAATCGATTCTTTTGAAGGTCTATACTTTTAATGCAATTGACAGATTTTTAATCAATTTTTTTACTTTTGATATTTTATTATAATCGATTCTATAAGATTCTATAAGATCGATTCAAAGAACATGTTCTTTGAATCAACCACGCTTTTTGTCCGAAGCATATCAAATACCACGTGCATTCTCGATATCTGAATTGGCAATGCCAAGCTATGTCTTTGTCCATTTCTTGATTTTTATTGGTTTGTTTAAACAATTATTAAAATTATGAAAAAATCAATCTTTTAGTTTTGATCTTAAATCGATTCTTGGAATCGATTATTTATTTAGTATAAGATCGACATTCCTGATTTTCAAAAATAACCCGTCAATTGCGGCAGTCTATTCAAGAAAGGCACTAGTCCAGGACAACGTGTACTGGACACAGGGATGACCCCAAGGGGGTGAAAATGGGCGCAGCAGTAGGGAAAATTGAGTGGTAAAGTTGTGAAATGTCGAGGACCTTTTTTTTTAGTCAACAAATTTTCAGATTTTCAGAACATTTTTTTTTGTGGTGGTGAGGATTTTTTTTTAGTCATAAAAATCTTTGAGGTGGGTAAGTTAAGTTCGGTTTTGAAAATTATCAAAAGAGCTTTTTTTTCGAGGTGAGGACCTTTTTTTTTAGTCATTAAAATTTTTGTTTTGAGGTGGGTAAGTTAACTTTTAGTTTTTTTTCCGGTTTAATACTGCTCAAAAATATCGGCCCACCTAAAAAAATACACATTTTCAAATGCTAATAACTCCAAAAGTATTCAATAGATTTATTTGACCTTTTTTTTTATTTTAAAGCTTTAACTTTTAGCTCTTAATTACTGGAATAAAAATTATCAAAAATCTTTTTTTAAACCGGCAGCAATGAAAATTACACAGCTATGTTTTTTTACTGCTTCTTTCGATATGCGCACGGTTTGCCACTGCATATTTTTTTACAATTTAATTAATTGATTTTATAGGCCAATTAAATGGGAGTAATTTCTTTTTTAACTTTTTAATTTTCCTTTTCTCGTTTAGGAGATATACGGTTTTTTCTGAAAATAAACATTTTTGCAAATAACAAAAAAACTACACAGTGGATTTAATTGATTTATTTTTTAATTTGAAGCTTAAGTCCTTAACTTTTATTTATTTAATTTAAGTTTCTGGTGCAAACATGTTTAAACTGGGTTTACATTGCTTAAATAGTCATGTTTTTTTTACCCAATCTTTTTTGATGCAATTTAACCACAAACTCAAATGTTTCCATAAGTTTTAAAACTTATTCTAAAAGCCACACTTATTGTGACTGATTCCTTGTTTTATTTTTTATCATAAGTCTTCTCATTTAGGAGAAATTAAAGTTTTTCGGAAAAAGTGACTTTTTAATCAGTGGGCTAGTGCCACCCCTGTAAAACTGTATATGACGGAAAAGCGTCGATATAATATAAAGATCTATTGCACTTCTATAACTTTAGCTTAAATAAATACATTTAATTAACACGTTTTCTGCGTTAGCAACTTTTTGGTTCCCAGCTCAGACTGCGTTTTGAGGCATATATGTCGAACGAACTTTGCACAGACTGTTTAAATCTCTAATGGTACTCCAAAAACAAGTTCTAACGTCTTTTTAAGGACTTTTTGCTTTTTAATTTTTTTTAAACAAAATATTTTATCAAATAAAATAACAATAAACAAATTTTAAATTTTATTAAAATTATTTAATAACAATTATAAACACAAAAAAACGTATTAGACGTGTATGTTTTTTTATAACAATGCTGTTTTTCGTTATTATTAGTTACATTACATTATGGTCAATAAAACATTCAATTTAATTTAACAAAACACTAAAACTAACCAACATTACACGGTTGAGGCTAGGTTATCAATGTGTATACACTATAGTTAAAATTTATCTACATAAATATTATAGACGTTATAGTCATATTTCCCAATGTTTTTCATACAGAATTAGGTTTTAAAAATGGTTTGAGGCAGCTGCATATCCCATGCCTGGCAGCATTTACTCCTATTCTTTTCAAAATAATAATTCCATTCCTTTTTTTTGTACATTTTCCAATTTTTTTTTCACAAATATTCCATACCGTAATTTAACACAACAATAGTTCAGAACCACACAATTATAGTCCAGCCACATATATTCCATAAGCAGTTTATTTTAAAAAATATGTATTATTTTTCCATCAAATTTGTTCCTATTTACCAGCAATTATTTCCAAGCCACCCATGGATAAAGTGATTAGCTCGTTTTTTTTATACTGGTTTCCCCATTAGACCTAATCCACAAAAAACTTGCAAACTCAATAAGAATAATACAGAACACAATAACAGAATACTCAATAACAGAACACAATAACAGAATGCTCAATAACAACCATACAGAACACAATAAAAGAATACTCAATAACAAAACACAATTAGAGAATACACAATAACAGAATACTCAATAACAATAATACAGGACACAAAATTTTGAAAAATGTGTTTTTAGTGTAATTACTGCTCGTATTGAGATCTACTGATCTGTATAACTGGCATATTACATGAAACTATGCTATAGTTATATGTAATATGCCAGTTATACAGGTCGGTAGATCCTAATAAGAGCCGTAATTACACTAAAAACAACATTTTTCAAAATTTTGTGTTATAACACTGTTCTGCAACGGGTGCGATATGTCTAATATTAATATCTGGTATTTCCCCCCCTAGCCCTAAGTACATCCTGTACTCTATTACTCATAGAGAGAATTAAGTTTCTTATAGTATTCTGAGGTATATTTTCCCATTCTTCCTCGACTGCTATAATTAGTTCTGGAATTGTCGCTGGCGCTGGGTTCCTTGATCGAATTCTTCTTTTTAACTCATCCCAGAGATGTTCGATTGGGTTAAGATCGGGGCTATTAGCTGGCCACTCTAAGACGTCGATACCGACATCTCTTAAGTATCGTCTGACATTTGCTGCAGTATGCGGCTTTGCATTGTCTTGCATGTAAATAAAGTCATCGCCTATAAATCCGGCGTAAGGTACGACGTGCTCTTCCAAAATTTCTTCGACATACCTTTCCGCTGTAAGACTTCGCCTTTGCCGTCCACGTTCTTCCCTTATAATAAAAACGGGTTCAGTTTTAGCTTCCAATGATATACCTCCCCATATCATGCACGATCCACCACCATAACTAACTTTTTCTGCAATGCAGGCCTGTGCATAACGTTCTCCAGGACGTCGGTAGACACGCTGTCTTGCATTATTCCCAAATAGACATATCCTGGTTTCATCAGAAAACATAACCTTTGCCCATTGGTTTCTGTCCCAGTTTAAATGTCTTCTTGCAAACTGCAGCCTGGCACGACGATGGTTAGCAGTGAGTTTAGGTCCAGTTGCGGCCTTATAAGAGCAAAGGTTTCTTTCGAAAAGCCTTCGACCAATAGTGGACCTACTTACTGCTACACCTCTTGTTTCTTGAAGCCGTGATCTCAAATTAACTGAATTTAGACGACGATTCCGCAGGGAATTAAGCTCTTGTAGCAGAGCTACAGCTTGGGCAGCTACTTCCGGACTTGTTTCCATTTAAATAATACAATTAAATAAAATTTTAACGAGTTAAAAAAGTATTGTCACATAAGTGACAAGTTAGTTACAGGGGTGGCACTAGCCCACCACTTAAAAAGTCCTTATTTACCAAAAAAACATAATTTCTCCTAAATGAGAAGATTATGATAAAAAATAAAAGACGGAATCAGTCACAATAAGTGTGGCTATTAGAATAAGTTTTAAAACTTATGGAAAGATTTGAGTTTGTGTTTAAATTGCAACAAAAAAGATCGAGTAAAAAAAACATGACTATTTAAGCAATGTAAACTCAGTTTAAACATGTTTCCAACAGAAACCTAAATTAAATAAATAAAAGTTTAAGCTTCAAATTAAAAAAAAAATCAATTAAATCCATTGCGTAGTTTTTTTGTTACTTGCAAAAATGTAAATTTTTAGAAAAAACCTTATATCTCCTAAACGAGAAAAGGAAAATTAAAAAATTTAAAAAGAGATTACTTCCATTTAATTAGGCTATAAAATCAATTAATTAAATTGTAAAAAAATATGCAGTGGCGAACCATGCGCATATCGAAAGGTGCAGTAAAAAAACATAGCTGTGCACTTTTCATTGCTGCCGGTATAAAAAAAGATGTTTGATAATTTTTATTCCAGTAAGTAAGAGCTAAAAGTTCAAGCTTCAAAATAAAAAAAAGATCGAATAAATCCATTAAATAGTTTTAGAGATATTTGCATTCAAAAATGTGTATTTTTTTAGGTGGGCCGATATTTTTGAGCAGAAGTGTAGTTGGAAAATTTCTGAAAAAGTTGGGAAATCCTTTACCATTTAGTTGGGAAATTTTGGCTTGTCCCTCCCCCCCAATAAAAATCCTTGGCGTCATCCCTGCCTGGACAAGTAAATACATCGATCGCGCAGTAGTGTTCACAAAAATTTTACTACTCTTGAGCGGAATTAATAAAGCTACAAATTTTATCTCAAAATGACTATTTTTGGACTAGAACTGTTCTCACACCCCGGCTGAAATATCCCCCACTTTAAAGTGTCTTCGCCTCAGGTTTTTTCTCATACTATAGTTCCATTAGGATACAAAAATTTTTTATTTGAAATATTTTGTAGTCCTTTTTTTTGAATGGTAACGAAATTCATAAAAATTCATGAAACCTGAAAAAAAAAGGAAAATAAATCTTTGTTACCCTAAAACTAAGTTGAATATTTATTGTTAAATTGTTAAATATCAAGTTAAATAACATTACGTCACAAACGAAAACTTTTAGTTTGTTACAAAAGGTTTGAAAAGTAGGTCTAGATCAATTTTTTCTCCTGATTTCAAATCTGCTTTTAGATTTTTTTCAACACGTCAAAATTTTGAGATACAGGTTGTTTTATTATAAAAATCGACCATTTTTTTTTATTCATATATCCTACATATATTTTATTTTTACACATTAAAATATATTGTATTTTTTTACGTTATGTGATTTTTGTCGAACGCGTCAGTCATTTGTTTTTTACGGCTAAAAAAATTGGTTTTTCCTGTCTCAAATATTTAAAAAATTAATTTTTTTTACGAAACAAAAAATAAATATTTTGCATTTTTTTGGATTCATTTTGTTTTTTATTCATTTTAAAATACCTTCTAGATGCCCCCAATATTAATTTAAAGCCAACCATGCCAATGAAACAACAACAACTTTAGTGCATTGAGCATGCTAAGGTGGGCCATACCTGATTTTAGTTATTTTTAAAACATATATTTTTTGTTTACCCCATATTTTCCATAAACATGAAAAACTGCCCGGAAAATTTAAACAGACATTTTTAATTTAATAATTAAAGATAAACAAATGGCACGTTGCTGCGCGATGGTGTGGTATTAATATTTGGTTCGACTTCAAAATAACACAATTTTTGTTCCAATTCCTAATCAATAAGAGCTTGGCGATGGTTTTAAGGCTACATTTTGAAAACGCTACCTGTGTGTTTCTGAGAAAAGCGATTTTCATTTGTTTTAACAAAAAAATACGAGATATTAAAAAAATCTTTTTAATTTCAGATTTTACTTCAAGAAATAAAAAAAAAGTTTACATTTACTTTTGTACTTTACTTCCTAAGGGAGCTAGGGCCATTTTAAGGGAATTTTTGGAATATTTCTCACTTAAGAACTTGTAGTATAGAACCAATAAACGTAAAAATTTAACGTTAAAATAAAATTAACTTTTTTACCAGAGGCGTAGTAATAGGGTACTCCTTAATTTCGCTGTAAAGACTGTAAGTGCGCCACTGGTTGATTGATTTTATTTTTTATTCCAGGAAGGATTTTTTCACTGTGGCATACTATCAATAAAAAGCATTTCTTCACCCAAAAGAAAAATAAAACTAAACCAGGGGCGGACTTAAAGATTTTACAGCGATATTAAAGGGTACCCAATTAATACGCCCCTGGTAAAAAACCTAATGTTATTAAAACTTTAGGTTTAATTTTATTGGTTCTATACTACAGTAAAATTTTCATGTCAAAAAGTTAAACCGTTTCCGAGTTCTGAAGTGAGAAATATTCCAAAAATGACCCTTAAAATGGCCCTAGTCCGTTAGGAAGTGATATAGCACAAAAGTCCATAGAAACTTTTTATTTTATTTTTTGACGTAAAATCTGGAATCAAAAAGATTTTTTTAATATCTCGTATTTTTTTGTTAAAACAAATGAAAATCGTTTTTCTCAGAAACGCACAGATAGCATTTTCAAAATTTAGCCTTAAAATGATCCCCAAGCTCTTATTGATTAAGAATTGTAACAAAAATTGTGTTATTTTGAAGTCGAACCAAATATTAATACTACACTCTCGCGGTGCAACGTGTCATTTGTTTATCTTTTATTATAAGTCATTAAAAATGGCCTGTTTAAATGGATCTAGGAGACTTTGCCAAAAATTTACCGCGAAATGATTTAACTGCGAAAGGTTTCACCGCGAAAAAGTAATTACCGAGACAATAAAAATCATACTTTTACGTCGTAATAATATAATCGCGCATACTTTTGCCGCGCAATAATATAATGCCGCTTAATATTTAATTTAAAAAAATTACCCTAAAATATATATTATAATTTTTTGAATGAAACGCTTATTATTATACTCATAGTTTTATTTTTATTTTTTCATACGATTTTTTATCAAAAACAAAACAAACCAAACCAAACAATTTAATTATATTTATGTTTTTTAAAATTTCAAACTTATAACAACAATATAAAGAAATTAGTTATATATTATATTATATTTATTAGTAATATAATCATAATTTTACTTACATATATTTTTAAAAACCAAACCAAACAATTTAGTTATATTAAAATTTTGTTAATTCTGCAATTATAAAACTGAATTAAATAAAACCGTCTTTTTATAATTTAAAATTAGACGCAGAATTTGCTTTGCGCGTTAAATATTTTTGCGCCTATTACTTTCGCTATATATTTTTCGTGGTAATTGCATTTCGCTATTAAAACTTCTCGTGCATTAAATATTTATCGCTGTTAATCCTTTGCGCGGAAAAAAATATTTAGAGGTAATTCGAAGAAATATTTTCGCGATATTTTCTTTCGCGGTAAATTTTTCGAAGAAGACTCCCGTTCCCGTTTTAATTTCCCGGGCAGTTTTTTTTTACATTTATGGAAAATATTTTGTAAATTGAAAATATATATTGTTTCAAAAATTATTAAAATCAGGTATGGCCTACCTAAGCATGCTCAATGCACTAAAGTTCTCGTCAATTTTATCTGCATGGTTGATTTTAAATTAAGATTGCGGGGTATCTAGATTTATTTTTTTGTTTAATAAAAAAAATCCATTTTTTAAGAATTTGAGACAGGAAAAACCAATATTTTTAGCCGTAAAAAACAAATGACTGTCGCTTTCAACAAAAATCACATAACGTATAAAAAATACAAAATATTTTAAAATGTAAAACAATTTTGGAAGTAAAAATAAAATATATGTAGGATTTATGATTTTTTGAAAAATGGTCGATTTTTAAAATAAACACCCTTTATTTTAAAATTCTGAAGTGTTGGAAAAAATCTAAAAGCGGATTTAAAATCAGGAGAAAAAATCGGTCTAAACCTACTATTCAAAGCTTCTGTAACAAAAATCTTGTGGCGTAGTGTAATATTTATAATAATCAAGCGAACAATAGACTTGAACTATACAGAGTGGTCCAAAAGTCACCCTATCTCTTAACTTTTGAACTAGTTGAGATATCGACTTCAAATTCAGAACTCTTAAATAAGACAACTTAAACTATCTTTTAGCATATATTTGATACTTTCAGCTCTTAAAATGTGGAAAGGGGGGGCATGGGGGACATTTTTTTAAAAGGAAAGGCTGGTCGTGTGATACAACATCATTTTAAATCTTATGAAATTCTCCATTTAACTGTATATTTTTGAATTTTTAAACCTTTTTTTTTGGGTTTAAAATAGGGGTGAAATTGGTATTTTTGTCAAAATTTCTCTAAAAAAAAACAAACAATTTTTTAAAAATGATTAATTTCATGATGAAAAAACGTAAATTATACTATTTAACCAATCTTAATTGACATAAATAATAATTTACAAAAAAAACTTAAAAAATCGCATTTTTAGCACAAAAAAATGAAAAATCAAAACCTTAAAAAAACTAAAAAATTAGAAAATTTGCTTTAAAATAATGTCACACGACCCACTTTTCATTAAAAAAAAATTCTCCATGCTCCCCTCCCACATTTTAAGATCTGAAAGTATCAAATATATGCTAAAAGGTACCTTAAGCTATGTTATTTAAAAGTTCTAAATTTGAAGTCGATATCTCAACTCGTTCAAAAGTTAACAGGTGGGTGACTTTTGGACCGCACTGTATAGTTCAAATCTATTCTTCGCTTGATTTTTATACATATTATTTAACTTAATATTTAACGATTTAACAATAAATATTCAACTTCATTTTAGGGTAAAAAAGATATATTTTTTTGTGTTTTTTTTTTCAGTTTTTATGAATTTCGTTACCATTAAAAAAAGGATGACAAAATGTTTCAAATAAAAGTTTTTTGTTTCCTAATAGAACCATAGAATGAGGAAACGTCAAAAAATCTGAGGTGAAGACACCTTAGGATGGAGGATATTTCAGTGGGTGTGTGTTCTTTAACTGACCGATTAATTTGAAGAATAAGCTATTTAATATTTTTAACAACCCTCGTATATCAGTAAAAAGGTACGCAAGTAAGTGACGTCAAGTACCTAAACTAGCCACTAGATGGAAATAGTGTATTTAATTATATTTTTATCTGAATAAAGTAAGTTTTTGTCTTTTTGTCCCTCCTTTGACGATAGCCGCATATTAAAAATTTCTAATTTTGAAAATCTAAGTGGAAATGAAAATAGATGAAATTCATAGGATTCTGGTTTAATAATTATTTATTATAATCCTTAAAAAAATATGTAAATTTTATTAATAAATTTAAAAATGAAATAATTTAAAATTATTAAATACTTTTTAACCAATTAATAAAAAATAACAAATATTTTACTATTATATCATTTTATTTGAAATAATAATTAAAATAACTGCTAAATACTCTATTTCTCGAAAACAAAAGCTAGCAGATAACTTTAGTTTGATCACACTTGTAGCTTAATGGGTCAATTATAATTATTAACTGGTATAAATTTTATTCTGATAAATTTAATAATAACGTCATAATACGAGTGATTTTGGTATTTTACCAATACTAGCGCAGCCGGGATATATACAAATATAATACGTACAATAAATATAAAACTCTTTATTTGTGGGCGAAATAGAAAAAAAAAATAATTTTTAGTAATATTTACACTCGTAATAAATTGGCAAGTAATTAATGTCTCAAGACATTGTATATTGAGTTTATTCCCACTAACAAAATTAACCATCTTTCCTTTAATTAACAACTAACAAATTTGAGAATAATCGAAAAGAAGGCATGTCCAATTATTTAATTTTCGAAGGGGATTCTCGGTAGCTCAGTTGGTAGAGCGCCAGACCGGAAACCGTGGGGACTCTGGTTCGAATCCAGACTGAGACCTGACTTTTTTTCTAATTTTCTCTTCTGTCCGATATGCCACTAATATTTTCTTTCATAAATATAATAGTTTAATCTATATGATACCAGGGTATGTAAATGTGTATATTTTTTAGGGTATGCATCTTGGGGTTAAATGTTTTTACCATGTCTAAAACTCAAACATAGCAAGTTAATATACCATTGTATTTGCAAGCTCAAGATCTATCCAAAACAACCGAAAAAAATTAGGGGTACTGTTTGAAAAAAAAGGTAGGAGTAAGTTGGGGGGATGGGTTAAGGGGTTTATTTTATTTTTAGATACTTTTTATAGACATTGTTGTCCCATTTAATAATAATAATAAAATAAATTATTAATAATTTAGACTGGGAGGTCGATAAATATCCCCTAAGCCAAGCCGTAAGCGACATGGTGAGGGCTGGATGGTACCTGGGTTATGGTGCCCCAAACGGTGCCGGCAGGGAACCGGGCGCAACCCTGTCGTTACCCTTCGGGGGTAAGCCTTGCCCCAATAAGCGGCTCTGTTGGGGTGGACTCAATCCGCTCTTCTCGTGGGACCAACATGGAAGAAAATTTAGAAAAAAAACAAAAAAACCTCTGGGGAATCGGATAACTCCGAAAGACCCAAAACAACCTCTGGGGAATCGGATAACTCCGAAAGACCCAACATAACCTCTGGGGAATCGGATAACTCCGAGAGACCCAATCTAGAACTAGAGCCTATGCAAGTATCTAAGGGAAGCGGCAGCGCAAGCTTATCAGGGAACGCAGAGGTTAAAGACTTGAGCTCCAACCTTAAGGTACAGCAAGAAATAGCAGGGGAGGTTTTCAAAAGCGAACCTGGAACTGGCCCCTGCTTTAAAAACTCCTACACTGAAGCCGGCATTGTGTACGTACACTGTGTCGACGAGGCTGCAATAACCTTGCTCCTAGGCAAGGTGCCGATTCTGCAGCTTTGGGAGGGGGCCGTCTTAAGAGCTGGAAACGCTCGAGAGATTGTCCGAACTGTCAAGGCTGTTGTTTGGGTACCTACCGAACTCCTGGGAGTTAGGGAACCGGTCAAAGTCCAAACCAAAAAACCTCTGGGGAATCGGATAACTCTGAAAGACCCAAAACAACCTCTGGGGAATCGGATAACTCCGAAAGACCCCAGATAACCTCTGGGGAATCGGATAACTCCGAGAGACCCAACCTAGAACTAGAGCCTATGCAAGTATCTGAGGGAAGCGGCAGCGCAAGCTTATCAGGGAACGAAGAGGTTCAAGACTTGAGCTCCAACCTTAACAGGCTAGGTTTCAAGAAACCGGTTGTCAGGAAGTCCGGCTCACAACGTCGGAAACTGGCAATCGCAGCAGCCAAAGCCAGAGGGGAACCTATTCGCTCTAGGAAGAAGAATAGGAAGCCGAAGTCGGCAGAGGCTGCTGAAACTACAAACGTAGCAACCCCTGCAAAGGGGCAAAAACGTTCAAGGTCGGAAGGCAACACCCCTCCAGACCTTAAACAAACCAAAAAAAGGCAGACGGTCAGCCAAGCTAAAGCAATACCCAGTACCGCAACTGGGGTAGCTTACAGCGAGGCTACCGCCGGCTTTAAAATGGCGATCGTCGACGGGAACTTCCCTGAGACAAAGCTCACAGAGCAACAGTGCAAGGAGGTACAGCAAGCCATAGTACGGGAGGTTTTCAAAAGCGAACCTGGAACTGGCCCCTGCTTTAAAAACTCCTACACTGAAGCCGGCATTGTGTACGTACACTGTGTCGACGAGGCTGCAAAAACCTGGCTCCTAGGCAAGGTGACGATTCTGCAGCTTTGGGAGGGGGCCGTCTTAAGAGCTGGAAACGCTCGAGAGATTGTCCGAACTTTCAAGGCTGTTGTTTGGGTACCTACCGAACTCCTGGGAGTTAGGGAACCGGCCAAAATCCTCCAGTTTTTGAAAACCCAGAACCAGGGGCTGCTGGAGGATAATAAGCAGCCAAGCAGAGGAAAAAGGAGTTACCCGTGTCCTTGGCTTGGATGAAAAATCCGTGAAGGCGCTGCAAGCTCGAAATAACGTTACTTATATCGGGCTTCAGCAAATAACCTTCAGGATCACCGAATGGAGGAAGAAGGATACTGCGGGTAATCCAGATAAACCTGCAGCACTGTAAGGCGGCTACGGCTGTCTTATGTAAAATCCTTGACTCCAGGAAACCAGACCTGGCCCTTATTCAAGATCCCTGGACTACTGAGGGGAGAATCTGTGGACTGGGAAATACTGATGGTAAGTTATTCTACTATAAAAATACCGCAGAATCAACTAGATCCTGCATCTATGTTAGGAATGGAATCCAAGCTTTCAATTTAACCGACTTGTGTACTAGGGACCTAGCGGCAATTAGGCTTAGCTACGAAGCGGCGGGAACCAAAAAAGAGGTCGTTATAGCCTCGGTTTACCTGCCCTACGACTCGCCAACCCCACCACCGTCTTCGGAAATGGAGAGGCTCATCAGCTACTGCGGGCAAAATAACCTGCAGAGCATCATTGGGCTTGATGCAAACTCGCACCACACGGCATGGGGCAGCACCAACATCAATCCAAGAAGTGAGTACCTTTTTGATTTTATTGTTAGAAATAACTTGTTACGACAAGACGGAAAGAGGTTATCTACATTACTCTTGCAACCTCTCAAATTCGTCCCAATGTGCAGGAGTGGCATGTATCTGATGAACCGTCTTTATCAGATCACAGATATATCTTTATGGAAATCACGAATGTTAATAAGCCAGAACAAGAATACCGCAATCCACGAAACACAAACTGGGAAAATTACAGAGAGGAGTTGGGGGTTAACCTGAGGGATGTCGATAAACAAATAAGGCGCGACTTTGACATCGAGGTGGTTGCAGATAAACTGCAACAAGCAATTATATCCTCATATGTAAACAGCTGCCCAAAAAAGCAAATACCAAAAACTGGTGGAATAATAACCTTCTGGAGTTAAGGACAAAGACTCGCAAGTTATTTAACATTGCGAGCAAAACGGGAGAGTGGCAGGAATACACGCGAACTCTCACTGAATACAATAGGGAAATCCGTAAGAGCAAAAGAAGCTCCTGGAGGAAGTTCTGTACTGAGGTTAACAACACCTCGCGAGGCCTCGGAAGGAGCACGCCTCCAGAAGATCCTTGCTAAGGATCCTATATCACCTGTCGGGGCACTACAAAAACCCAATGGGGTTTTTGTCTGGAAAAGAGACGATTGAACTTCTGCTTCAAACTCACTTCCCAGACTCCGAAATTGTCGATGACAATCAACCCCAGCAATTTCCTGGAAACCCAACTAAGGCAACTAAGGAAGACTGGCTGGAGGCACGTAAAATCGTCACCTACAAAAGAATTGAATGGGCTATTACCTCATTCAATGCCTACAAATCACCAAGTACGGACGGAATTATACCTGCACTTCTTCAGCAGGGTAAAAGCGACCTTATACCGGTGATGTGCAAACTTTTCAGAGCAAGCCTGGCACTGGGCTACATCCCAAAAGCTTGGAAGCTTTTCAAGGTGGTCTTTATCCCCAAGCCTGGTAGGGACCCTTCTCAGGCTAAGTCATATAATATATATATTAAAGACCAATCAATCTATCCTCTTTTTATTAAAGACGCTAGAAAACCTGGTTGAAAGGTTTATACGGGAAACCACTCTAAGAGAGAGGCCTCTACACCCGTATCAACATGCATACCAACCAGGAAAATCATGTGAGTCTGCAATGCACCACCTTGTGTGCAAGGCAGAGAGCTCGCTGAACAAAAAAGAAATGGCTCTGGCAGCCTTTCTAGATGTCGTAGGGGAGATTTAGCTCAGTGGTTAATGGCATCGATATAGCCTGACACTGATCTAATGATCGTGAGTTCAAACCTCACTGGCGCCGATTGCCTTTTTCAGTTAATTAATAATTGAAATTTGGCGAAGGCGTACTCCCTAGATATGTTGGTTCGAAAGTCAACTAAAGCCGGTGGTTCCCTCTACTACTAGCCCACACAAGTCCTGGACTTAGGGGATGCTTAATTAAGTAGAATAGTACGAGGTTAAAAACAAACATAAAATAATTAGAGTAGGGCCACCCTGTATTATACTATTCTGCCCTGATAAAGTAAAGGGCACTAAGTGACATTGGTCAATAGCAGCGTTTTTAAAATATTAAATCAGGGTTAACGTGAAAACTCCGCTATGCGACAATTTCACTTACTGCCCTTTACTTTAACAGGGCAGTATTATAATCGATTATAGTTATACCGGGTGGTCCAAAAGTCACCCCTCCTCTTAACTTTTGAACGAGTTGAGATATCGACCTCAAATTTAGAATACTTAAATAAAACATAAACTATCTTTTAGCGTATATTTTATATTTATATCTCTTAAAATTTGGACAGGGGGCATGGTCGATATATTCTTAAATGGAAAGGGGGGTCGTGTGATCATTTTAAAGCTTATAAAATTCTCTATTTAACCAGGTAATTTTTATTGTTTAATCATTTTTTTGGGGGTTGAAAATGGGTATTATCGTCAACATTTCTTTAAATAAATCAAACAATTTTTGAAAAATTAATTATTTTATGTTACAAAAACGTAAATTATACTTTTAAACTTATTTTAATTGATATAAATAAAAATTTACAACAAAAAATCTTAAAAATTCGGATTTTTAGCAAAAAAAAAATTAAAAATTAAAACCTTAAAAAAATGTTTAAAAAAATTAAAAATATAGTTATAAACTTTAAAATGATGTATCACACGACCCCCTTTCCATTTAAAAAAATGTTCCCCAATACCCTCTGTAGACATTATAAGAGCTTAAAATATCAAATATATGCGAAAAGATGGTTTGGGTTGCCTTATTTAAGTGTTACATTGGCACTTAGTACTTCTAAAAGTGCCGATTTCTTGAAATCTTCGCCGAAAAGTCAAAATCAAAACTGTTTTTTTCACATTTCTCGACGTTTTAGACCTTCGAAATCAGTAAAAAAACTTTTACGTCCATCCGTCTGTCTGTCTGTCTGTCTGTCTGTCTGTCTGTAAACTCGATAACTCTATTTATAAATAAGATATCGACAAGCAGTTTTTTGCATATTGTTTCTTAACGTCTTTCGAAGAGCTGATTATATTTTGGGTTGTAAACGATTTGGGTTAAGGAGGTAAGAATGGGGTAAAACTCCTACTTTTAGCGTTTTTTGGTTATAATTAAGGCAATTATTATTGTATTTTATTAATTTAGCAGATAATTTTAAATTGGTCAAAAAATGTTACAAACTATTTTTTCCTAAAATGCATTGTTTTTAAGATATTGGCGTTTAAAGCAATAAAACGTTTAGCATATATGATATATCTCACTTATTTATAACCCGATTTCAAAAAATCATGTTTTAAATGAAAGCTGTTTTTAAGTCCTATAAAAAATGCTATATACAGTTTTTTTGCTAGAATATAACGTTTTGGAGATACAGACTTTCAAACTTTAATAAATTATGCAGGTGTATTAATGGTTGTCTATTCACATGATCACAGAACTTTACTTTTCATAACTTTTCAAATTAGTGCCTAGTGCCGATGTTTTGCAACTGTTCAGCTGGTTTCAAATTTAAACTCGATATCTCGACTCGTTCAAAAGTTAAGAGGGGGTTGAGTTTTGGAGCGCACTGTATAATTTCAAATCATTAATTTTTTTGCACATACTTGAAGGGTACAGGGGAAAATCCAGATAGTCCAAAAAAGCTGATTTTGAGTTAATGCATGGACTGAAGGGATTCTTTCCCGGTACCGCGTGTTTTCAAATGTATTTTAGAGTGAATGACAGGGTTTTGCAGGAACCATGATAGCTGATTCGGAAAGTACACTTAAAAACCACAGGATGGCATTACCAACCCGTTTTCGCGCAAAAATGGACTGGCGGGGTTCTTCCCCTCTACCCTTTACTTACTTTCTATCATGATAACTAAAATGTTCTAGCCCCTTTTTAAAATTCAAGCATTCTTCATTGGACCCATCGCAATCGCAAACACATTTCTTGGATCTTGTTTTTCCTTGGAAATTTTCTGGACATTTGCAACTAAAAAAAAGTAATAATACATCACTAAGCGCATTATAAAATGTCTTCAAAGTAAAAATAGTATGTTTTTTATTATGCATACACTATATACAGCTTCAGCTAGTCCAACTATCTTAGTCGGGATCTCTAAACGAAAAAAGTGTGTGTGTAAAACAAGTACGAAGAATTACACAGGCACAAAAAAACAAAAGTGGTCAGCGCCATGTATATGACCATGATATTCCATGTATTTTTACCCGCTGAAACCAAATATAAACTCAGTTTAAGCCCCGCACGTCTGGATTTTTCTACAGCTGCACTATGCTACCAAACGGGAAGAAAGTGACCAGCATTATTTTATTGTGTATTTCTTTACATGATAAGTAAGACATAAAATATGTTTATTTTTTTTATTTGTTAATATTTTTCATTGAAGAATTTAGATTGAAAAAGAAAAAAAAAAGGGGAAAAAAGTAACCAAAATATATGTTTTTATTTTTTAATATTTGCAATTAAGGAATTTATTATTATTATTATTATTAAAAATTCAAAAATTAACAAATATATTTTTTATGTATTAAATATTTAAGGTTGAAATACACAATAAAATAATTTTGGTTACTTTTTTCCCGTTTTGTTTTCCCTTTCGACTTTAAATTCTTCAATGGAAAATATAAAAAAATAAATAAAAAAACGTATTTTTATGTCATACTAATCATTTAAAGTTGATATACATAATAAAATAAAATAGAAAAATCCAGATATGTAGGGATTATACCGAGTACAGATTTGGTTTCAGCGGGTGAAAATACATGGCGCAGACAACTTTTGTTTTTTTGTGGGCCTGTGTTATTATAATAGTCGGTAAATTTATATATTAGTTAGACAAGGTTATTACGGACACTAGATCAGTAATGTGACATTACTAATGTCTATTTCTTTTTAACAATCTACTGTCCTTAAAGGATAGGTACCTACTAGGTACTATTATTATGCGATGTCCAAACATACTTATTTTAATAAATTAAAAGCAAATAAATAAATAATTTAAAATCAAAGAATCCAAAATTAAAATTATTGAAAAATTTAATTTAAATATTTTCCTTAGAGATAATAATGATTATTTCCGCGATTAAATAGCATCTCGCTATTTAAGAGCTATTAAATAGCATCTGGCTATTTAGATAAGCGACTATTATGCCGATAGCTCAAAATTACCAAAAAACAGGAGATAATCTTAAAATATATCGCTCCACCTAATGATTTAAACCACGTAAACTACAATCAGCTGTATTTTTTTTGGTAATTTTGCTTTTAAGAAAATGTTTTTAACTCAATAATTCATAAAAAAGCACTCGATCTGCGGTCTCGAGATTTTTATAATGAATTATTAAGTTTCAAACATTTTCTAAGAAAAATTAACAAAAACACTACTTGTACTTTAACCGGTTAAATCATTAGGTCTTGGGATATAACCTATGATAAAATATTTTTAAAAGATATTAACCTGACTCAAAAGCAATTAGAAGTTATTTTTATTCTCAACTTTAGCGCATTATTACATATTCTAAAAAACACGCCAGGGCCAAAACAATTTTAGCTTGACTCGTTTTTGCGAGCCTGGACGCTCGAACCTCGCCTCGCAAATTAAACTCGACTTTCAAAGACGTTCTTTCTGACCTTGACAAACATTCTGTTTTTTTTTTTTTTTTCGGAATTTCGGAATCTCGCTCCGTAAAATTTGATTGTCCTTAAAAGGTACTTACACTACTAAACTTTGAGAATCTGATGATCGAATATTATTAGCAGTTTCCAACATATTTTCAGAACCATCTACAGAGGTTTTATTAACGGTTCTAATTGGTCGACATTCGCATTCTGTATGATTAAAGAAATTTAACTTCACAACTTCATTTTTTCCTTGGTTTCCTGGATTTTTTGCCTGAAAAAAAATAGAAAGGTTAAAAAAAACTGTTACCACGCTCACATATTTTTTTAATAATTATTACTGAATGTCAGTAATTTATTACTTATGAATATTAGGATGCCTAGTCAAAATTAAAAAATGAATTTTTTAGGGTCCCACCTCATAATTTACTGCCCCACTAAGCTAAAAAGCCGCAACTCCAATTTTTTTTTTAAATTGTTCATTAACCTTACTCTTAGTTGTGCATTTCCATGGGCTATTTATTGAACCAATCAAATTTAAGTAAGCGACTTTATTTATTCAGTTATAGACTTATGAAAATTGCAGTATCTCCAAAATAAGGGGCTGTTACTAAGCCAAAAAGCAGTAACTCCAAATAAGTTTTTTATTACTAAATATATTAAAATTAAATTGAAAGGGTGTATAGCATTAATAAAACAGTTTCTTTTTGCATTATTATAGTTTTTGTATGACGCTAGGTTTTCCGGAAATAACAAAAAAAACTGCTGCCAACAAAATAATACTTTTCTCCGTAAGTCTTGGTTCATTAAAACAATTTTTTTGGAAAACGAAAAAATCTTGAAAAAAAAATTAAAAATTAAAAAAAAAACAATTTTTTTTAATTAGTTTTTTTTACTAACGCAAGACTTTCCTTGGGCCCAAGGGGAAAGTAAAATTGATTTTTAAAGGGAAATTTAAAAATATTTTTATTTTTTATATTTTTGGGTTGTTTTCTCCTTAACTTGTCACATACTGCTTTTTAGTTTAGCGTTGCTAAAAATTTTGACTACGAGATACTAGGCTAAAAAGCAGTATGTGCCATTTTCTATTTAAATAGATAATTAATAATTGCTAAACTTGTGTTATAATAAAGGTACTTTAAACCTATATTTATACGCCCACTTTCTAGATTCTAGCTATAACACAAGGGTGTGGCTAAAACGATTTACTGTTATTGCCATTATCTCAGTTTTATTAAATATGGAGTTGCTGCTTTTTAGGGTAGTAGGGCAGTTTAGGTCAAAACCAACCCTCATTTTTTTTTCAGATTTTTAAAAAAATATTTAGAGGTCGCGCTCGGCGGTTTTTTGAGAGAGAAAACATGTTAAGCCTTTTTATTATTATTTAAATATAAAAAGGTTGAAATCAGGCGATTTTAGGAAGGGAAATTATTTTTAAATAAAAAGGGAATGTAAAAAAAAATCCCTTACACATGAAAAAATGGCTTTGCCAGGGTAAAAACATTGTAAAAATTGACCTATGAAGCTACAAAAATGGTTACTTAGAAATTTTTCTCAAAGGTCATTTTTTTTTCATTCATTGATGAATACCAATTAATCCCCCATATTTAAAAGTACAGGATGTAAAAAAAAATCACAAATCCCATAATGTAAAAAAAAAATCACTTTATTTCGATAAAAGGGATAATATTTGGCCAAAAAGCATAATAATATGTACAAATTGCTTTGAAATGTGTTTATTTTTATAACCTGTTATTGAGATTTTTTTTTCAGATTTTTAAAAAATAAATTAAGTGATCTCGTCCTACACTTTTTTTGAAAAAAACTTTATTTAGGTAATGTGTTTTATTACTTTTTCGTACGACCTAGTGTACACGAAATAAAGAAAAAGGCATATTCACTATATATCCTCGTTTGGATATATTTCTATCGCACGAGTACATAGTGCATATTTGAATGAAATGACAGCTATTCACACTCATTTATCCAAACGAGAACACATAGCTTTCATTTTGACAAAAGTCATCTGACGTTCATAAAATGTTGAAATGTCAAAATTAAACACAGGTAATTCTTTAAAATATACATTTTTAAAGAGTCTAGACTGTAGATCGAACGAAAAATGTTGTTCGCACCTCGTTTGCGACAAGTCCTTAGTGCACTCGAATGATTTTTTGACTTCGCTTCGCGTCGTCAAGAAAACTTCATTCTCGTGCACTAAGGACTAAAGTCGCTTACTCGTTACGAAAACTACTATTTCGTACGACCTAGTGTACACGAAATAAAGAAAAATGCATGTTCACTATATATCCTTGTTAGGATATTTTTCTATCGCACGAGTACATAGTGCATATTTGAATGAAATGACAACTATGCACACTCATTTATCCAAACGATTACAATAGCATTCATTTTGACAAAATTCATTTGACGTTTATAAAATTTTCAAATGTCAAAATTAAACACAGGTAATTCTTTAAAATATACATTTTTAAAGAGTCTAGATTGTAGATCGAACGAAAAATGTTGTTCGCAACTCGTTTGCGACAAGTCCTTAGTGCACTCGAATGATTTTTTGACTTCGCTTCGAGTCATAAAAAAAACTTCATTCTCGTGCACTAAGGACTAAAGTGGCTTACTCGTTACGAAAACTATTATTATGTATATATACGATTTTTGAAAAAAACTGCGCTATGAATCTTTTTTTGTGGGGAAATCGGTTTCAGCGCATCAAAAAACATAGGAAATGATGGGTTAGATCTATAGAACTTTAGGACAGAGAATTGTTTTTTTGTAGACTTGTGTTGTTTTTTTACAATTACAGTAGATGATGAGTTTAGGCATGTTTTCTTTTTCCTGTGTTTTATTTTATCCGATATTCTACTAAAATAATTTTTGCTAATTACGTTACCTACAATAAAAACATATATTTAATAACTTTTAACACCCCTAGTTTTATGTTAAAATTAAAATTAAAGACTTAATCAAAAAGGGTAATGTTTTTTTCAAAGATTAATACCTATCTCTTGAAACAAGAAAGATATAGACAAGAATAAAACTGAAAAATGTTAAGAATGAATCAGACTATCCAGAAAAGCATATCCAGTGAAGCTAATACTGCAGAATTATTCTACAGGGTGTTCTAAACTTAAGGAAATAAATATACTTTTTTTATTTTCCTGTATTTTAAAATGTAAACACTTTTTTTTGTAATTGAATAAAATTAATTAGAATCTAAACATTTATCTACATTTTGAAAAACAAAAAACATTACAATCGGATTATGGAATAAAAAGATATCATACGTTTAATTTGATCAAATTTATTGCTGTCCCGAATTTAAAGCAGGTGAGTGTAGTTTTTTGTTTATATTCTATCATTTATTGATTAACTTTTTTTACAAAATTAATACTAGCAATTATTTGCTTGGGATTTCAAAATGAATCAGTTAACGATATTAACTTAACATGCATTGAAAGTTAGTGAAAGAAAAAATTAGCAGTGTGCATTATTATGGTGGACTTTATATTTTTTATTGTCTTAATTTTTTCATTTAGGTGTAACTAGAAAATTCTGAAAATATGAAAGAGATCAAACTTCTCTAAGGGTCCTAATTGGATTCCCAGAAATCGTAATTTTTTTTTGAAAATTGTCGGTAATTTTTTATAAGTAAAAAATTTAAAGGGCTTGAAATCTTATTTTTTTTTGCTTTTGAGCATACAAAATTATGTGCCAAACAAAATGATGAAAATATTTTAAGCCGTGCCGAAAATCCGCCACTAAAATTTACGAATTTCTACCATAAATATTTAAATGCGAGACAAACGGTAAACAAACATATTAAAAATGTATCAGATTGGAGTGAATTTATTTTTATTAAATGCATTCTAAAAATTATTCATAATAAAAAAAAATATAACTAAATTTTGAAAAATGGCCCATAATTTTGTATGCTCAAAAGGAAAAAAATAAGATTCCAAGCTCTTTAAATTTTTCACTTATACAAAAATTACACACAATTTTCAACGATTTTTTACGATTTATGGGTAATTTACGAATTTTAGGGGCCCAATTAGGACCCTTAGAAAAGTTTGATCACTTTCATATTTTCAGAATTAAATTAATTAAATTTTAAGATAATAAAAAAAATATAAAGTCCACCCTAGTGCATTATAAAGATAGTGTGTAGGTACAGTTATATGCACAAAATGCGGGAATCGAGACTATTTTAGAATTTATGGCATGTTTAATATTTTTTCATTGTGTAAATATGTGTTATTTGTAAGAGGTTAGAATAACTTGACGTTTTTCAGTTTTTAAAATTATTATTCTTCATAGGTAAACACATTAATCACATTTTTGACCATTACATAAACCCCATCTGAATAATAATTTGATAGGTACGCCATTCTTGGTTTGGATGAATTCTATTATTAACACAGTAAATTTTGATTTATTTTAAATTAACATTTCAAACGAATCGTTTAAAACGATTAACCATGGTTCCTCTACATTAACATTTTTATCTGCTTTACTTGCTGCTAATTTAATGTAAAGATTACTAGATTTTAAACCTATAGATACTCGTGCGAAATTTTCATGAGAGTGTCATGGCAAATTTAATTTTCAACACAAAGTTTTAGGAAATTTGTACAATAAGATACCATATAACTTTGATCATGGGTTTTCGTGATTCATACTTAGATATTTTACTTATTTCTTTCAGTTTTTACTAGACTATGGTAACCACTACCATTTTTTTGTTGGGTAGTTTTCTTCTTTTTATCCTCAATTTCCTTCATCGCTTTGTAAAGAACCAACAAATAATTAGTTTTTCTGGTATACAAGTTATATTTTACTATGAGTTTTTATTTATTTTATAAAAAGTCCAAATGTATAACCAGCATTTTTTCAAGACATTTTCTATCTTTATTTTGATCGATAACACTAGGCAACAAATCGCAACTTTTTTTTTTTGCCCCGATCTGAAAGTAAATTTTTCTTAATAATTTGAGGGCGTAGAATCCGAATCTGACCTTAGAAAAATTCCAGTACCTAAAATTTTTGAGATATAAGTTCAGGTAATAATGACGTTTTTTTTCAAAATCTTTAAAAAAAAGAGTAGAATTTTGAAAATTTTAGTGCATATTAAAAAATACGAGGAATTCAAAAATCTATATGTCAAGAACCTACTGTCAGAATAAGTACGCGAAAAAAAATAAAAAGGTTAAAATGAAAGTGAAGAGTTTACTTAATTGCTCATTCGTGGCAAAACTATCAATTTTTTTTAAAAACTTTATAGAACTTAATTTGTAGATTATAAAATTCTCTACAAAAATATTCATACAAATATTTTTTTATTTTGCTTAGTTTGGTTCTAAAAAGTAAATAAATGAAAAAGATATATATATATATATATATATATAAGTACACAGTGTAAACTTTTTTCCCGAGTCCACAAAATTTATTTTTCTTATCAATTTAAAGGCGTAGAATCCAAATTTCACCTTGAAAAAAATTCAGCACTTCTTATTTTTTAAATTTTAGTACATGTAATTATGCCAATTTAAAAATAATTTATAAAACAAAATATTGTGTATTTTTTTTGTTTGTTTTTTTTTAATGGCTCTACATCATAAAAATGTTACTTTATTACATAAGAACCATAATACGTAACATTTTTTTAGTTCATTTTTGACCCCCTAGTAATGATTTTTGACAATTTTTAGCATGAGTACGTGGCGATAAGCTTGTCCCCTTATGCACCCTTCTTCTTACCCTCCACCCCTACTTAGTTTTGTCACATTATCCATTTTTTTTTAATATTTTTTTTTCATAATATCCCTATTTATTCTACATATGAATTTAAAGTTTCTATGTTTTAAGTTGGGTATTTTTTAACTAATATTGAGTCGCCGAATCCAAATTTGTCTCCCATGATTTTAGAACAAAAGAGGGATAAAATAATGATTTTTTAACATTTTTATCTTATTTTTCTCAGAAAACTTAGGTAATAGAAATATTCTGAGGCCAGATTCGGCTTCAGCGACCCAAAATTAGTTAAAAAACATATGACTCCAACCGGGGCAAGAAACCGTGTTGCCTAGTGTAATTGACATATAAACAAATAGCTGTCAGTGACAATAAATAAAAGGAGGATATCGTTTTAGGGGGGTATTTTGGGCCACATTAAAAGTGTTTGTTTTTAGGTTTAAATTGATGAGAAATGGAGAATTAATTAATTTAAACTGTTTATTTAGTAGTAATTGTTAAAGAAAATATTTTAATAAAATTAACTAAAAATGTACATCTTGGCAATATTGCTTTTTATTACGAAACAAAGTCAACTAGTCAAGCTTTTCTGACATGAAAAGTCAAGCCTTTTTGACATGACTTTAAAAACTAATTGTCAAGTTAATTTTTGATAAAATGTTTTGGATGCGATGGGTACATTAATAAAAAGAGTTTTTATGTGATATATCTGGAACTTTATGAACAACATTAATATAACCTATACAAACTTGAAGCGAGAAACTAATTTAAAGGGGATAAAAAATCTTAATTTAAGGGAGATTTGCTGTCTGAAAATTTCGGATGGTGATTTAAAATGTTGTTCATAATACATTGTAACAAGTAAATATTCAAAAATTATACTTATAGCGACATCTACTGGTGTACATTGTACTAGAGTGTGCTCAGTTGAGTCATATCTGCGCAGTGCGTAAATAAAGTAAGTTCTTCGAGAAACATTCAACCGGGCGTTTTTATTCCTTGTATTTTCCCCAAAAACTGCAGGTTATGGCCCAGAAATCGCTTTAAAATAAGTAAAAGTGTCGCGTACGTGTTTCGTGAGAACTGTTTTTCGTGTGGTTAACGCGTAAAAACGATTGGTAAACCGTGAACATAATTTTGTGGTTAACAAAATTTTATCGGCGCAGTAAAAATGGCGGTCAGCTATTTAGCGAGTGTACCTAAGCTAATCGGTCGTGAGAATTAGGACGACTGGGCCTTCGCGGTGCAGAACTTTTTCGTTCTTGAGGGACAGGATAAGTGTTTGACTGGTGAAGAGACTGACACTATTCTTGTGGCCAAAGCTAAGGCAAAATTGATTTGAACAATCAATTCGTCGATATTTCCACATGTGAAAGAAGCCGGGACGGCGGAAGAAGTTTGGAAAAAACTTAAAAAGCTGTACGATGACAGTGGTTTTTCCAGAAAAATTAGTCTATTAAGGACTCTGATTTCTGCACGTCTGGAAAATCATGATTCGATGGAAACCTACATCAATCAAGTGATTGAGACATCGCAGAAGCTAAAAAGGTGCAATTTTCCCATATCCGAAGAGTCGGTCGGTTGCATTCTTTTGGCGGAACTATCAGAGAAATATGGACCCATGATCATGGCTCTGGAAAATAGCAACATAGAGATAACTTCTGACAGCATAAAGACTAAGTTGCTTGACATGACAACGGATGGCAGCAGTAGTCGAAATTCAGGCAGTGCTTTTTTCAACAGAAATACGAAACGATACAACTCGCCGCGAGATGGCAGCGGAAGCACCGTAACCAGGGATGGTCAAAAATCGGACAGCAAAACAAATAAAAAGAAAACATAGGTTATTTATTTTGGTTGTAAGCAGCCGGGCCATTATGTGTCAAGATGCCCAAATGCTAAAAAGGACGAAGCAAAAGGTGACAAAAAGTCGGCCTTTAGTGCAGTATTTTTAAGCAGCAAGTTTAACGGAGATGAGTGGTACGTAGACTCAGGGGGCCAATATTGAGTGAAGTAATGATTGCTAACAAAACGAAAATACCGGTAATTAGCAGTGGAAACGTGGAGTTAATTACACAGGTGCAAAAACAAGACTTTGAAATTGAGGTTAGAAATGTACAATTTGTGCCAAATCTGACCACCAATCTTTTGTCAGTTAAGGTAAAACACCCAATAGTTGACACTACCCCAATAGTTGACAGTTTTAAATAAAACAACCTAAAATAAGATTACATTAAATTAATTGAGGCTAAATAAATAATTAATGGGCACCTAGTACCATCTAGTCTTAGAATTTGCAACTGAAGATCACGTGATGAGTTGCGTTTTAATATGGCAGGCAATTTTTTAGTGGAGTGTTTTTGTTCGCATTTTTTTACAGTTTCTTAAGAGAAGTGTAAGAAATTGGGTGTTTTTAATTTTCAGTATTTAGTGAATAATACGTATTTATACATGCTAATCTTAATTACAGGCTTTTATGGGTTCAAATCAAACTTTTTCTGATTATTTACAACTCAATAAGACAGTTTTAGCTTTTTACATAGGGGGTGTCAACCACTAGATTAAAAAATCAACAAATTTCAATAGTTGACAGCTAATTTTACGGCTCGTGGGGATCGTTTAAAATACTGTATTATACACCTCAGGGTGACCACAGGTTTTTTCAAATTAAGATTCCCTCATTTTTTCCTGATTCTTCCCTGATTTTTTCATGATGCTTTCCTGATTCTTCTCTGAACTCCCTGATAAAAATTAAAAATTTTCCCTGATTTTAGTACAGATCATGAACGTAGAGATACAAAAAAAGTTTTTGAAGCCAATATTCGTAAAAAATTTGAATATCCTGTTTTATTTTTGAGTTATGATTTTTTATTTTTTTCAACTTTTTTTCTGTAAAACTGATCTATGGATTGGTAGAACTCTATGAATAAAAACTTGTTTTAGTAATAGTTTATCATAGCTTTTTTTCAGTTTCCCTGATTTTTTACAGTTGATCAAATTACCTGACTTTTCCCTGATTTCACTGTTTTCCCTGACCTGTGGACACCTGCACATTTAATAAAGATCTAAATGAATTTTATAATTCCAACAAAAAAATAAAATATATCAAAGTATTTTAACTAAAATGCTCATCTCTTATTTTTCGTATTTTGCTAAGAACTTCACTTCAGTTTTGTAAGTTATTGTACAATTCTGGTTAACCTCTAGTCGCAAAGCATTTAGAGATAAGATAAGATTTAGAGCTTTAAAGTTAATAGGAAATTTTACGTCAACTATTGGTTAAAATACTGTCAACTATTGGTGCTTTGATATCATTTTGTAAAACTTGATGAATTTAAATAAAAATATAACTTTACTGGCATTCTTATTAATAAAAACAGTAATTTATAAGTTACATTTTAAAGCATTATGTTTTTAAAGTATTATATATTTTAAAATAAAAGAAAAATATGTTATGTCGACTATTAGATATGTTATATGTCAACTATTGGTAAATTAATTTATTACCCCTGTCAACTTAACAATTTTTACAGGGTCTACAAAAAAATTAAAAATATTTGTTTGTATTATCACATTTAAACATTTTGGTACTAATATAAAAGGAAAACATCTAACTAAACACATGTATTCAATAAAATATAAAAAAAAAATATTAGATAAAATTTTAATTAAAAAACATTATAGAATTTTTCTTAGACTGTCAACTATTGGGGGTTTTTTTGAACTACTGAAAAATGGAAATTAACTTGTTTTTGAAGTAGATTGTTGTAAAATTTACAATAAAACGAATACCTTGGTTGGTGTAGCACAACTTCAAAATAGAGTTTACAAATTAAATGTCTCGAAAAGAAGTCAAATGGTAGCTTCAGCTGTAGCTACAGATGTGGTGTGGCACAGACGACTTGGACATGTAAACCCAACCTATCTGAATAAAATGAATGATGGACTAGTTGACGGGGTACAATTTTGTGGCCGTTCAAAGGTAAACATCAGTAATTGTTATCTTTTCCAAGCATTGGCCAAAAAGCTACAGAATTGCTGGAAATTATACACACAGATGTATGTGGTCCTATGCAGACAGATTCTATTGGTGGATCCAAATACTTTGTCATATTTCAAGATGATTACAGTCACATGAGTTTTATTTATAACAAGGTATTATCCATCAGAAAACCAACCCGTACACTCCAGAACAGAATGGATCAAGTGAGAGACTTAACAGATCCATAGTAGAAAAGGCAAGATGTCTTCTTTTTGAAAATGAAATGGAAAATATGTTTTGGGCAGAGGCCTGCAACACAGCGGTATATCTCAGGAATCGATCACCAGTGTCAGGTATACCAAATACACCATTCGAAATGTGGTATGGTAGGAAACCAGATTTAAGTAATATTCGAATTTTTGACAGTGTAACCATGGTTCATATACCAAAAGAAAGAAGAAGAAAATGGGACAAAAAGTCCAAAAAATGTATCCTTGTAGGATTTTGTGAGAACACGAAAGGATACAGATTGTATAACCCTGACACAAAGCAAGTTTTTACCAGTAGAGATGTGCAGTTTTTCGAAAAAGAAGTGAAGCAAGATGAAAAAATGAAATTAATAGTTCAAGAAGATTGTGAAGAAGAAGAAGAAAAAGATAACGAAGAAGGACAAATTAACAATATTGAAGAAAACAATAGTTCAGACTGGGATACAGCTGAAAATAGTTCAACGTACTCTTCTGAAGAAGAACATGAAGAAGCTTCAAGTAAAGATGAGACGTATGAACCAACAGAAAAAGTGCAAACGCCAGAAAACGTTCGAAGATCACAGAGGACAAAAACGGAGAAAACATACGATGATTATGTAACATACCTGACTTCAGAAGAAACAAATTTGGAAGAAGATCCATCTTCAGTGGGAGTCAGTATGCAAAGTGTTTCCAAATGGAGTGACCCGACTACAGTGCAAGAAGCATTGGCAAGTCAAGATCGTGACAAGTGGCTGAGTGCTATGAAAGAAGAATTGAACGACTTTAAAGAAAACGAAGCATGGAGTCTAGTTGACCCGCCCGAGGGAGCTACGCTAGTGAAGTGCAAGTGGATTTTTAAAAAGAAGTTCGACAGTGAAAACAAAGTGCGTTATAGGGCGCGATTAGTGGCGAAAGGATTTACCCAAAAAGCAGGAGTGGACTACAGCGAGACCTTCTCACCGGTGGTGCCTCATTCCACACTGAGGTTACTCATGGCTTTAGCGGTAAATTTAAATTTAAGAGTAGAACATTTAGATGTAAAGACTGCATTTTTAAATGGGACTTTATCAGAGAATATTTTTATGGTGCAACCTGAAGGTTTTGTTCAGAAAGGTTCAGAGTACAAAGTTTGTAAACTGAACAGAGCAATTTATGGCCTAAAGCAAGCTTCTAGAGCGTGGTATAGTAAAGTTGATGAAACTTTGGCAAAACTTGGTTTTAAAAGGTCACAGCTAAAACCTTGCTTGTATAAACTTAAAAATAAAGATAAAATCACTATAATTGCTCTTTACGTTGACGATTTTATTTGCTTTACAAATGATAATGAAAATTATGATAAAGTAAAAGAAATGTTAGGAAATGAGTATAAATAAAAGACTTGGGGGAGGCCAAACAAATTTTAGGAGTTAAAATAGAAAGGGACTATGAAAAGGGTGTTATCACTTTAGATCAGAAAAATATATTGACTATATATTAGATAAGTTTAACATGAGCGATTGTAAAAGTATGTCCACACCCATTGAGAAAAATGTTCTGAACGAACAAGTAGATAGTGATCCCTCACAGGATAACTTACCCTACCAAAATCTTATTGGTAGTTTAATGTATCTATCCGTTTTAACACGTCCTGACATAACATATTTTTTGAGTCAATTTAACACGTCTTATTCAGAAATTCATTGGAAATGAGCCAAAAGAATAATTCGTTATTTACAGGGTACAAAATCTTATCGTTTAAAATTTGAAAAGGGTAATTTTAATTTAAAGGGTTTTGTAGATGCTGATTTTGCGGGCAATATTCAAGATAGGAAATCATATACTGGATTTGTGTTCATGTGTTCAAACGGTCCAATATCATGGGAATGCAACAAGCAAAAAACTGTTGCATTATCTAGCACCGAGGCCGAATAGATGGCCATTACCGAAGCCTCCAAAGAGGCCATTTATTTCAGAAATATTTTGTCTGAGTTAATTGGTATGTCTGAACCAATTACTTTATACAATGACAATCAGAGCGCCCAAAAGTTGTCAGCAAATCATATGTTTCATAAGCGTTCAAAACATATCGATGTGCGCTATCATTTTGTTAGAGAAACTGTTGAAAACAAGTTAATAAATCTTAAATATTTAAAATGATGGCGGACATACTAACGAAACCGTTGTGTACAGTAAAACATAGTAAGTTTACTAAGGAACTAGGATTAGTAAAATACTGATGTTTTTTATTTTGAATTATTTATTGTTAAGTGGGAGTGTTGTTCATAATACATTGTAACAAGTAAATATTCAAAAATAATACTTATAGCGACATCTACTGGTGTACATTGTACTAGAGTGTGCTCAGTTAAGTCATATCTGCGCAGTGCGTAAATAAAGTAAGTTCTTCGAGAAACATTCAACCGGGCGTTTTTAATCCTTGTATTTTCCCCAAAAACTACATAAAATGTTATGGTACAGTTTCTTCTTGTTCTTCTTTTCACACATTTCCAGCTTGCAAATATATTAGAGCAACTATATACTAATTGGCAATACTAGGTTTTGATCTACTTTTTCCAATCTGAGAGAAAACGGTTTCTCTAAAGAAACTAAGAGCATCGAATCGCGCCTATACCAGGGTTCCCACCAATCCTGGAAAACCTTGAAAACCTGGAAAACGCATGGAATTTAGATTCCCACCTGGAATATCTAGAATTTAACATTTTTTTCTTAAAAAACACGTTTTTTACACGTTGTAATAGTACCTGGAATTTAACATACAAAAATATAATTTGTTTAAGAAAAATTAAATATCTTTAGCACAAAAATTAAAGGATATAAAAAACATCCTAAATTTTTAGGTGATTTTAAAAGCCTGTAACCTAGCGAAAAATGGTCGTAGAGCAATGATAAAATAGTATATTACGCACCGAGTACGCGAACCTAGTTTTTAGTACAGGGGAGTGCTTTTTTCTTACGAGGCACAGCCGAGTAAACAAAGTACTTTTTTGTTTTTTCTTCTAGTATCCCAAAGAAACCCTCAATCGTTCAAACCAAATTTTTTTTATTGTATCCGAATGATTGAAATTGACACTTTTGCTAAAATCAATTAAAGTATCAATTTTTCTTGTTTTTGATTCATTTTTTGAAGATTTTTTTTTCGAAATATATTTTATTTTACAAAATTTACAATGATACGAGGAATAACAATCAATTACCCGAAATGATTTTTTTTTTTTGAAAAAAAAAATATTTTTTTTTTATTTTTTGTTACTTTAATATTATATATTATATATATTATACTAAAACTTTTTTACTATACCTGGAATTTTAATAATTTTTACCTGGAAAACCTGGAAAATACCTGGAATTTCAAATCTTTGGTGGGAACCCACTGCATAATTTACCTTCTCATATTCATGAATTTTGTTTCCAATTTCTTTATAAAACAAAACGTTGAATTTAAATCAAGTTTAATTTTTAAACCCATATTAAAACCAAATAAACACCAACAACAGCAATAATTAGATGCTATCCGCCACGTCACTAACCTTAAAGTTTATGGACGGAGAATATTTTATTTATTTAAAGTTGTTCAGGACCTACAGAGATGTTTTATACAATGTATAATATAAATACAACACTGATAATATTACAAATCATTTTTAGTGCAACAAATCTATTCCATACCATTCCATTATAATTGTTCTCTCAGAAAAAGAATAGATCAGTGTTATAAGCAATCATTCCATGCACTTTCTTTATAATCTGTGATCTATGTTGATCTATTTTATTTGGTCGGTGAATTTCTTCCTTATTAAATAACTGTTTAATCTTGTATACTGTACATTAGAGTGGTCCCCAAATTTCAAAAGGAGTTTAGGTACAATTTGAATACTTGGGTATGTAAACCCATACGACAATATATTTTGAACAAAAATTCAACTCGATGGCATTACGGATACGACCGCACGGTGGTTGAAAAATTTGCGATTTCACTCATTTTACGAGATTCTTTATTTTTGAAATTCCTAATCACCAGATTTTAAAATGTTAAACTATTATAATTTTAAATTGTTTTCTAACACGTGTTTTTAATTTTTTTTAAATTTGACATTGATAAACCCTTGCTAAATGGTAGTACAGTGGGTCTTAATATTAAAAATGGGGTCATTTCATCACCCTTTCTCATTTATTTTCACTTACCCCGTCTAAAGGGTTTTAAAATGTTAACGGGCACAAGGCTAAACTTCCACCTGAATACCTATAGGAAAAGTCTGCAAAATTTTGACCAAATCCAAAAACGTTTAGAGGTCGCGCAAAATCTATTTATGTTAAAAAACACAAGATTTTACCACATTTTTCGCAGCATCAAAGGAAAAATATCTTTAAAAAGCGTTCAAACGTCAAATTTTGACAAAAATTTCCAAAAGCTAGTTGGAACAATTATTTTTTTTTTTAATTTTGGGTATATACAATAATCCGCCATGTTGGAAAATGGCGTTCAATTTGTAATATTGCATATAACCTAAAAACGAATTATCTGATCAAAAATATTCGATTGCCAGGTAAAAGGCACGCTTGCCAAATATATGTATATACCGGGTGTTTCAGGAAGGTGGTTCACACCCCTTAACTTTTTATTTTTTTAGATAGGATCGTGAAATTTGCAGGAGCTACATTATGTATAATTTAGGTTTTTTCGAGATGGTTAAAAAATTTTTGACACTTCCGGTTTCACCGGAAATGAATCAAACTTTAAATTTTAAATGAACACCCTGTATATTTTTACATATTTTGATTTAAAAATCAATTCTGAGAAGAAGCATGTGTCACTTGTCAATTCTTGACGGGTCATGTCATTTGTTATTTAAATTTTCATTAAATCTGTAGTGCCTTGAATTAGCTTATTCGTTTAAATTTTTGTCTAGTATCTTAAGAAAAATACTATTTTGTTTTTTCCCAAAACTCTATATTTAATGGGCTCTTAAAAGTTCAAAAAACATACTTTGTTCCATAAGTATTTTTTTTTAATGGAAAAAGGGTGGCTTATTAGGTTAAAATGAGAGAGAATTTTCTTGCGAACATTTTGATGCCACATTTGAATAGTTAATTTGGAAGAACTTGGTATTAAAACCCCAAAGATTTAAAATAAAAATTTAAATAAAAAATTACATGACCTGTCAAAAATTGACAAGTGACATTCTTTTTCTCAGAATTTATTTCTGAATCAAAAAATGTAAAAATATACAGGGTGCTCTATTTAAAAATCGAAAGTTTGATTCATTTCCAGCGAAACCGTAAGTGTAATTTTTTTTTAACAATCTCGAAAAATCCTAAATTATACATAATGTAGCTCCTGCAAATTTCATTATCCTACTTAAAAAAATAAATAAGTTAAGGGGTGTGAACCTTCCTGAAACACCCGGTATATACATATATTTAGCCACTGTGTCCTGAAAAAAATAAATAATGCATTTTAGTAACATTCTTCTACCTGGCAATCGGATATTTTTTGATAATAAATTCTTTAAATCAGTTTATATTTCTATAAAATTATTTTATTTTAACAATTTACTGACACATAAGTTATTTGTGATGTTAAAAATGACTAGGTGATTTACTTAATAATGTAAGCCCTGTTGTCAGACTGTTTTTTTCTGTTTGAAAAAGTCATCAAATTTCACCAAAATTTACCTATTCGGGAGCTATTTTGAAGGTGTTCCGAAATGGTTTGGGAGTTAAAAATTTGACAAATGAGATCTTTTTTAAAGACCCGTGTGTGTGCAAAATCTTATGAACGACGGCGCGTGGCCCAAAACCCGATAACCTCCTTTACAAAATAAAAAATTTCAATTCCCGCTAGCGAATATAATTGTACAAAGACTTTTTTGAAAATGATGATATAGCTTTTAAAGGAAAAATCCATTCCGTGGATGATGGTGTTTTTTCTCGTGTTTTTTATTGATTGATTGGCAGTTTTTTTAATTATTTTTAAAAATTATATCTTTTAGAGGTTGCGATGTAACGTCCTTCTGAGGTTACGTCCGTGCGAGGTAATGGGCTTTCGAGGTAACGGTGTTCGAGGTAAAAATTTTCGAGGTATTTTTTTCGAGGTTCCCATGTAGTTTTCCCCTGGCCGGTTTATCTCTCGACGGTCTAGAATTTACATATTAATTTTTACAGTGCATAGGCGTAACTAGGGGGTGCTTGGGGGGCTTAGCCCCCCAAATTGTCTTAAGCGCCCCCCCAATCAAACTATAATATAAAAACTAAGCATATATTTTTACATCAAGCCCCCCCAAATTTGGACCTGGTTACGCCACTGTTACAGTGTATGGATAAATACTGATTCGTGGTCTGCATTGGATTTAATGATCTTTAAATAAATATGAACAAGTAGTTCTAAGAATCTATTTGAATAAAGAGAAATAATTGTAATTTATGATAGATGATAGACTACACTGGCCGCAGTTGTTTTATTTGATATTAATGGTATAGAAAGTTCCAAACAAAAGAATAATTTTTTAGAAATAATTTTATAAAATTTGTATTTTTACAAAAAAAAATGCAAAAAAAAACATGCACATGTTTATTACATGCTGTACCATTTAGCCTTAATTAATAATATACTGTTAAAGTGCATGTTAGCATTATCTGGCCGTTGGTACAAGCCAAATAATTCTGTCACAGGGGTGCCTCACTGGTGCACCGCAAAAAACTTGTACATTTTGAACTTTTAAATTATTTATCTCGTTTAATATAAATCCCAGGAATTTGGGACCGGGACAGACGGGTCAGAAATTTAAAATTCTAGAGTAACCCCCCGCCTTCGGTGAGGGGAGTCCCAGAACCACTGCTCTCAGGCGTTTCTTTTAAAAGTTATTCGCAAAAAAAACAGAACCGTGTAATAATTTTTCCAACATTTTTCGATGCTGCATCTCTCTCATACTATTTTCAGCCGAAATGGAGTCATTTTAAAATTCTTTTTAAACAGAAAAAAAAATTAAAAAACAAATCGTTATGAGACCCCCTCAAACGTAAATTACACGTCACACCTTTTTGTTGATATACTCTGCTAATCGTCAAACCTTCTCGAACTTTTATTTTAAGAGCCTTCATTTTGCATGTTGCTAGAACGCTTCTCCGTGGTACATGTTTTGTCAAAAATGCAAGATAATTTCAGTAGGTATAGTCAGTTAATGTCGAGTAATAAAGTAATGTCGAGTAATATTTTCAAACTTTTTTTGCTGGAAATCGAATTTTTTCACACCAAACGTCACAAAACAGCAAAATAATTAAAATACCAAACCACACCACACATTCGGCACTATGCATTCCTTAAATATTTTCGCGAAATTTTCATTTAGTCTGTGCCGCGGGGCAAACCGCTTACAAATAACTGTACAACTGAATTATTTCTTGGAAGTAACCTTAAGATTTCCTCGGAAATCTTTGCTAAAACCTATTTTCCAAATTTCAAATCTCTAGCTCAAAGCATTCTTGAGTCATCGTGCTTACAAGATTTCAATAATTTAAGTTTCAAGGTCATGCGACATATTGCGATAAACACTAACTTTCTAGATGAAATTAGCACCAAAACAGTGAAATTTCTTAAACAGAAAAATATGCGAAAATATTGGCAACTTGCGAATAATAATAATGCAAATAAGAATGGCCACCTTATTTAGCTTTACTTTTTCCTACAATGGTTTATTTTATAAAATCAATCCAAATGAACGGTGCACCATATGTAATTTAAACCAATTTGAGACTTTGGAACACGTATTTTTAAATGCCCTATTTACAAACCTCTGAGGGAACCTTACATAGATAGTCTTATAGACCTTGATGGTATTGTTTTTGCCCTAAACAATTTAAATGCCCTTAAAATCAAAATTATTTGTGGTTTTGTTAGAAATTGTCTTAAAATTCGCTCATTTATCTTGAACGAATTACTTATTATATCATATTTTCATTACGCGCTTTTTCCTTTTTTTCCCCTTTTTGTAATACACATATATATATATATATATATATATATACACCGTGTATTTGAAATAGCGTCGGAAAACAAATACACGAATAGCTCATGGTATAACTAACATTTTCCGTGAAAATTAAAAAAATATGTGCAGCAGTTTCAGAATGGGATTTTTTTGAAAAAAATGTACCTTTTAGCCGTACGTCAATGTCACGCTGTGAAATTCTCTAAATTAATGATGACCTTGTAGCAAATATGTATGAAATCTTCCCAACGTTGCCAGATTCACTCGATGAGAAAAGATTTTTTAAACTTACCTACCGTAGTAAAATAGGGGCATGTTTTCATGAAGTAAACATATCATTATCACCTAGGTAATAATAATATTTAAGTTATCCGCTGGATGCCATCGAACTATTTCCCCAACCCTTGTTTTTTATCTTAACAAGAAGTTTTCACTGATTTTTTTAAATTATCAACCACAGCGATTGAATCACTATAAGATTTATTAAATAATAAAGTAAAAAAATGTACACAACACTTTGAAACACTTTTTTTGCATTAGAATGGTCGGGATAAGAATTAAACTTGAAATATTAAACAAAAATTGTCTAATCACTACAGGAAAATAACGCAATGATTTTTAACTATTTATTATTGAAACTACGATTTATTGCAAAAAATACTGGTCAAATTAATTTTCTGAGAATCGAAAAGTCGTAGCTCTCTCTCTCTCTCTCTCTCTCTCTCTCTCTCTCTCTCTCTCTCTCTCTCTCTCTCTCTCACACTTCAGATCTGTGGTTTGAGCTGCCAGGGCTATCCAACCAGTCCTCGTCGGTTACACTTAAACGAAATGGACCGTCTGGTTTGTACCATGCCTTTCCGTCTGTTGCAACGAAGTTATCCTCTTGCTGTGAAAAGTCTTCTCTGATGATTTCTTTCTTTTAAAACACAATCACAATATACTTTTTATAGTCACTAAAGTTTAATGTTTGATTTATTAAAAAAAGTCGTAGCTTCATAAACCAAAGCCAGTTTTTATATTTCTACAGTTGGCTACACTTTGTTTGGTATTTTTAGGTTAGATCATTTATTTTTTCGTATTGTTTTGACTGTAGCAAAACTGTTGTTTTCCCTTAAAATTTCTATAATTTTTGGTCGTTAGTCTTATACATCTGGCTCTCACTACTCTTAGTTACTGATGTAACCACTATGCAACCCGATGGCTGAAATGTAAAATACAAAGCCAAAAATCGAAGAAGAAGAAGAAGAAAACTGTTGTTTACATCCCATCAGGGGGCTATTTTTACGTGCAATGGGAAATTTGGATTTGTGCTGTATAAAATACTGATCAAAATGTAAAGTGAATCGCTCAAAGATTTTCAACAAATTTAAAGTTAAATATCTCCGAATATAATAAAAGGTACACATTTTGAATAGATTACATGTATTTAGAGTTGCCAAAAACTTTACACTACTAGTGATATGGTATTTTTTCTACTAAAAAATCTGCAAGTGTGAGTTAAAGTTGTGTGAGTGAAAGTTAACCCGTTAAGTTTCAGCATCTGTTAAAAACAACATCTGTTAAATAGTTTGTAGG
>OY294050.1:37806585-37853276 GCA_958510825.1 Brachypterus glaber
CATAATGTTTTTTGTGAGAGCGTACAATTGGTGGCGCCATCTAATGTTGCCCAAAAGTACTATATTTGATGCTGACTGACCTGATGAGAAAATCTTTATCTAGATACACAACCAATAAAAAAATTGCAAAAAAAAAATTATTATGAGTAAAAAAATAAATAATCGGCTAAACGGCGGTATAATGATCCAAAGTGCGATTGTATGCTGCTGTTAGGCCGTTTAGTCAGATGCCGACAGCAGCCCGACGTTGAACCGATGTAGTATTTTGATTGTCATTTGTCATCATTTTGCCGACCAAATCAGACGTTTTCCCAATGCCGGGCTGATGTCAAAAAGTGATGATAATTTGCCATCACTTTACCGCTCGTCGGCCGCCGGACAATTGTTTATTGGGTAAAAGGTTGTTATCTTTTAAATATATAAGTGCACAAGTACTTGGATCGATACAGCATCAATTTTCAGCAGCGAAGGTGTTAAAAAATTCTAAATCGATTCTCAGTATTTATCTTTTTGTGTAGCGTCCCAGTAAACACTCCTGGTACGGTAAACTGCACGGCCATTGCCGGCATCGACGGCTATGTGATGGCAACGGCATGCCATTGCCGGTAAGATACTTTTAAGACGTTGGCGAAACGGCAATGGCTGTTAGGGGGCAAATGATAATGGCCCATTACTGGCTAACTGCTGGCGAAACGGCAATGGCTGTTAGGGGGCAAATGATAATGGCCCATTAATGGGTAACTGCTTGTATTTATTTCGAAATTTATTTATTATTTGATATCTCTTTTGCGATAATATTTATTTTTACTATAGTATATTTGTAAACCCGAAATATGTCTATTGAAATAATGAAATTTTGCAAAAATAAATAACTAAAAAGATTAAAGTGTGTAGATAATTATATTTATAACCTTTATAACTATAGTTAAATTACAAAATATTTTTAATATATAAAGGTATTTTTACAGAAAATATAGTACTTAAGAGCTTAACTAACTTATAATAATAATAATTAAGTTAATTATAATGTTAGCTCAGTAGAGATTTATATCAAATTTAAATTTCCCGCGTTTCTGCCATGACGCGGAAATAGTTTCAGTGCCAGCTGCATCAAGTAATTTATGTAAAAATGTGTTTGTTAAGAAAATATTATTAAATCTACAATCGTTATAACTTTTGATATTGATTTTACAATGGAAAGTTAGTATATGTGATGTAATTTAGTGGTTGAATCTGGATTAGGGTTATCCACATGTTTTTGAGGTTATGATAGAAGAAATTTTATTTATTTGAAACAATTATAACACTTGTATCTGGTCAAAAAGGACGAAGTTCAACACTATAATTGACCAAAAGGTCATAATTAATGAAGAAGAGAAGTGTGGTGTTTGGAAGTTGTTTCGCTTTTTACTCGGCGTTCTTATATTGGATTTTTTTTAATAGAATGAAAGGAAAACGGTATGTATAAATTTATAACGATATCTAACTGCTTTATTGGATAGATCGCCTGTTTTTGTACTAAAAATTTCACACAACTGTTATGGTAAAATACGGTAAAATTTTAATATACCTAATAAATATATAACAATTAGCCAATTTTAATATCTCGCGACTGGAATTACAGGGCTATACTAATATTGGATATTTCTTCTTAAAAATATTTAACATGAAATAAGATATCTGCAAATATAATCTGCATTGTTTGACTTAACTAAAATTTACACTTAATTAGGTATCATTTCTATTTGCAGCTTATCTGGATTTTCAAACAAAAATAAAAGAAAAAAGAGGAGATTGCTAAATTTGCAGGTGGAGGAAACATTGAAAATAGCATTCCACGTCAGGAAACCTCAAATGTAGAGAAGAAGAATGCGGCAGTTAAAGAAGAAGTTTAAGAAAATTTTTTTTTTCCTTTTATTTTTTATTTTTGAAATATATTTTTTATGTATATTTTTTTTTATATTTTTTACACCCTGTCACAATATTTCTATTAGTATTATGTTGCTGGGCCATTAATGGCATTCGGTATATTACCAGCATGGTTCAATTATAAAAAGGCACTGGGCCAGCATTTTTTATTAATATTGGGCCAGTGCTGGGCCAGTGCTGGGCCATTGCTGGCGAGTGACGGCTAAGTGACCAACGGCAAACTGTTTGCCGACCGGTCATATTAACGCCGGGCCATTGATGTATACCAATGATGGCCCGGACCGGCAACCATGTGAATCGCCAGCAATGGCCCATGCATTAGTGTTTACTGGGGTAATTCATTAGTGGACCCTTTATGATAGAAATATTTATTAAAAGTTATTCCTATGCAACCTAAATGACACATTTTACCTATGAAAATATGATGACAGATTTGTCAAGCCTCAGACGTATTTTTGGAAAAATATATCAAGAAAATCTAAAATATATAATTATAAAATATTTGTCGATGTACCAAACCATTTTTCAACATAATCAAGCAAAAATTTAACAGATAATATGCAGATAATTAGCAAACACGTGGAAAATGCCAGCATGTGGAAGTTTCACAAAGTTTTAAAATTTTTATAGAACCACATGTAAGAAAATGAAAATAAAGCCTTTTATGTAATATTTATCCTGCCAGTTCTTTAATTAATAGAGTATAATAAACTTAAAACGGCTAATTAAGTTAATATTTACGTAAGTAAAAAATAACCTTAATATACGTCAAAAAATCTGTCATAAAATTAGATTTTTAAACGCGTTTTTCTCCGAAACTGGTCATTTAATTTGGCTGCAATTTGGAATGTTTACCCCCGAAATTACAAAATATCAAAATTTGAGGCAGTTTGACTGAGGCCCAGGAACCCCCTATATGTGTGCCAGGTTCTTTAATATTTTATTATTATTGTTTGGAAAAGTAATAGATAAAATGTGGTATAATGATCCGTGAGATATATATATATATATATATATATATATATATATATATATATATATATATATTTGCTAATTTTGCTACAGTTTTCTTTACTTTTATAAACAAAAGATGGCACTATATGTGCTCATTCTAACACTTGATACGGAATATTCACACCGTATCTAGAGCTAGAATGGATTCATTCTATGTTTGAAAAGTGTGTGTGTTTGCTTACATTCTAAAGCAGTCGTAGAAAAAGTTATGTTATGTGATGCTGCCAATAATAAATTACTAGTTGTGACAATTAAAACTAGTAATAATTTGACAAGTACCTAATTAATGTTTGCCAATAATAAATTTATATGACCTAATAATAAATTAAATACCTAAATGACAAATCATTGGCAGTAATTAATCATTTACTAACCTATGAGTAGAATTACTGTCAGTAATAATTACTAAAAAAATTCTGTGAGGATATTATAAAATACCTTTGAGGGTACCAGAATGACTATAAATTAATCAATAAATAATAGTATATTATGCACCTAGGAACTAAGTCTTTAGTGTTCGAGACTGAAGTTTTTTTGCTGAGACGGAGTCGAGGCAAAAAATCAGTCGAGAACACTTAAGACAGTTCGAATTTTTTCTACTACCTAAAGCTAGTATCTCCAAATATCAGTTAAAAATAAAGTTTAAAAATTATTTTGACATAGCTGTCAGTTTGACAAATAAGTTGAAAAAAGTTAGTAGTTGCATCAAAAATTTTTCATTATTGACCGTCGTCAATAAACAATGCTTAACAACGGTCAATAATAAATGAGTTCACTGATTTTATTGGTTGTCAAGATAAACAAGCCTTGACAACGGTAGATAATATGTAAGCTAGCACTTAATTAGGTAGTAGAAAAATAAATTATTTGCCATTTGTAATTTTGGCGAAGGCGCTAATGCGCGCCTGTGCATTCAATAAAATAATATAAAAAACTACTTTTTAAAATGAAAACCCTTCTATTAATCACATATTAAACTAAAAAGTAGAAAACAAGACATTTATAGCAATATAAGAAAAAACGAGGTTTTTGAATTTTAATTTTTTAATTTTCGCAACATTTCCAAAACCCTTCTTTTAAATTCTCGTTTTTGTAAATTGGTATAAATGTCTTGTTTTCTACTTTTTAGTTATATGTAATATGTGTTTAATAGAAGGGCTTTAATCTTAAAAATTAGTTTGTTATATTATTTTATTTTCAAGTTTTTTAGTCATCCTTTAATATTGTGTAAGTCTATCTTAAAAGATACAAGCATGAGTGCCAAATTTCAGTTTTTTTAGTGGGTACACTGATAAAAAAAAATTATTTGGATATGGCCAATTAAATTATTTAGTTGTAACAAATTTTATTTAAATCAAATAAATATTTAGTTCATGTAAACAAATATTTTAATTTGAAAATGATTTATTAATGGGAACAAAATAATTTCTTTGACAGAAATAAAATTTATTTGTCATAACCTAATAATTTAATTGGCCATATCCAACCAAATATATAGTTGACACAAATAACTGTTTTATCAGTGTAAAACAGAAAGAGGGTTAATTTAGCAGCATATACTATGTTGGGGGAAGGGGATGTTTAATTTATAAGGAAATTTTATTATCACGAGATAAGTATGAATTGAACTTTTAATTTTATTTCATCTTACATGGGTACAAAAAGGTTTATTTCTATTTTAAGGGTGAGGGGTTGGGTTGAGGAGGGGTAAATTTTGTATAAAATTGTGAGATAAGCATGTGTAGCAAATTTTAGCTCTCTAAGTTTATTTTAAGTGGGTGAAACAGAGAGGGGGTTAGTTTAGGGGGTTGGTTTCGCCGTAAAGGGGGTGACGGGGGATGTTTAATTAATAAGAAAATTTTATTTTCATAAGGTAAGTATGCAGTTTAATTTTAGTTTCAAATTATCTCATGTGGGTAAAAAAGGGATTTTTTTTTAATTTTAGGGGCGGGGGTTGGAGGGTAAATTTTATATAAAATTGTATTGTCATCAGAGATAAGTATGTGTACCGAATTTCAGCTCTCTATGTTTATTTTAAGTGGGTGAAACAGAGAGGGGGTTAACTTAGGCTTATACGAGTATGGAGGGTGATGGGCAGATGAGAGGGGATGTAAAATTTATTGTAAAAGTTTATTATCACTGGATTAGTATGTAACCTAATTTTAGTTTTAAATTATCTCATGTAGGTAAATCAGGGATTTTTTTAATTTTAGGGGATGGGTGGTTTTGGGGGGTAAATTTTATATAAAATCTTATGTCATATGATGTCACGTTTTTGTGTGCACGATAACTCAAGAACAAATAATCCTTCGATCGACTTTTTCAGTAAAATAAAAGTTCCCTATTGTTTTTGAAAGTAAAAGTTAAACTTTTAAAATTAAAAAAATCAAAAAAAGTTAATTTTTGTATTTTTTTAAAAAATTTTATCGTTCAATTATAATTTTGGCATGTATAGGAAGGTAATAAAATTTACCATAAAAAAGGTAAAAACCATTTTTTTCGTAGCACCAATACTTCTGGAGATATTAGCAAAATAACAAAATACACGCCACTGTGAAGTCTTTTTATTAGTTTATAGGTAAAGCCTTGTATTTTGCAAATTTTAATAATGATTTATGTCCATTTCAAGCAAAAAAAAATTGTCGGTCACCAGTTACGATGCGCAGTACTGCTTAGACAAACGTAAGTATGCGCAGAAGAGTTTGTAATATATACGAATGCTTAAAAGTGTTCTGGCAAACATATACAAATATGTCATGCGCAGAAGGGATTGGTGGAACAAATTTATGCGCAAATGTGTTTAATAATACATACGAATGCTTAAAACTGTTCTGGCAAACATATATAAATATGTCATGCGCAGTAGGGATTGGTGGAACATATTTATGCGCAAAAGTGTTTAATAATACATACGAATGCTTAAAAGTGTTCTGGCAAACATATAAAAATATGTCATGCGCAGTAAGGATTGGTGAAACATATTTATGCGCAAAAGTGTTTAATAATACATACGAATGCTTAAAATTTTTCTGGCAAACAAATACAAATATGTCATGCGCAGAAGGGATTGGTGGAACATATTTATGCGCAAAACTGTTTAATAATAAACACGAATGCTTAAAAGTGTTCTGGCAAACATATACAAATATGTCATGCGCAGTAAAGATTGGTGGAACATATTTATTCCCAAAAGTGTTTAATAATACATACGAATCTTTAGAAATGTCCTGGCAAAGATATACAAATATATCATGCGCAGTAAAGATTGGTGAAACATATTTATGCGCAAACTTTATTAATAAAGTGAATGATGACTAAAAGTTTGATTTTTTTTTTAAATAATATCTCTTTACTATAAGTATACGTACGTTAAATTATGGATCTCAATATTTTTGATTTTCGAAATTGGGTAAAAATTTAATTTGTGAAAAGTTGAATTTCTCGTGGAATAACTTAAATGCTAATTGAGATAGCTTAAAATGGGTTTCATTATTAAAAAGGGCATACATTATTGAGGTAAGTGCAATTCACTTTAAAGCCATATTCCTCAAAAACCCCATTTTTTATTTCTTTAAAAATTTTAAGGTACATATACTCCTAAATGTGTTAATTTTGTTAATTCAACAGAAATCATCTATAGAATAACTTTTTTTGATATATTTTTTTATAGCTTCAAATATTGCCAATAGGCAAAATTTTAAGAAATTTTTCAAAATAAACCAAAATTTTAAAAACAAAATAATAATTAAAATAAATATTTATAATAAATATTTATTGATACCTAATGATTTTTAACAAGTTGACTGCCCACGCACAGTGGTATGGAATGTAGCGGTCGCGTTCAAAATTAATTTTTTCCACGACTGCTTTAGAATGTAAGCAAATACACACACTTTTCAAATACAGAATGAATCAATTCTAGCTCTAGATACGGTATGAATATTCCGTATCAAGTGTTAGAATGAGCACATGTAGTGCCATCTCTTGTTTATAAAAGTAAAGAAAACTGTAGCAAAATTAGCAAATATATATATACATATATTTATTACCATAAAATATTGAATAATTTAATGCAATTTAAAGTTTTGCATTAAAATTACATAAATTTTATTAGTTTTTCTTAATATTTGATCAGCTTTTTATCAATTTAGTTCAAAAAATAAAAACTGCTCCATCTATTGTTAAATATTTAAACCTGATATCTGTCACAACAATCTGACACAACCTTCAATTTTTGCATTATAATTTGTAAATATGTGCTAAAATTAAATAAAAATCTTTTTCAAGCACTGATTTGATAAAATTATTAAATAACATTAATTTCTTTATTTAAAAATATGTGTTTTGTTGCATTTACAATGTCGAGTCACAAAAAACATTGTTTTTAACCTTGTCCGCAGTTTAAAGCCATACAGTGTTTCATATTTGCAGTCGAAGAAAAAGTATAGTCTACAACACGTATGGAATAGACAATATTCCGCGCGAGCGGAAAGTTTGTCATACGAGCCGGCAGGCGAGTATGACGGTCCCGCGAGCTAGTTATAGAATATACTATTCCGCTTTATTAGTAGAGATAGAAAACTGAATTTAATTTAATTTTGTAGAGGAATGTTTAAGCTTTAAATGATGTATTAAAAAGTTATTTTCCTCAACACGTTCGCTGAGGGTTGTAATTTGTAATCTATGGTATGGCCCGTTAATAAAAATTTAAACCATATATTATATACAGTGCTATCAAAAACCACGCTCCCTTTCTCTTAACTTACCAATCAAATCGTTCAAGAGTTAAGAGGGACGGGGTGTGACTTTTTGACCGCACTGTATATCATATATAGGTAGTAAATTTATATTAAATAAATAAATAAATAAATAATTTATTACACCATTAAATGATACACGAAGTACGTATGGTGTCAGTTAAAAAAAGGTACCTATACATATAAAAGAAATCATTAGGAATTTGGCTGACCCTTGCAATTTTTTTTTTTACAAATTATGAGCAATTATGACAAAAAAAAAATTAAAGAAAAACATATGACAAAAAAAAAAATTAAAGAAAAACATAAAAAACTCATATTTGATAATTATATCACTGTGCATTGATCTTTTTAGGGCAATTTTAAAAAAATGCACGACCTCGCCTCATCCTGTTACAATACAAAAGTAAAATAATAATGTTTAAAATATAAATACATAAACTACAATACAAAAATATTATATAAATTAAAATAATAATAGAAAAAAAAAACAACACTAGTTTTAAGTCAAAAATTTATTAATTGAGTAAAAAACTTTATCAATGAGATATGCTTTTACAAACCATTACCAATAAATATTTATCTTAAATATCTATGTTAATTGTTATTTTGTCTTTAAAATTTTCGTTTGGACTTTTTCGTTTATTGTAAAAAATTGCTTAAAATTTCGCCTACTGGCAACATTTGGAGTTATGAAAAAAAATTAACAAAAAAAGGTATTCTGGCGATTAGGAAACGTTCAAGTATTACGTAACGCTCCTGGGGGGGAAGGGGTAATTTTGGAGTGTTACGCCCATGTTAATGGCATAAGAAAATAGGGTTACAGGGGTGGGGGTATCCAAAATGATCAAAATTTGCGTTACGTAATACTTGAACGTTCCCTTATTGCTCTTGAATGCACAAGCCAAAATCTTATTTGGGAATCTCCATGCCTATGTAATATCTGCAAAAATAAACTATAACTATAACTATAACTATAACTATAACTATAACTATAACTATAACTATAACTATAACTATAACTATAACTATAACTATAACTATAACTATAACTATAACTATAACTATAACTATAACTATAACTATAACTATAACTATAACTATAACTATAACTATAACTATAACTATAACTATAACTATAACTATAACTATAACTATAACTATAACTATAACTATAACTATAACTATAACTATAACTATAACTATAACTATAGTATACCCTGAAATTTTATGTTACTTCGTCTTAACTGCATTTTTTTGAAAACGTTTGCTCCTACAGTGTTACACTGTATGACATTTTTTATGTATTTTTACTCAAGGAATATATATTTTTTACCAAAAATCCAAAATAATATACACAAAAAAGTTTGGGGCAAAAATGAGCTAAGCCTCACATATTTTGTCCGTCTATGCAAGCCTCTGGATAAATAAAAAAAATAACATAAACTTATTGCCCTTATTAATACTAGTACACATGCAAAAGCTCGTCGCTCTAGCTTAAAGGGTACAAAAGTTATTAATTAAAAACCTTATTTTTATTGCAATTTTAAAGAGCCGTAGCTCCCTTAGGACTCATTTCCGGACCAACTTTAATAGGAACTTTTTTTCATATTTTTTAACGTAGTATTACCTCTTAAATTTCTCGTACTTATTTCTGAATAATCCTGTATATCTTGATGAATTGTTTCAGTCTAATCATGTATTAAGAATGGTACTTAGGTTTGTTGGTCTAAGGCTTTTATTTATATTCTAAAATTAGTTGAATACTTAGAATTAGTTTAATTATAGACATAAATAGTAGGTATCTTAGTAATTAGAATTAAAGCTGTTAGTTCATTGTAAAATTTCACTCTAAGCAGGCGCGTAGATATGGGGGTAACGGGGTATTAACCCCTCCCCCCCCCAAGAATCTTTATTTGTTATATATTTTTTTGTTATTTTGGATAAAACTTTTAAAAATTAAAATAATAGGGGGAAATTTTCTTGGATATAAAAAGGATGCAAGTAAGCAGTTTTATCACTTTGTATATGTTTTTTCAGTATATGCAATTTTGGCAATGCGTCACTTAAGATGCTTACTATCCCACCCAAGAAAAAATTATATCTACGCTCTAAGAAAAATTAAACTGTACAAAGTATGTCTGGAAGTTTAAAAAAATGAAAAAAGTTTTTCACGAAACCGACCATTTGGGACCCATTCCTTATGGTTTGGACTTTTTAGCACGATTTTTTTTTTGCTATTTAATTTTTTTTTTGAATATCTCATGTCCAATTTTTTTTCTGCACGATTTTTTTTTGCTATTTATTTATTTATTTTTTTTTTGTCAATTTTTTTTTCTGATGGTTTGATAACCAAATTTTAAAGAATTTTGCTGCTAAATTCAATAAATATGATTATCATTATCATTATCATTATCATTATCATTATCATTATCATTATCATTATCGTTATCGTTATCGTTATCGTTATCGTTATCGTTATCGTTATTGTTATCGTTATCGTTATCGTTATCGTTATCGCTATCGTTATCGTTATCGTTATCATTATCATTATCATTGTCATTATCTTTATCATTATCATTATCATTATCATTGTCGTTGTTAAAGAATTTTGCTGCTAAATATCTACCAATATCACTCTGTACGATGATTAGAAAATAGATTGATGGAATACTAAATGATCTTTATTTTGATTTTTTTAATTTTAAAATCGGTTAAGTAACAGAAAAGTTATGATAAAAAGAAAATTAATAAAATTAACATCATTAAGTTCCTGATATATTTTTATTATGGTATAAATAGTTTACAGTATAATCCGGTTTAGAAAAGTATTGGAACAATAAACAACCATCATTTTGCATAAATTAATTTGAAAAAATCAATTTTATTGTTTTAACTAAAAGTTAAATATTGACTTTAAATATAGGTATTATCCAAATTAACCAAATACATGTATATGCGCGCATACGTGTGAAAATCGTTTTAAATATGGATAATGTCATTTTTAGGCTGAAATTAAAAAATGTATTCAAAATCAACTAATCAATTTTTGCAATTTCTTAAAAAAATAACAAAATATCCATGGATCGTGAAATGACAGGTTTGTGTTTTCTTACCAGAATTTTCTACAGTAGAAAATCCTAGAAATAACTGTAATATGATTGGACAGAAATAAACACGTGGTCAGAAATATTGTTAAATAATTGGTTGATAAAAACGATAAAAAATAATCACATTAATTCTTAAAAATAGGAGTAAAGTGTGAATTTAAATTAAATCAAAAATACTTACAAGAACGTACAATAAGAAGTAAGTTACACAACCATCTCTTTATGTAATTTTTAGTATACCTAAATTTATTAATTAAATTAAATGACATTAGTATCTTCTTTCTGAATGAAAACTAACCTTAATTTTAGTTAGTTAAGTGATTATTTTTTATCGTTTTTATCAATCAATCATTTAACAATATTTCTGACCACGTGTTTATTTCTGTCGAATCATATTACAGTTATTTCTAAAATTTTCTACTGTAGAAAATTCTAGTAAGAAAACACAAACCTGTCATTTCACGATCCATGGATATCTTGTTTTTTTTTTAAGAAATTGCAAAACTTGATTAGTTGATTTTGAATACATTTCTTAATTTCAGCCTAAAAATGACGTTAGCCATATTTAAAACGATTTTCACACGTATGCGCGCATATACATGTATTTGGTTAATTTGGATAATACCTATATTTAAAGTCAACATTTAACTTTTAGTTAAAACAATAAAATTGATTTTTTCAAATTAATTTATGCAAAATGATGGTTGTTTATTGTTCCAATACTTTTCTAAACCAGATTATACTGTAAACTATTTATACCATAAGAAAAATATATCAGGAACTTAATGTTGTTAATTTTATTAATTTTCTTTTTATCGTAACTTTTCTGTTACTTAACCGATTTTAAAATTAAAAAAATCAAAATAAAGATCATTTAATTTTCTTTAATTTTTGTAGTAAAAAAATTTTGAAAAATATTAACCGTTAAGCCAAAATTATCAAAAGTATTTGAAAAAACACGGTTTTTTGGGATAAACGCCCTCTTTTGGTGTGTTAGCAAAGCGCAATGTTTTTGATTTTTATGTTAAAACATAAGCTAGTATATAAAGACTATATTATGAAAATTTCAGGTCATTTGAGAAAACGCCTAATTTTTTGCTAAATAATTTCCAGATTTTCCCGTTCCCCATAAAAAAAGTGGGGAAAGCGATTATTTTTATTTTTGGATTTTTTACTAACATTCGATCCCTAATTAGGAATTTTTAAGGTAGTGAGCATTTTAGTTAAAATCACTTCGAGCCCACCCTGGATAAGTAGCCAAAACCCTCGTGAGGGAGTTGTAAATATACTCCAATATTTTTTATTTTTTTTGTGGGTTATTAACTCATCAAAATGGGCTCTATTCTCCTTGAGCAGCAAAAAATTCAAACTTTTTTGTTTTGAACCACCCTAGTGGGCATGTAACCGCTCTAGTTCGCTCATATCTGCTCTCGGTCGTCTTTTTTTCGGATAATGTCGGCGTATATATACGCGGATATATCCGCGTTTATCTGACATTGTCCTTCAAACTTTTTCAGTTTTGTCGGCATGTAATCGCCCTAGTCCGTTCATATCTGTGCTCAACCGTCTTTTTTTTTTTAGATTATGTCAGCATGAAACCTCCCTAGTCCGATCATATCTGCGCTCCGCCGTCTTTTTTTTTTTCGGATTATGTCGGCGTATATCCGCGTTTATCTGACATTGTCGTCAATCTTTCTCAATTTTGTCGGTACCTACACCCCCCTCTGAAATTTTGCTCAATTTCTTTTTATTGCTGTATAAGTACATATGTATTTTTTTTTAACGTGAGTTCTGATACACCCTGTATTGAAAATCAGTTTTGAAGAAAAAAAAAATCTTCAAAAAATATATTAAAAAATAAAAAGTTACATAGTTAAATAGAGAATTTTAAGCTCTTTAAAATGAAGTATCACAAGACCTAGGGTGCATTTAAAATCCTGTCCCTACCGCCCCCCTAGCGCCACCTTACCGAATAAAATTTTAAAAAATACTGTAAATACATTTAAATGATAGTTTGTGTGGTCTTATATAAACATTCCAAATTTAAAGTTTATATCTCATCCCGTTCAGGCAGGCAGGCAGGCAGGCAGGCAGGCAGGCAGGCAGGCAGGCAGGCAGGCAGGCAGGCAGGCAGGCAGGCAGGCAGGCAGGCAGGCAGGCAGGCAGGCAGGCAGGCAGGCAGGCAGGCAGGCAGGCAGGCAGGCAGGCAGGCAGGCAGGCAGGCAGGCAGGCAGGCAGGCAGGCAGGCAGGCAGGCAGGCAGGCAGGCAGGCAGGCAGGCAGGCAGGCAGGCAGGCAGGCAGGCAGGCAGGCAGGCAGGCAGGCAGGCAGGCAGGCAGGCAGGCAGGCAGGCAGGCAGGCAGGCAGGCAGGCAGGCAGGCAGGCAGGCAGGCAGGCAGGCAGGCAGGCAGGCAGGCAGGCAGGCAGGCAGGCAGGCAGGCAGGCAGGCAGGCAGGCAGGCAGGCAGGCAGGCAGGCAGGCAGGCAGGCAGGCAGGCAGGCAGGCAGGCAGGCAGGCAGGCAGGCAGGCAGGCAGGCAGGCAGGCAGGCAGGCAGGCAGGCAGGCAGGCAAAAAAAAAAAAAAAGGAAAGGGGAGAGCCCAGTACTGAAAGTACCCCACCATGGCGAACCATGATGGCCACCACCCCCGGATAGCACTGAAGCTATCTATCCGGTCATCTGCATTTTTTTTTTTTTTATCCCTTTCCTTTTGTTGCAACCCTTTTCGGTGTTTTATTTATTTTCTTATAATTATTTACAATTAGTAATATTGTATATATACAAAAATGGTGGCAAGGGTACAATACCCGGCCATGCGGACAAAAGTTTGCCAGCACGGACAAGGCCCCAACCCACTTAATATTTGCGGCAAGCCGCTGGAGGTTCCGTAACCCTCCATATTTCCGTCTTATTGGACAGCAGCACTCTTCTCTATCGTCACTACACTCCACTGTTCACACACTCACTCTCTTATCCTATGTTCGTCTGCAATAAAGTTTTTAAGCAAATCTATTTGCCCCGAAACATTTAATAGTTGTACTACAGTCTCTATTTGAATATCTCCTACAACATTTCTTACCAAGTTTCTTTGTTGCGTATATAACCTGCACTCTATAAGCCTATGTACGGGATTATCTTCAACGCCACACTCCTCACAGTCTCCGTTAAGTTCCCTTCCTACACGTTTTAGGTGCGCTTTAAAATGACCGTGTCCAGTAAGTACCTGTGCAAGCTCTTTGTCCAGAGAAAAGTCTAAATTTATTCTGCGCCCAATATCCGGAAAAAATGAATATGTTACTCTGCCCTGACTAGCCTCGTTCCACTGTGTCTGGCAGGCAGGCAGGCAGGCAGGCAGGCAGGCAGGCAGGCAGGCAGGCAGGCAGGCAGGCAGGCAGGCAGGCAGGCAGGCAGGCAGGCAGGCAGGCAGGCAGGCAGGCAGGCAGGCAGGCAGGCAGGCAGGCAGGCAGGCAGGCAGGCAGGCAGGCAGGCAGGCAGGCAGGCAGGCAGGCAGGCAGGCAGGCAGGCAGGCAGGCAGGCAGGCAGGCAGGCAGGCAGGCAGGCAGGCAGGCAGGCAGACAGCCAGACAGCCAGACAGCCAGACAGCCAGACAGCCAGACAGCCAGACAGCCAGACAGCCAGACAGCCAGACAGCCAGACAGCCAGACAGCCAGACAGCCAGACAGCCAGACAGCCAGACAGCCAGACAGCCAGACAGCCAGACAGCCAGACAGCCAGACAGCCAGACAGCCAGACAGCCAGACAGCCAGACAGCCAGACAGCCAGACAGCCAGACAGCCAGACAGCCAGACAGCCAGACAGCCAGACAGCCAGACAGCCAGACAGCCAGACAGCCAGACAGCCAGACAGCCAGACAGCCAGACAGCCAGACAGCCAGACAGCCAGACAGCCAGACAGCCAGACAGCCAGACAGCCAGACAGCCAGACAGCCAGACAGCCAGACAGCCAGACAGCCAGACAGCCAGACAGCCAGACAGCCAGACAGCCAGACAGCCAGACAGCCAGACAGCCAGACAGCCAGACAGCCAGACAGCCAGACAGCCAGACAGCCAGACAGCCAGACAGCCAGACAGCCAGACAGCCAGACAGCCAGACAGCCAGACAGCCAGACAGCCAGACAGCCAGACAGCCAGACAGCCAGACAGCCAGACAGCCAGACAGCCAGACAGCCAGACAGCCAGCCAGGCAGGCAGCCAGGCAGGCAGGCAGCCAGGCAGGCAGCCAGGCAGGCAGGCAGGCAGGCAGGCAGGCAGGCAGGCAGGCAGGCAGGCAGGCAGGCAGGCAGGCAGGCAGGCAGGCAGGCAGACAGACAGACAGACAGACAGACAGACAGACAGACAGACAAAAAAAAAAAAAAAACCGAGGGAAGCCACTGAAAAACCACCACCCCCAGGCAGCGGAGAAGCCATCTGCCTAGGCATCTTTCAAACATGTCACCCGTTCCTTTTTGGTTATGAATTCCATTTATTTAATAATTACAAACATAAATAATAATATAAAAGAACATAATTACAAATATTGTGGTGTATGAACCTACGCACAAGATTACCCCAACCCGCTTAAAATTAGCGGAAAAACCGCAGGAGGTACCTTAACCCTCCTTCTACTCTTAATCTAAGTCCGAACACAAAACTACACCAAAATGCCGAGTACGCACTACCACATAGTTCTCATTCTATTTTCGTCTGCGATAAATTCCTTGAGTAGATCCAATTGTCCTAAAGTATGAAGTTGCTCCACTATATTTTCTACTTGGAGTGGTCCCACTAAGGCAGAAATAGAATCCCTTTGGCGTTGAAATAGGTCACATGTCAATAGTCTGTGTATGGGGTTGTCTTCTAGATCGCATGCCGAACAGTTTCCACTTGGATCTTTACCTACCCGTTTGAGATGTGCCGAGAAGTGCCCATGTCCTGTAAGGATTTGTACCAATTCTTTATCTAGACGGAAATTCAAGTTAATTCTTCTGGTAATGTTGGGAAAAAATAAATGGGTTACCCGTCCCTGAGTCGCCTCGTCCCAGGCTACCTGCCACAGTCGCAATGTTCCTGCAGCGAGCAAACTTTTTGTCTCATTTCTAGATAGGCCAGGTTGAATGCGTATGTCTCCGTGAATAGCAGCTTGGCCTACTCGAATTCTTCTTTTAGATTCCATCTCTAGCAGTGTAATGGGTAGCGGTGGAATTTTTGCTAAAACACACGCAGCGTGATAGGATGTTGAACTGTAGGTGCCGGCTATAATTCTTGCACATGTTCCGCTGACACTTTCCAGTGCAATTCTCGCTCTGGCAGATGAAGAAAACTCCCCCCAAATCTCAAAGCCGTAGTTAACCATTGGGACTGTGGCTTTCTCATATATGGTTTTTAGAGCTGTTTCCGGTGGATTATATAAGGCTTTTGTCATGGCCTTGATTTTAAAAAAGGAGCTTTTTGCCTTATCAGCCACGTGCCTAATATGTGCGGCAAATTTCCGCTTGTTGTCAAGTATAATGCCGAGGTATCTTGCCTGCTCCACTCGGTTGATTATTCTCCCATAAAGCCTAATGGATGGTCTTCTTACTAGTTTGGGCCCAAAATGTATGTAACAAGATTTATCTCTGGAGAATTCTAGCTTATTCAGAGCAGCCCAGTCCGTAATCGTTTTCAGATCGGTGTTTGCCCTCAGTTCCAGTTGATCTCTAGAGTTCGCGCTTACTACGTATGCCAGGTCGTCTGCATAGGCTACAAGTTCACCATAAAGAAGAGGTAGGGTTAACAATTTCTTTAAGGCGGCATTCCATAGGGCGGTACCCATAACCGACCCTTGACCGCAGCCCCTTTCGTTTCGCTTGCTAACGTGCACCCCACCATAGACTAGCTTGGACACCCGATTTTTAAGATAATTCTTTATGATTTTTAGAAGTCTGTTAGGAATATTGGATTCTGCGAGTGAGTTAATGATAGTAGGCCACCATACATTATCAAAGGCTCCTTTTATGTCCAGAAGAATCACCACTTTATGCTTAAACTGCTGAGAGTCCAAAGTGGCAAGAGTTGCTTTCCAAGCACTAATGGTGTTCCTGCCTCTAACGAAGCCGTGCTGATTTTCACCGAAAAGATTTTCTGTTTCCTCTAACCTGTCCTTTATAACCTTTTCTAGAAGTTTTCCCAAGAAAGATAACAATGTGATAGGCCTGCATCCTTCCAAACCCTCCTTGTCACTACCGGCTTTGCGGATCATTATAATCTTTCCTTGTTTCCAAATATCTGGAAAGTGTCCAAGTTGAAGACAAGAGTTAAAAAGCCTGGCAAGGAATTCTTCTATAATTGGACAAAGAGCTTTAAGTAGAACACCAGAGATGTTATCGGGTCCCGGTGCTTTCTTATTGTTAATATTCATTATGAAAAATCTGACCTCTTCAGTGGAAACCTCTCTGATGTCTGACTCGTTTGTGGTGACGTATCTGGCTCTTAACCTTACCTCTTCCTGTTGGTTACTGTCATCTTCTTCTCTGTCGTCCTTTACCCATGTATCCATAATTCTCCTCCGTATATTCTCCATTTTCGGCTTTTATAGTTGTCTCGACTGTATTAAAGCCCTGTCTTTTTAAAGCCAGCTTGTAGGGAAGGCTCCAAGGGGAGTTACCAAGTTCGTTGGAGACAAAATTATTCCATGATTTAGTTCTTGCACCTTCTAATTTAGAAGAGTGATTAGCTTTAACTTCCTCGTATACTAGTCTTAACCTTTCCCTATTTTCTCCTCTCGCTTTTTGATAAGCTTTTCTAGCCGAGTGAAGCTTCTTTTTGCTTGCCTCCGTTTGGTCATTCCACCATACGGGTTTACATGCGAAAACTCTTCTCTTATAAAAACAGGTATCGGCTATATTCTGCAGAAGTGATGTTATACTAACTGCTACCTCTTCCAGTTGCGTTGCGTTCTGTATGGGAAAGAGATGCTCAAACGACTCTAAACCTCGCGCAGCCATATCTAAAGCTCGATTACGGTCCAGATTACTCTTGCTTGTGACCCATTTGTACCTGTGCTGCGGAGATATATTGCAAGTGAGACTATAGGTTATGAGTCTGTGGTCGCTGGTGGTACAGTCCGCGTGTACTATCCAATCTGATACCATACACATAGCTAATTGTGAGGCAACAGTAATGTCCACGTTGCTACTACCTAGCGGGCTTGAGAATGTGGATGGAAAACCAGGCTCATTTAGGATGTGCAGATTGTTTCCCGCAAGAAATTCGGCAATGTCATTTCCCCTGTAGTCATTCCTGTCCGAGTACCATAACGTGTTTTTAGCGTTAGCGTCGATTCCCATTACCACAAGTGCGTCAGTAGTACGCGATAGTGCTAAATTCAGATTGTCCAGGTCTTGAGTGATATCTCTCTGGCAGTTAAGTGGAGGCCAGTAGGCTGAAATTAGAGTAAATTTAGCATCTCCGCATTTAACTCTGACCACACATTGTTTGTTGGTCGTGTGTTGTCTGACTAGCATACCCTTTAGCGAAGGGTTGAAAATAATTATTGCAGCCCTAAAATCATTGTCTGTGCTGGCGAATACGCTGTATTTACTGCAGTGAGGTACGTAGTAGCTGCCGCCTTTTCCCCTTCTTCTATATGGCTCTTGAATAATCAAAATGTCTATTTTTCTGTCGATGGCCGTAGTGATCATATCGGTGGTTGCTGCAAGGCTTTTCTGTAAATTTACTTGCCCTATTTTAAGAACCCCGGCCATATCGGAACCTGTTTCAATTAGTTCCGTAGTCTGTATTGTCCACAAGCTCCTAGACAGACAGACAGACAGACAGACAGACAGACAGACAGACAGACAGACAGACAGACAGACAGACAGACAGACAGACAGACAGACAGACAGACAGACAGACAGACAGACAGACAGACAGACAGACAGACAGACAGACAGACAGACAGACAGACAGACAGACAGACAGACAGACAGACAGACAGACAGACAGACAGACAGACAGACAGACAGACAGACAGACAGACAGACAGACAGACAGACAGACAGACAGACAGACAGACAGACAGACAGACAGACAGACAGACAGACAGACAGACAGACAGACAGACAGACAGACAGACAGACAGACAGACAGACAGACAGACAGACAGACAGACAGACAGACAGACAGACAGACAGACAGACAGACAGACAGACAGACAGACAGACAGACAGACAGACAGACAGACAGACAGACAGACAGACAGACAGACAGACAGACAGACAGACAGACAGACAGACAGACAGACAGACAGACAGACAGACAGACAGACAGACAGACAGACAGACAGACAGACAGACAGACAGACAGACAGACAGACAGACAGACAGACAGACAGACAGACAGACAGACAGACAGACAGACAGACAGACAGACAGACAGACAGACAGACAGACAGACAGACAGACAGACAGACAGACAGACAGACAGACAGACAGACAGACAGACAGACAGACAGACAGACAGACAGACAGACAGACAGACAGACAGACAGACAGACAGACAGACAGACAGACAGACAGACAGACAGACAGACAGACAGACAGACAGACAGACAGACAGACAGACAGACAGACAGACAGACAGACAGACAGACAGACAGACAGACAGACAGACAGACAGACAGACAGACAGACAGACAGACAGACAGACAGACAGACAGACAGACAGACAGACAGACAGACAGACAGACAGACAGACAGACAGACAGACAGACAGACAGACAGACAGACAGACAGACAGACAGACAGACAGACAGACAGACAGACAGACAGACAGACAGACAGACAGACAGACAGACAGACAGACAGACAGACAGACAGACAGACAGACAGACAGACAGACAGACAGACAGACAGACAGACAGACAGACAGACAGACAGACAGACAGACAGACAGACAGACAGACAGACAGACAGACAGACAGACAGACAGACAGACAGACAGACAGACAGACAGACAGACAGACAGACAGACAGACAGACAGACAGACAGACAGACAGACAGACAGACAGACAGACAGACAGACAGACAGACAGACAGACAGACAGACAGACAGACAGACAGACAGACAGACAGACAGACAGACAGACAGACAGACAGACAGACAGACAGACAGACAGACAGACAGACAGACAGACAGACAGACAGACAGACAGACAGACAGACAGACAGACAGACAGACAGACAGACAGACAGACAGACAGACAGACAGACAGACAGACAGACAGACAGACAGACAGACAGACAGACAGACAGACAGACAGACAGACAGACAGACAGACAGACAGACAGACAGACAGACAGACAGACAGACAGACAGACAGACAGACAGACAGACAGACAGACAGACAGACAGACAGACAGACAGACAGACAGACAGACAGACAGACAGACAGACAGACAGACAGACAGACAGACAGACAGACAGACAGACAGACAGACAGACAGACAGACAGACAGACAGACAGACAGACAGACAGACAGACAGACAGACAGACAGACAGACAGACAGACAGACAGACAGACAGACAGACAGACAGACAGACAGACAGACAGACAGACAGACAGACAGACAGACAGACAGACAGACAGACAGACAGACAGACAGACAGACAGACAGACAGACAGACAGACAGACAGACAGACAGACAGACAGACAGACAGACAGACAGACAGACAGACAGACAGACAGACAGACAGACAGACAGACAGACAGACAGACAGACAGACAGACAGACAGACAGACAGACAGACAGACAGACAGACAGACAGACAGACAGACAGACAGACAGACAGACAGACAGACAGACAGACAGACAGACAGACAGACAGACAGACAGACAGACAGACAGACAGACAGACAGACAGACAGACAGACAGACAGACAGACAGACAGACAGACAGACAGACAGACAGACAGACAGACAGACAGACAGACAGACAGACAGACAGACAGACAGACAGACAGACAGACAGACAGACAGACAGACAGACAGACAGACAGACAGACAGACAGACAGACAGACAGACAGACAGACAGACAGACAGACAGACAGACAGACAGACAGACAGACAGACAGACAGACAGACAGACAGACAGACAGACAGACAGACAGACAGACAGACAGACAGACAGACAGACAGACAGACAGACAGACAGACAGACAGACAGACAGACAGACAGACAGACAGACAGACAGACAGACAGACAGACAGACAGACAGACAGACAGACAGACAGACAGACAGACAGACAGACAGACAGACAGACAGACAGACAGACAGACAGACAGACAGACAGACAGACAGACAGACAGACAGACAGACAGACAGACAGACAGACAGACAGACAGACAGACAGACAGACAGACAGACAGACAGACAGACAGACAGACAGACAGACAGACAGACAGACAGACAGACAGACAGACAGACAGACAGACAGACAGACAGACAGACAGACAGACAGACAGACAGACAGACAGACAGACAGACAGACAGACAGACAGACAGACAGACAGACAGACAGACAGACAGACAGACAGACAGACAGACAGACAGACAGACAGACAGACAGACAGACAGACAGACAGACAGACAGACAGACAGACAGACAGACAGACAGACAGACAGACAGACAGACAGACAGACAGACAGACAGACAGACAGACAGACAGACAGACAGACAGACAGACAGACAGACAGACAGACAGACAGACAGACAGACAGACAGACAGACAGACAGACAGACAGACAGACAGACAGACAGACAGACAGACAGACAGACAGACAGACAGACAGACAGACAGACAGACAGACAGACAGACAGACAGACAGACAGACAGACAGACAGACAGACAGACAGACAGACAGACAGACAGACAGACAGACAGACAGACAGACAGACAGACAGACAGACAGACAGACAGACAGACAGACAGACAGACAGACAGACAGACAGACAGACAGACAGACAGACAGACAGACAGACAGACAGACAGACAGACAGACAGACAGACAGACAGACAGACAGACAGACAGACAGACAGACAGACAGACAGACAGACAGACAGACAGACAGACAGACAGACAGACAGACAGACAGACAGACAGACAGACAGACAGACAGACAGACAGACAGACAGACAGACAGACAGACAGACAGACAGACAGACAGACAGACAGACAGACAGACAGACAGACAGACAGACAGACAGACAGACAGACAGACAGACAGACAGACAGACAGACAGACAGACAGACAGACAGACAGACAGACAGACAGACAGACAGACAGACAGACAGACAGACAGACAGACAGACAGACAGACAGACAGACAGACAGACAGACAGACAGACAGACAGACAGACAGACAGACAGACAGACAGACAGACAGACAGACAGACAGACAGACAGACAGACAGACAGACAGACAGACAGACAGACAGACAGACAGACAGACAGACAGACAGACAGACAGACAGACAGACAGACAGACAGACAGACAGACAGACAGACAGACAGACAGACAGACAGACAGACAGACAGACAGACAGACAGACAGACAGACAGACAGACAGACAGACAGACAGACAGACAGACAGACAGACAGACAGACAGACAGACAGACAGACAGACAGACAGACAGACAGACAGACAGACAGACAGACAGACAGACAGACAGACAGACAGACAGACAGACAGACAGACAGACAGACAGACAGACAGACAGACAGACAGACAGACAGACAGACAGACAGACAGACAGACAGACAGACAGACAGACAGACAGACAGACAGACAGACAGACAGACAGACAGACAGACAGACAGACAGACAGACAGACAGACAGACAGACAGACAGACAGACAGACAGACAGACAGACAGACAGACAGACAGACAGACAGACAGACAGACAGACAGACAGACAGACAGACAGACAGACAGACAGACAGACAGACAGACAGACAGACAGACAGACAGACAGACAGACAGACAGACAGACAGACAGACAGACAGACAGACAGACAGACAGACAGACAGACAGACAGACAGACAGACAGACAGACAGACAGACAGACAGACAGACAGACAGACAGACAGACAGACAGACAGACAGACAGACAGACAGACAGACAGACAGACAGACAGACAGACAGACAGACAGACAGACAGACAGACAGACAGACAGACAGACAGACAGACAGACAGACAGACAGACAGACAGACAGACAGACAGACAGACAGACAGACAGACAGACAGACAGACAGACAGACAGACAGACAGACAGACAGACAGACAGACAGACAGACAGACAGACAGACAGACAGACAGACAGACAGACAGACAGACAGACAGACAGACAGACAGACAGACAGACAGACAGACAGACAGACAGACAGACAGACAGACAGACAGACAGACAGACAGACAGACAGACAGACAGACAGACAGACAGACAGACAGACAGACAGACAGACAGACAGACAGACAGACAGACAGACAGACAGACAGACAGACAGACAGACAGACAGACAGACAGACAGACAGACAGACAGACAGACAGACAGACAGACAGACAGACAGACAGACAGACAGACAGACAGACAGACAGACAGACAGACAGACAGACAGACAGACAGACAGACAGACAGACAGACAGACAGACAGACAGACAGACAGACAGACAGACAGACAGACAGACAGACAGACAGACAGACAGACAGACAGACAGACAGACAGACAGACAGACAGACAGACAGACAGACAGACAGACAGACAGACAGACAGACAGACAGACAGACAGACAGACAGACAGACAGACAGACAGACAGACAGACAGACAGACAGACAGACAGACAGACAGACAGACAGACAGACAGACAGACAGACAGACAGACAGACAGACAGACAGACAGACAGACAGACAGACAGACAGACAGACAGACAGACAGACAGACAGACAGACAGACAGACAGACAGACAGACAGACAGACAGACAGACAGACAGACAGACAGACAGACAGACAGACAGACAGACAGACAGACAGACAGACAGACAGACAGACAGACAGACAGACAGACAGACAGACAGACAGACAGACAGACAGACAGACAGACAGACAGACAGACAGACAGACAGACAGACAGACAGACAGACAGACAGACAGACAGACAGACAGACAGACAGACAGACAGACAGACAGACAGACAGACAGACAGACAGACAGACAGACAGACAGACAGACAGACAGACAGACAGACAGACAGACAGACAGACAGACAGACAGACAGACAGACAGACAGACAGACAGACAGACAGACAGACAGACAGACAGACAGACAGACAGACAGACAGACAGACAGACAGACAGACAGACAGACAGACAGACAGACAGACAGACAGACAGACAGACAGACAGACAGACAGACAGACAGACAGACAGACAGACAGACAGACAGACAGACAGACAGACAGACAGACAGACAGACAGACAGACAGACAGACAGACAGACAGACAGACAGACAGACAGACAGACAGACAGACAGACAGACAGACAGACAGACAGACAGACAGACAGACAGACAGACAGACAGACAGACAGACAGACAGACAGACAGACAGACAGACAGACAGACAGACAGACAGACAGACAGACAGACAGACAGACAGACAGACAGACAGACAGACAGACAGACAGACAGACAGACAGACAGACAGACAGACAGACAGACAGACAGACAGACAGACAGACAGACAGACAGACAGACAGACAGACAGACAGACAGACAGACAGACAGACAGACAGACAGACAGACAGACAGACAGACAGACAGACAGACAGACAGACAGACAGACAGACAGACAGACAGACAGACAGACAGACAGACAGACAGACAGACAGACAGACAGACAGACAGACAGACAGACAGACAGACAGACAGACAGACAGACAGACAGACAGACAGACAGACAGACAGACAGACAGACAGACAGACAGACAGACAGACAGACAGACAGACAGACAGACAGACAGACAGACAGACAGACAGACAGACAGACAGACAGACAGACAGACAGACAGACAGACAGACAGACAGACAGACAGACAGACAGACAGACAGACAGACAGACAGACAGACAGACAGACAGACAGACAGACAGACAGACAGACAGACAGACAGACAGACAGACAGACAGACAGACAGACAGACAGACAGACAGACAGACAGACAGACAGACAGACAGACAGACAGACAGACAGACAGACAGACAGACAGACAGACAGACAGACAGACAGACAGACAGACAGACAGACAGACAGACAGACAGACAGACAGACAGACAGACAGACAGACAGACAGACAGACAGACAGACAGACAGACAGACAGACAGACAGACAGACAGACAGACAGACAGACAGACAGACAGACAGACAGACAGACAGACAGACAGACATTTTTTTAAAAAAGTCTTAAAAACTTCGAAAACGTCGAGAAATGTGAAAAAATCGGAAAAAAAAATTTTGAAAAAAAAATGTGTATTTCAATACTTTTAATTTTAGAATTCTAAAATATAAAAGTAAAAAAAAAGTCTTAAAAACTTCGAAAACGTCGAGAAATGTGAAAAAATCGGAAAAAAAAATTTTGAAAAAAAAATCTGTATTTCAATACTTTTAATTTTAGAATTCTAAAATATAAAAGTAAAAAACAAAAAATACGGTAAAAACTACCCTTAGGAGTGGGGATGGGGGTTAAAATATTTTTTATTAAGTAAAGCCGAGTGAAATATATAATTGTACCCATTTTCAAGTTTCTCGGATTCTTCTAAATACCCAGTCAGTTGAAAAAAACAAAAAATACGGTAAAAACTACCCTTAGGAGTGGGGATGGGGGTTAAAATATTTTTTATTGAGTAAAGCAGGGTGAAATATATAATTGTACCCATTTTCAAGTTTCTCGGATTCTTCTAAATACCCAGTCAGTAGAAAAACCAAACAATACGGTAAAAACTACCCTTAGGAGTGGGGATGGGGGGTTGAAATATTTTTTATTGAGTAAAGCCGGGTGAAATATATAATTGTACCCATTTTCAAGTTTCTCGGATTCTTCTAAATACCCAGTCAGTAGAAAAATCAAAAAATACGGTAAAAACTACCCTTAGGAGTGGGGATGGGGGTTAAAATATTTTTTATTAAGTAAAGCCGAGTGAAATATATAATTGTACCCATTTTCAAGTTTCTCGGATTCTTCTAAATACCCAGTCAGTTGAAAAAAAACAAAAAATACGGTAAAAACTACCCTTAGGAGTGGGGGTGGGGGGTTGAAATATTTTTTATTGAGTAAAGCAGGGTGAAATATATAATTGTACCCATTTTCAAGTTTCTCGGATTCTTCTAAATACCCAGTCAGTAGAAAAACCAAAAAATACGATAAAAACTATCCTTAGGAGTGGGGATGGGGGGTTGAAATATTTTTTATTGAGTAAAGCCGGGTGAAATATATAATTGTACCCATTTTCAAGTTTCTCGGATTCTTCTAAATACAAAACAAAAAATACGGTAAAAACTACCCTTAGGAGTGGGGATGGGGGTTAAAATATTTTTTATTGAGTAAAGCAGGGTGAAATATATAATTGTACCCATTTTCAAGTTTCTCGGATTCTTCTAAATACCCAGTCAGTAGAAAAACCAAACAATACGGTAAAAACTACCCTTAGGAGTGGGGATGGGGGGTTGAAATATTTTTTATTGAGTAAAGCCGGGTGAAATATATAATTGTACCCATTTTCAAGTTTCTCGGATTCTTCTAAATACCCAGTCAGTAGAAAAATCAAAAAATACGGTAAAAACTACCCTTAGGAGTGGGGATGGGGGTTAAAATATTTTTTATTAAGTAAAGCCGAGTGAAATATATAATTGTACCCATTTTCAAGTTTCTCGGATTCTTCTAAATACCCAGTCAGTTGAAAAAAAACAAAAAATACGGTAAAAACTACCCTTAGGAGTGGGGGTGGGGGGTTGAAATATTTTTTATTGAGTAAAGCAGGGTGAAATATATAATTGTACCCATTTTCAAGTTTCTCGGATTCTTCTAAATACCCAGTCAGTAGAAAAACCAAAAAATACGATAAAAACTATCCTTAGGAGTGGGGATGGGGGGTTGAAATATTTTTTATTGAGTAAAGCCGGGTGAAATATATAATTGTACCCATTTTCAAGTTTCTCGGATTCTTCTAAATACCCAGTCAGTTGAAAAAAACAAAAAATACGGTAAAAACTACCCTTAGGAGTGGGGGTGGGGGGTTAAAATATTTTTTATTGAGTAAAGCAGGGTAGATAATATATAATTGTACCCATTTTCAAGTTTCTCGGATTCTTCTAAATACCCAGTCAGTAGAAAAATCAAAAAATACGGTAAAAACTACCCTTAGGAGTGGGGATGGGGGGTTGAAATATTTTTTATTGAGTAAAGCAGGGTGAAATATATAATTGTACCCATTTTCAAGTTTCTCGGATTCTTCTAAATACCCAGTCAGTAGAAAAAACCTCTCAGTCAGTGTTTTATAATCTTCCTGAAAACGCCGCTATGCAACAAGTGTTACTTACTGCCCTTTACTTTAACAGGGCAGAATAGCACCATTTATTATAGAATTCTGAAAATTCGCATTTAATTAGGTTCTATATTTAGGTATTATAAATCATAAGGAAGACATTTTCAATCGTAAAGCCCGCCAAATCGATTGGATGCTTTGCTTGCTAAAATATCTATACTACCAAAAACATATAATTTAAGTACACATTTTATTACGATAGTTTAAGATTGTATATAAATCTCGATGTAAATGCAAATTTCTTGTCGAGGAATTTTAGTGCAATGCTCTTTTCGACTTGCTGGATTTCCTGAAACTATTTATACCGAAGAATTGAGGAGGCCTCGTACAACAACAGGGGAACCTTTATAGTATTTTTAATTTGAGCCATTTCGCTTTCAATGATTATTTATATCTATAAAAAATCTATAACAGAAAATAAAATTAAAATGTTCTTATCAGGCGCACCTATTTCTAGGTAAGGTATTTAGTTTAAAATAATACTTCTGGTATATCTCTTTTACCTACAAAATATTATTAGTCAATACCTTACCAAAGTGGCTAATGATTAGCTACTAATCCAATACTTAATTGGACGGCTTTTTACAGAAAGGAACCATCTCACAAATTTTCCAATTTGAAATTCTTACAACATAGCTTATCAGCTTTAGAATCTAGAGGCAGCTGCCAATAGCGTACTGGCATTAAAATTTATACATAATCATATCCTACACAGTGCGACCCTGTTAAGTTTAGGTTTTTTGGAATGACCCCTCATTACATACCACTAGTCACCTAAATCGCAGCTGAGATTTTTAGCTTTTTCGTTTTTTTTATGTTTTTAAGTCTTTTTTTTAAGAGGTTGGTTTAATTAAAGAGTGTTAAAATAGGTTTATAACTACATAAGACTAATAAGAAAATATTTTTTTTTCAAAATTTTGGGATTGTTCTGAGGGGTAGTTTTCAACCAACAAATGCTCGATGACGGTAGTTTAGTTAGTGATAATTATGCCTGAATCGACCTTTACCGGCAGACCATTCAATAGTTTTTTCAAAATTTTGGGATCGTGCTTAGGGGTATTTTTCAACCAACAAATGCTCGATTACGGTATTGCTCCGTTTTGTTTGTCTAAAAACATAAAAAAATTGATCTAACAAATAATTTTTACGCCTTTAAGTAAAGTACTCCCGGAATGGCTTCCCTATTTTTTTTTAATTTTATGATGATGCTGAGGGGTAGTTTTCAATCAAAATGCTCGACGCAGGTATTTTTCTGTTTTGTTTGTTTAAAAATAAATATAAACAAATTGATCTACTAAATAATGTTAACGCTGTTATGTAAAGTACTATCAAGTGACCAATCCCTATTTTTTCAAAATGTTCGGATTGTCCTGAGGGGTAGTCAGGGCCGTACCTAGAGGGGGTCAGGGTGGCTAAGCCTTGGTTTGATCCCCCTGGCGTTTTTGCTGAGCCCCTCCTGGTATTTTTTAAGTCGCCTTCCTTTGGGGCCAAGCTTTTTTTTTGGGGGGGAATTTTTCAGGGCGCGAATCTTTTAATTGTAGGCGCGCCAAGTCTGGTAGAAACGTCAGGGACAACGTTCTTTTCTTGAAAGTAATTTTTGGGGGGCCAATTATTTTTTGCAGGGGGGCAAGTTTTGGTTGAAACCGCTTTTTTTTTAGGGTGCCACCCTGGAGGCTGAGCTCCCCTAGGTTTTTTTTCTGGTTATGGCCCTGGGGGTAGTAGTAGTAATAGTAGTAAGGGTGGGGAGGCTACAAGCCAGGCAACTAGGCAACTGGCCCTGGGGGTAGTTTTCAACCAAAAAATGCTCGATGACTATTGTTGCCGCCTAAAGCGATAGTTATCGCCAATAAATACCTCTTGTATCGCAACTACGATGCGAGAGTACAAAAATTATCGTGTGGCACAAACGATAACGAGAGGCCTCTCTTTATCAGAGAGGTACTTACTTCTCGCGATAACGATACTTATCGTTCCAGCTTAAAAGTTGAATATTTCAGCCAACTAATATTAGTTAAATGAATTTGACTCAAATGTCACATTTAAAAAAAAAAATATTTCAAAAATTACTGAAATGCATATATCTTCGTAAAGGATATTTTGCTAGAGTCACTTCATCTTAGTCTTACTTTATTCTTTCGTTCTTTTTCGTTAGTTTTCGGTTTTTGGACTTGGCTTTTCTCCTTTCGGGTAGCGCCACACAAAAAAAGAGCATCGCACTTCCCCTCGATTACCCTTAAGCTTAGGGGTACGATATGTGGATTTTTTTTTGGATAAAGTACAGCAATTTTGTAAAAAAGTCATGAAGAAGAAACGTGCTCTGTCCTGTTTTGGCAGCCCCAGAAATAATTTCTGACATTTAAATTTTGTAATTTTGGACATCTATCAAATTTTAAATTAGTTTACAAAACGTTTAATTTCTTAACGTAATACAAATGTAAAGTATATTTTGGTGTAAAAAGTTATTAAAACATTAATGTACTAAATAGGATCTCAACATTCAATATTTAATTAAAATTGTTCTTAGCAGCCTAAAAATAAATCTGCACTCATGGAATACAATAATATTGTGAAAAGGTAAATTTTTAATAATAATTAATCATTTTTATACTGCAATAAACGATTTATGTTCATTTTAGAGAAACATGCCATGAATGGGAGAAGAGCTTTCATATTTTTAGTATTCTACACACATATTTTTGCATAAAAATACTATATTGGTTTAAAAGAAGAATTAAAAGGTTAATTTAAAATTTTGAAAATGAAGATAATTCCTAATATACTATAGTAACAGACCTCATATACTAGATTGGGGATTCCATTGCAACATCAAAAAAATTTGACTAACTCATGCGACTCTTCCTCTCTCTCGAATTTTTGTTTCTCTGTTTACAGTAACATCCACAGTTTTATTGGTATTATGTGGTATTTCCCTAGTGATTTTTTTCTGGTTATGGCCCTGGGGGTAGTAGTAGTAATAGTAGTAAGGGTGGGGAGGCTACAAGCCAGGCAACTAGGCAACTGGCCCTGGGGGTAGTTTTCAACCAAAAAATGCTCGATGACTATTGTTGCCGCCTAAAGCGATAGTTATCGCCAATAAATACCTCTTGTATCGCAACTACGATGCGAGAGTACAAAAATTATCGTGTGGCACAAACGATAACGAGAGGCCTCTCTTTATCAGAGAGGTACTTACTTCTCGCGATAACGATACTTATCGTTCCAGCTTAAAAGTTGAATATTTCAGCCAACTAATATTAGTTAAATGAATTTGACTCAAATGTCACATTTAAAAAAAAAAATATTTCAAAAATTACTGAAATGCATATATCTTCGTAAAGGATATTTTGCTAGAGTCACTTCATCTTAGTCTTACTTTATTCTTTCGTTCTTTTTCGTTAGTTTTCGGTTTTTGGACTTGGCTTTTCTCCTTTCGGGTAGCGCCACACAAAAAAAGAGCATCGCACTTCCCCTCGATTACCCTTAAGCTTAGGGGTACGATATGTGGATTTTTTTTTGGATAAAGTACCGCAATTTTGTAAAAAAGTCATGACGAAGAAACGTGCTCTGTCCTGTTTTGGCAGCCCCAGAAATAATTTCTGACATTTAAATTTTGTAATTTTGGACATCTATCAAATTTTAAATTAGTTTACAAAACGTTTAATTTCTTAACGTAATACAAATGTAAAGTATATTTTGGTGTAAAAAGTTATTAAAACATTAATGTACTAAATAGGATCTCAACATTCAATATTTAATTAAAATTGTTCTTAACAGCCTAAAAATAAATCTGCACTCATGGAATACAATAATATTGTGAAAAGGTAAATTTTTAATAATAATTAATCATTTTTATACTGCAATAAACGATTTATGTTCATTTTAGAGAAACATGCCATGAATGGGAGAAGAGCTTTCATATTTTTAGTATTCTACACACATATTTTTGCATAAAAATACTATATTGGTTTAAAAGAAGAATTAAAAGGTTAATTTAAAATTTTGAAAATGAAGATAATTCCTAATATACTATAGTAACAGACCTCATATACTAGATTGGGGATTCCATTGCAACATCAAAAAAATTTGACTAACTCATGCGACTCTTCCTCTCTCTCGAATTTTTGTTTCTCTGTTTACAGTAACATCCACAGTTTTATTGGTATTATGTGGTATTTCCCTAGTGATTTTTTTTACGTTGGTTATTCTGTATTGTTTTTACGAGCGCCTAATTATAGCTACCCGCACCGAGATTGTTTTGGTTTTTTGTTGTTTGCGTTAATTTACTTTAGCGTTGGTTAACGGTGGTTTTGTGCCTGTTTTTATTTTGTAAAAAATTGGTTTGGATTTAGAATAATATATTGAAAAACGGTTAGCCCTCTACTACGCAGGCGCATTTCGGGTGCGGGTAGCTATAACTAGGCGCTCCTTCGTTTTTGTTTACCTTTCAGTAATCTGTTTGGCTTGTGGATTTTTTCGCTTTGTTCATGTGTTTTGTTAACTTTTGCTGGATTCCGGGACATACAAAAATTACGGAAAATGGAGCAGCCGACAGAATAGCGAATGAAGCCTGGAAAATCTCGTGGTTCGAGTCAAAACGCATTTCCGTGATTACAACCAAGAAACAAAAGAAATCCTATTTATGAAGTGGAAAAAAGAATGGGACAAATTAAGGGAGTCCCTTAAAAGGACGCATGTACTGGGAAAGGACAGAATTAAAAAAGAGAACATGGTTAATAACTTAGGACTAACCAGTAAAAAATGAACAAAAATATGTCATATGAGAGGTAAACACTGCTTTACCAACTCCCACTTGTTTAAAATTAACATAAAGGAAGACCCATGGTGTGGTGCGGAAATATACAAGACATCAAACATATCCTTTTTGAATTCCCAAGACACTCCCAACAATATTCATCCTTCTATGGGGCCCTAGCTAAGACATGTCCAACCCCTATTAGCCTAAATTCCCTGCTTGTGACCCCAATAAATCCATAGCAGTAGAAATAACCAAATTCTTTCAAAATAAAAACTTAGTTGTAGAAAATCAGAAGAGGAAAGATATCGGAAAGGAAGTTACCAGAATTTAGAAGTCCACATGACCTGGCCAGAGAGCCTAGAGCAAACCCGAATTGGATTGGAGTGTTCAGTTGTATATTTATATTCAGTTTATAATATTTTACTATTTTTTTATCATTGATATTTATATTTTCCCTTATTAGTAAAACAAACTGTGATTAGACAGACACTTTTGTGATCAAAGAGTTTTTTGACAAAAACTTTTGTGATAGACACTTGTGTAAGAATATTTTTAATATTTGATATATAAATCATATGTATACACCGTTTTATGAGAATACGAATATGACATCACAGTGCGTAAACTAAATAGCACTCTGTAGGGTCACTGGCATCTATTTCTTTTAACTTAATACATTTTTTTTTAATAGAAAATGTATACCAAAAAAAATTATTTATCAAGTCTTCAGAAATATATGCAAATATCCATACAGAGTGCTATTTAGTTTACGCACTGTGAAGTGCGATTTGTATTTTCTCATACAGTGTATAAGATATAATATATTATAAATCATATTTATAATGACCAGAGTTGATACTTTCAATACAATAACAGGGTTGGACAACAGGAATATTAAATTATTTCTAATTTTTGGTCAGTTTGTTTAATACATATTTATGCTGAATAAGATTATATGTCTGTATACAGACATAATCTTATTCTCTTATTCGGCATTGTCTGTATACAGACATAATCTTATTCGGCATAGATATGTATTAAACAAACAGCCCAAAAATTAGAAATAATTTAATATTCCTGTTGTCTGACCCTGTTATTGTAATGAAAGTATCAACTTGGTCATTATTATTTCTTATTTGGCAAAGGTATGTATTAAAGAAAGTCACCAAAAATAATTTAAAATTACTCTTGTCCGAACCTGTTATTGTAATGAAAGTATCAACTCTGTATATTACATAGTAGAGAATCTCTATGTTAGTTTCTGATATTATTCTACCAAATATTACATACAATTTTTTTATAATAAAATTTATTAATATATTTATATACTTAATTTATTAAAACAATTTTTAAAATTAACTACTCGTCTATCCATTTTTACTTTATACCAAGATTAATCCTATATGAAATATGTATACAGTGCGGTCCAAAAGTCACCCCCCCCCCCTTTTAACTTTTGAACGAGTTAAGATATCGACTTCAAATTTAGAACTCTTAAATAAGACAACTTAAACTATATTTTAGCATATATTTGATATTTTCAGCTCTTAAAATGTGGGCATGGGGGGACATTTTTGTTAAATGAAAAGGGGGGTCGTGTGATACATCATTTTAAAGCTTATAAAATTCTCTATTTACACTAACATTTTTTAATTTTTTAAAAACGTTTTTTAAGGTTTTCATTTTTCAATTTTTTGTGCTAAAACATTCGATTTTTTAAGTTTTTTTATAAATTTTTATTTATGTCAACTAAAATTAGTTTAAAAGTATAATTAACATTTTTTTATGATGAAATTAGGCATTTTTAAAAAATTATTTGTTTTTTTTAGAGGAATTTTGACATTAATACCCATTTTCAACCCCATTTTAAACCCATTTTTTTTTAATTTAAAAATATGGAGTTAAATGGAGAATTTTATAAGCTTTAAAATGATGTTTTAAACGACCCCCTTTCCATTTAAAAAAATGTGCCCCCATGCCCCCCTGCCCACATTTTAAGAGCTGAAAGTATTAAATATATGCTAAAAGATGGTTTAAGTTGTCTTATTTAAAAGTTCCAAATTTGAAGTCGATATCTCAACTGCTTCAAAAGTTAAGAGGGGGGGGGGGGGGGGTGACTTTTGAACCGCTCTGTATAAACATTAAATAAAAATTGATATATATTAAGATTACTACAGTAAAATTTTGGTCTTAAAGGTCTTCGTATGTCCCAAGGTTGCTCCAGCTAAGGCTATTTTAGTATTATATATTTTCTTTGATGCATACTTCCTTATGCTTATCTGCACATAAACTCGCATTTTTATTTCCATAAGTTTGTTGGTTATTATCATACTGGATGGCATAATTTCATTACTCTACAATTTATGTTTGTTTTTTATGTTTGTTTTTAACCTCGTACTATTCTACTTAATTAAGCATCCCCTAAGTCCAGGACTTGTGTGGGCTAGTAGTAGAGGGAACCACCGGCTTTAATTGACTTTCGAACCAATATATCTAGGGAGTACGCCTTCGCCAAATTTCAATTATTAATTAACTGAAAAAGGCAATCGGCGCCAGTGAGGTTTGAACTCACGATCATTAGATCAGTGTCAGGCTATATCGATGCCATTGACCACTGAGCTAAATCTCCCATTAAAGACATTAATACTATCAATTAAAAAGTAATGGGAAAATCCCCATCCAAAACCTATAAATATCTACATGTTTTATAGAAAGCTTATGTAATCCTATAAAATTGTTTTATAGGTCGAAGTAGGAATTTTTTTATGAATTGTGTACCTATAGGTTTTTTGGAAAACCTTTGTCCAAAAAAAAATGTGAAAACTTAGAGATACTTACACGTTTCATAGGGATTGTCCTACTAAAAATTTCCAGTAGGTCTAGGAAAATATCTGTTCAAAAACATAGAAAACTTATAGATGCCTACGTTTCATACAGATTTTTCTACTTAAACTTATAACAACAAAACAAAACAATTGAATAGGTTTATGCATAGGGATTTTCCAATAGGTCTCTATAATAGTCTCTATAATAGGTCCTTTTTGACTGAGAAAGCTGATATGGTCACTACACCACTTGGTTTGGTTTGTTTTAACTTACCCTTTATCCATAGTCAACACAGATCTGTGATAAAACATTATTCCCCACAATCCATATCTTATATATTTATATATAGTCATATATTGTTTTTAGATTTATATTCAGTAAAAATCAAAAGTTTATTTATATTTTTCAAAGTTAACCTCATCTTGTGATTTTGACGTCTGTGTTAAAACTTCACTGTTCAAGATAACCAACGTAATAAAAAAACACCAGATAATACCAATAAAACTGTGGATGTTACTGTAAACAGAGACACGAAAATTCGAGAGAGAGGGAGAGTCGCATGTGTTAGTCACTTTGAATACGTTAATATTTTATCTAGTATGTAAAATCTGTGACTATAGTACAAGCGCGATTATTTACACTCAGGAGGTGGCCAACATTTAATGATGAATCACGTGACTTTTAGATCCCAATTTAGAAGAAAAATAAGGACTGAACAAATAATATGAATACTTTTTATAGTTTTAAATTAAATATATTTTTTTGAAATTTAAGAAAATTATTAGTAATTCTAGAGTCATGTTCCAATCTTGCGCTACTTAGGACTAGAATTATTTTTTAATTCTTGGTTATTGAATATAAATCTTACTAAATTATTATTATAAAAATAATCTATAATCTTATGTAATAAAGTATATTTATTACATAATATTACTACATTAAATTTTAATTAAATTTTAATGCTGTTAAGATTTGGCAAAGTTGCATTGAAGGGGGATAATACCAAATGCGGTACTGTGCACAGTAATGCATGATAATATCACTTGCACGCAGACCAAATGCCCATTATGCCCACTATGACAGTGTGTACTACCTTCTGTGGACCATCGGCTTATAGTGACTTCCAAACCACTGTTTGTAAGGCACAAATAAAATTTTTGTACAACAATTCTTAAAGTAGTCCCTATTCCCCCCTCAACGGATAGGTTTCCTTCTTTTGTAGTAATTGAACAAAGTATTATTTCTGCTCCCTAGCTTAATTTAAGGCAAGTAGAATTAAATTTTATAATTTATGATAATACCGCAAAAAGAGCAGCCACAATTGAATTCAAATCAAATAATGAAGACCTTTTGTAGACATAGTAATGAAGATATAAGAAACCGTAAAAATTTAAATGTTTAATATTATTTATAAAATGAATGTCAAAAATGTTGAAGTATGAAGTCATATAAACAAGAATTAAAAGCAAAAGTTGTATTTAGAAAAATGTTATTGTATTATTTTATTTATTTGTTAGGGACACAGTCTCATCGGCTATGCCGCTTACTGTTGTAATTAATAATAATAATAATAATAATAATTCACCATGTCACAAGGCGAGCAACCATACTGTCTGCCACAATTCTTCATGATACAAAGAGAGTAGCCATAATGCACAGTCGATGCCACGTCGCGACGCGTCGCATAAATGAAAAATTGTCTTCCACTGCGGAAACTCGAACCCACGATCTTAAAAGTAGTTTGTACTTAAGTATACATGGATTTGCGACAAAATTTAATTATTTTTATTCATTTTTATTCATGGCAGTATAATCAAAATATTTATCAAGATAGATTGTGAAATAATCATCATTAATTGTTGACTATATTAAAGAAAAAATGGTTAAATATTGCTGTGTGGAAAAGTTCTTTAGCAATTGAAATAAAAATATTAAATTATTTAAAATTCCTATAGGTAAATATGTGTGCATGGTTTTTGGTTTTAAAATATTTTTAAGTAATAATATAATAATGTTTGTATAATATATATTATGTTTACAAAAATATTTAACTTTAGGAAGTAGAAATAAAATAAAGTGAGTAAATTGGCTAAAGCTTATTGGTTAATTGAGAAAAGTCAAGAGTTACACGTTTGTGAGGTGAGGTGAGGTGAGCTGGTGCTGTATGGAGTGACTATACTTCAGTTCAAAAAATACTTTTAAATCCTCTTATATTATTGCTAAGATTATACATAATTTTCTTACCTTAGTATTTTATTTAATAGATAAATTTATTTTTTAGATTTTTAATGGGAATTAGGGTTTTAAATCTTACTTATAAAACCTTATTTATAAAATTCTATACTACTGACACCTGTCTAAATCAAAATATTTACATTGTCAAATCAATGTAATAGGGTTGCCGTCTTGAGTTAATGAAGGCTTCTACATATATTTTTTTAAGCTCCGGCACCGGAACCTTATAAAATGAAATTCCAAATCTCGTATCCCTAAGCTTAAGGGGAAAAGAGGGAAAATTTTCGATTTTCATTTGTTGTGTGGCGCTACCCAAAAGGAAGAAAAAAACGAAAACCAGAGCAAAAACAGACCAAGTACAGATGAAGTGACCCTATATTTTGCTGCATATATGTGACCATTATAAAAGGCTTTTATCTTTTTAAATCTTATCGAAGGCAGGAATTGCTTCAACATTGTCCTATTTTTATAGCAGATATAAAAATATGAACTCCTGGCAGTTGCACTAAGTACCTAATTAGGCTTATAGTAAGTACGGTAGTATCTGACTAATAGGAGGGGTAATTTAAAAGAAGGAAAAAAGGCCAGAGCTGCTGTTAGTAGGACAACACTTTCTATAAGCTTAATGAGGTACTTAGTGCAACTGCCAGGAGTTCATATTTTTAACCGATTTCCAAGAAAGGAGGAGGTTATCAATTCGAAGCGTGACTGCTTTTGCTGTTTGTTCCCGCATAACTTTAGAACGGATGAACGGAATTTGATGAAACCTTTTGCAACTTAAAGAGAACATTCAAAAGGTGGTCCCGTTTTAATTTGATGCTCGGGTAATGCCGGGTAACCGGATAATTAAGATAAATCTAATAGTTTTAAGGCAATAACACTTAAAACCGGCTTAATTTGGTTCTAATACCAACCAAATTTTTAGAAAATTATCGGATAACTCGGATAAGCGGGATAAAATGATTAAGGGGTCACTCAAATATTACGGCATCTTTTATATGCGGCTAAACTTGATTCTGTGGACCTGTATATTAAAATACTAAGAGATAATTATAAAATTTGTTTATACCATAAGGAGTTATTTGATTATTACTTAACGCTTAAAGTTTAACAAAGATTTTTTTTAGTATTTCGTTTAGAATAAGGTTGGTTGGACTCTTGGGCGCTGAAATAAAAATACTAAACTTATTTTTTAGAAATTTTAAGATGATGACGTCACAACGCACTAATAGTACGTTGTGACGTCAACAGCTTACCAAGATGGAAGGACAACTATAATTTAGCTTAGATGACGTTACAAATCTACAAGTTCTGTGTCTCTAAAAAGTAAAAAATAAAAACTTTGCGCAAAAAAAAAATGAACCGACTTCTGTCTCTAAAAAGTAAAAAATATAAAATAAGTCGGTGCCAATTTCACAGCAAACAACTTAACAACAAAAACAATTGTATTTAATTTAGGGAGTGGTGAAATTGGCACCGGCTTATTTTTTATTTTTTACTTTTTAGAGACAGAATTCGGTTAATTTTTTTTGCAAAAAGTTTTTTTTTATATCTGCTATTGAAGGATTTTATTGTTTATTAATTAAACAATAGTTATTTTGTTTAAAATGTGTTTATTAATCAAACGGTAACATCATAGACTAATGTCTAAAAATATGAGTCAGTATATCAAGGTTGATGTATGTGAGGTGGGCATGTGTGCGCTCAAACAATAGATGGTGATATGATATTAAATTGTTTACCTTACAACATCTCCCTTTTTTTTAGTTAAGTATCTTATATCTAAACTTAAATAATACAATTCAACTTATTCTAATCTAGTGACTTATATAATCTGATAAGTAATGGGGTCTTATTACTTTACGACCTGTGCGGGTAATATAAGAATTGCTTATATTGTTATGATTAGGATTTACCATATTCTCATAATTTGGGGTAATATTGTCATCATTCGGGGTAATATTGTCATTTATTGGGGTAATATTGTCATTGATTGGGTTTTCTATATTATTTTGAGGAGCAATATTTTGAGTGTTTGAATTTGTATTTATTAATCGTTCCATCATTTCCTCAAACTCATCAGAGTTTAGTTAATTATTACTATCATTATTCCCTTCCTTTACTTTTTTAATAAATTTTCTGTTTCTTAAAAGGTTTGTCCCATTTTGTGATTCGACCAAATATGATATAGGTCTATTTTTGTCTATTTCAATAACTTTGGCTTTTTCCCAAGTTTTACCATATTTTTGTACCATAACTTGATCGTTTGAGTTTAAGGGTTTTAAAGGTTTAGATTGTTTGTCAAAATATGATTTTTGTGTAAGTTGTTTAATTTTATAGAAATTATGATAATTTTTTGACGAATTTAGTTCTGGTTTAAGTAAATCTGCTCTAATCGGTAAGTGACCTTTTAACCTTCTATTAAATAATAATTGGGCCGGAGATGGTTGGTTATAAGCGATTGGGGTATTTCTATACTCTAAAAGTGTTAAGTATATGTCTTTATTGTCATTGACAGCTTTTTTTATAAGATTTTTTATTGTATGGACGTGCCTTTCAATAAAGCCATTGCTTTGTGGAAAATGGGGACTTGAGGATTTATGTTGAATTTGCCAATCTCTCATAAACTTTTGAAATTCATATGATGCGTATTGTCCACCATTATCGCTATATATTATGTCTGGTTTACCGTGGCGGGCTAGTATATCTTTAATTTTACGTATAATATTACCACTAGTAGTATCGTTTTTTAAACATATGACTTCCGGAAATTTTGAGTATTGATCAACAATTAATAAGTATTCAAAATTTTTGTAGTGAAATAAGTCGGTGGAAATAAATTGCCATGGTCTAGTTGGTATGTCTCTATTTATTAAGGGTTCTTTCTGATTCGAGTTTTGGTATATTAAACAAGTTTGACATTTACTAACTAAGTCTTCTATTTGTTTATACATAAATGGCCCAAATACGTTTTCTTTAGCTCTTAAGGTTGTCTTTGTAATACCTAGGTGGTTATAATGTAAAATGTTAAGAATATCGGTTCTCATAGATATAGGAATAACTAACTGATAACCTTTACAGATAACGCCTTTAATTTCAACTAATTTGTCTCTGTATTGCCAATACTGTCTTATTTCTAATGGTAATTTATTTTTGTGATCTGGCCATCCCGATTTAATAGTTTCTAAAAGTATTTTTAATTCTGGACATGTTTTGGTTTCATTTGCTATCTGTTCATATTTATTTGGTGTGACATTATTATAAGTAATAAGATTGATATGTGCCTCAATTTCGGTTTCATTTAAATCAAATTTATCGTCATAACTTGCTCTTGAAAGGGCATCCGCTATATAAAGTTGAGCTCCCGGTTTATACTTTACTTGTATGTCATAGTTTTGTAGGGTTATTCTAAGTCTTTGAAGTCTTAACGGGCATTTATCTAATGTTTTTTTAAAAATGGTTTCCAAGGGCAAATGGTCGAATTCTACTATAAATGATTTCCCGTATAAATATTGGTGAAATCTTTGGCATCCGTAAACTATGGCTAACATTTCTTTTTCTATTTGGGCATATCCTTTTTTAGTTTCCGTTAGTGATTTTGATGCGTAAGCTACAGGTTTTCCTTCTTGAAGGATAACCGCACCCATACCGTCTTTCGAGCTATCTGCTGATAAAATTACTGGTTTTTCGGGATCATAAAATTTTAAAACTGGGGTTTTGGTTAGCAATAATTTTAATTCGTTAAATTCTTTTTCATGAGTTTCTGACCATACCCAAATTGTATTTTTCTTTAATAACTGCCTTAAATTACTCATACTAGCCGATAAGTTGGGTATAAATTTTGCAACATAATTAATCATCCCCAAAAACCTGTGAAGTTCTTTTGTATTTTTTGGTGAATTAATTTTTTTTATAGCTTCAATTTTTTTATTACCGGGTTTTATTCCTTCTTTAGAAATATTGTGACCTACATAGTTAACTTCCTTAACAAAAAAATTACATTTTGATTTGTTAAATTTTACACCGCATTCTTTTGCTCTATCTAAAACTAATTTTAGTATTTCTTTGTGTTCGTCTTGGTTTTTTGAAAAAATTATTATTTCATCTAAAAATATTTTTATATTTGGGATACCGTTAAAGATTTGGCTAAAAATTTCTGAAAATAGTTCGGGGGCTATATTTAGACCAAACGGTAAACGTAAAAATCTAAATTTTCCTACAGGTGTGGCAAAAGTTGTCAAAAATGAAGATAATTATGACAATTCTATTTGCCAAAAACCTTTATTTGCATCTAAAACTGAAAAGTATTCTGAATCGGCCATATCGCTTGTAATCTCGTCAAAAGTGGTCATTTTATAGGGTTGTCTAACTATAGATTTATTAAGCTGTTGTGGGTCAAGACAAATGCGTATTTCTTTATTTGGTTTTTGCACAATTACAATTGGATTTACAAATTCGGTGGTTTCGGTTACTTTTTTAATAATACCTTTTGACAGCATTCTGTCTATTTCTGTTTGGAAACTTTTCATTAAGGGAAACGGTATTTTCCTACTGGGAATTACTGTGGGAGTATAGTTTTCTTTTAATTTAATTTCATAAGGTTTTACATTTATTTTACCTATACCTTCAAATAAATATGAATATTGTTCAATGATATTTAAATCTACATTTTTTAACTTTATTATATTTAATTCTTTCAGTGTATTAAGTCCCAGTACTGGCATAACGGATCTTTCAGTTTCTACAATTACAAATTCTAGGTCAAAAATTTTCTCAGTGTATTTTATTTTTAACATTATTTTACCTATAACTGTAATAGGTGTACCGGAAAAATTGGTTAATTTATATTCGCATTTTTCAAGTTTTTTATTCATTTTTAAATTCAGAAAAATATTTTTTGGAATAACATTAATTTGGGCCCCTGTGTCTATTTTAAATTTTACACTTGTCTGAGCCTCTACAACAAAAAACTCTTCAATCCAATCATTGGCAAAACTATTTTGAATTGAACCTATAACAAAGTCATCGTCTCTTGAATTTTCATCTACATTTGAGTGAGAAGGATCTACATTCACTTGTTGTATGGACTTATTATATTTACATACCTTTATGAAATGGTTAGGTTTTTTACAAAGTCACATATTTTACCTATTGCTGGACATTTATGGTTCCTCGTATACTCGTAACCACATCTTCTACAAGGATTACTGGTGTTTCTTTCATAAGTTCTTGATCCACTACTTTGTTGATTATTTTCCCTTGTATTGGTTGAGTATTTATTGCTGGGGTTATTTGAATATGACCTATTATTGCTGCTAGGGTATTTCTTGTCATTATACTGCATTTCTTTTCTTCGATTAAAATTTTGGTGGGGTTTTTCTTCTTGCGTATAACTTTTGTCTTGTTTCTTTATAGTTCCTACATTTGATGCTTCCATATTTCTTAAATGTTTCTCTGTTGCCTCAGCTGCTCTACATATTTCTATGGTTTTCTCTAATGTTAAGTTATTTTCTCTTAACAGGCGATCTTTGGTTTTAATGTTTCTTATTCCGCATACTATACGGTCTCTGATCAAAGAATCTTTAAGTGCTTCGAACTCACAGTCAGCTGCTATTAATCTTAATTCTTTCAAAAAGGAATCAAAAGGCTCTCCTTGATTTTGTATTTTATTGTTGAATTTATGTCTTTGTACACTTGGGTTTGCTTTTGGTAGAAAGTATTCTTCAAATTTTTGTAATAAACTTTCTTTGTTTCTTCTCTCTTCAGGACTAACTCCTAATGTTTCTAATAATTCTAGCGCTTCGTCGCCTATGCAATGTAATAATACTGCTGCTTGGACTGGGGCTTCTCTTGCATCGCACCCCGTAGCCTGAACATACAGCTCGAAATTGTTTCTAAACTTTTTCCAGTTAGCCCCTAAGTTTCCTTGCATGATCATAGCTTTAGGTTGTTTTAAAAACTCCATTATAATGCTTTTTATTGTTTTCTTTCTCGCTTAAAATTCTTTGTTTTATCTTTTCTTTTTGTCGCCTCGTGCGTTTCCTAACCTTACTTTTCTTTATTTTTGTTGTTAAAACTACCTTTATGTTCTTAAAACTTTATATATAACTGGTTCATTACCTTGACTGCGCCATGTTGTATTGTTTATTAATTAAACAATAGTTATTTTGTTTAAAATGTGTTTATTAATCAAACGGTAACATCATAGACTAATCACATATTTATACACTCTATATTGGCCTTTCAATGCTTTTGCAGGTGAAATAACTGGGAAGGTAACAAAAGATAGAAGATGTACGTCAAAATGGTGAATCCACGTTGTCAGTTTACAATTTTCCTTTAAAAATAATAAAATTTAATTAATTTAACCATTTAACAATTTAAATTTTAATTGGCATTTAAAATAAGCAAAAATTAGTCAAAACAAGTTACAATAAGCTAATTATTAATATAAAATTATTTAATAAGCACGGTATAAAATAAGGTCCGGCAACATTGTACTGATCATTTTTCATACATTAAATATTGAACATTTTTCATACATCAAATATTGAGGTTATAGTTTGGTTTTCTTCAATGGTTGGCTGTTTTTAAGGTTTTAATTGTTTGTTCTGCTTACTTTTTTGGATTGTTTTTTTACTTGTGTTAGTTTATTATTGATAGTGACATGTTTTTTGACTTGTTTATTGTTTCATATTAGTACGCCAAAATGGCGGCGAGAATCTACGCTGTGTGTTCCCAGTTAATCTCTTTCTAATTGCCAATATAGAGTGTATAAATATGTGAGACTAATGTCTAAAAATATGAGTCAGTATATCAAGGTTGATGTATGTGAGGTGGGCATGTGTGCGATCAAACAATAGATGGCGCTATGGTGATATAATATTAAATTGTTTACCTTACAACACATATTTGCATTTTAAAAATCATTAAATTCAAAAATTAAATAATGACGTTTGTGTCAAATATTTTTATCTGATTTTCAACATTCGACTGTCTCTAACTTTACGATAGTTATCGCTCTCGCTTCGGTCCCGTTACGAGCGAGAGGCCTCTCGTTATCGTTACAACCATAAGATATTTTTCCACCTCTCGCTATCGTTCTATTTAACGATAATGAGACGATAGCGAGATGATAGCGAGATGATAGGCCTTAGGCGGCAACACTATCGATGACGATTACTCTGTTTTGTTTGTTTAAAAATAAATATAAAAATTTTTATCTACCAAATAACTTTTACGCTTTTATGTAAAGTACTACCGGGAGGCCAGTCCCTATTTTTTTCAAAATTTTCGGATGGTGCCGACAGGTAGTTTTCGGCCAATAAATGCTCGATGACGCACATTGCGAGTTTAGGTTTTTTGCAATGACCACCCAATTTTTTTTTTGTTGATAGAAGACTGCCTTTACCTTCGATACGGCACTGATAGCCAATGCCAAAGTATAAATGAAATTTTATTTTTTTCTAATAATACCAAAAAACAAGTTACAACAGAAAAAGCTAAAAATCTGCCAAGAAGGAGCTGCTGCGATTTAGGTTTGGACTTTGTGTGTGTAATGAGAGGGTAGTCTACTATCAACAACAACAAAAAAATTGTTGGTCATTAAAAAAAAACCTAAACTTAACAGGGTCGCACTGTGCCTAAGGGTTCGTTTAAAATAAGGTTTTATTAAATATATCTGGAATCCTACGAATTACAGCAACGAAATTTTGTACATGTAATTTTTATTTGGTGCCTTTTTCTAGGCGCGTGCAAAATAGGGGCGTTTCAACTTTTTACCCCAAATATCTTTGTCTGTAGTTTTAATAAATATGATTCCTTGGTAACGGTAAAAATACATAAAAAAGTACTCTTTATGTTACATGGTAGGGTCAATTGTAGATACTTGAAGAGAAGAGATGACGTTCAAAAAAAAAACTAAAATGAATAAAAATTTAATACAGCAGGGTGAAAGTGATAACTAATTATTACAGAAGACAAATAAAGGTTACTCACTGAGGCATCTTTAAAAAAAAATTAAATAAACTATTTATGTGTGGTATTATGACCTGCCAAAAATGACAAGTGACACAGAATTGATTTCTATTCTATTTGAAAATCGGAAGTTCGATTCATTTCCGGGGAAACTGGAAGTGCCAAAAAAATTCTATGTCAAAAAATCCTAAACTATACATACATGTAGCTCCTGCAAATTTCACGATCCCACCTAAAAAAATAAAAAAGCTAAGGGGGGAATGGCTTTCTTGAAACACCCGGTATATATTTTTTAATTTTCAGTTATTGAATTATAAAAAATGTTTTCATTTCAAGGCATTACAATTTTTTTTTTCAATAACAAAAAAACCTAATTTTCGAAAAAAAAAATAAAATACTTAAAAATTATAATGTTCACCCCTTAATATGTACCTATTGGCTTGATTTTTATAACATATACTGTTATTGACCTAGTCACAAAAAAAAATCAAAAAAATTAAATTCCTTAAATTTTTATGATAGATTTAAAAAAAAACTTAAAATTGGCAAAAAAAATCAAAACTGATTGGATTGAAAGCGGCATTATTATATAAGACTACTTAAGTGTAGTCTATTATAAAATAAAAATTAAAAAATATTTTAAATACTGGGAGGAAAGAGCCATTTTTTTTCTCTCAAATATATGCAGTAAAAGTCGCCTCCACTTAACAATATCCGATTCGGATCAAATTTTGCAGAAATTTAGTTTATGTTATATAAACATGATGATGTTTTTTTTGTCTAAAAATATGTAAAACTGTAATTAGATTTCGAAAACATTATATTTGAATTTTCTGGGACTGTCTAATATACATGTATGAATAAACAAATATAAGGACAAATACAATAAAATATTACGAAAAAAAAGACGTCAGTCGTTAATTTATGACCACTGTAGTCGAATCCCCAAGGGGTTTCACTACTTTTTAAGCGATTTATTTTGAATTTAAAGTTTCCAATATGCAAGACTCATTTTTCAAGTTAGCGTTTCATAACTTTGGGAGGTGAATTCCTATCAAAAGACACGAAAAAAAAGTTCATATAAACTTATGTCCAAAAACGCTTTCGTAAGGGAGCTACGGTCCTTCAGTGACAGCCCCGCAAATTATATTTTCGTTTAATATCTCAGGAACCCTTTGAGCTACAGAAATAAGTTTATGCATGTGTTTTTATATCAACAAGGCCTATTAATATACACTATATTCATGTTTTAATTTTAGCCAAGGGCGGGTCAAACGGGAAGTCCCAAGCACTTTTTTGCCCAATTCTTTTTTCAGCGTAACTTTTTTGCAGTTTTTTAAATTTGAATTTGAATAAAGGACCGTAGCTCCCTTACGAAGCATTTTTGGACATAAGTTTATATGAACTTATTTCCATGCCTTTTGATAGGAATTCACCT
>OY294050.1:37853476-37879437 GCA_958510825.1 Brachypterus glaber
TTCTGAGAAAACCTACAGTTTTGTGGGAAAAATATTGTTTTTCTTCAGTACTAATCACACTGAACGTAACTATATTTTTCTCCGTATTTTATTTTTAGGAAATTTACAGTTTAAGGGTTGGTTAATATTGTTGTATTTTGTTTAGGCAAAATATTTATTGCACAAAGAGATAGATACCCGGTAAAAAGATTGTCACATATTTTGCTATCCCATTTAATGTCAAAGTAGGAAAAGCCTGCTTTTTTATTTGTTTTTTTTTTAATTGTAAGAAAAATATTTTTTATAAAGGTTAAAAAGTTGAATTCATTTTTGAATGTATTTAAGTAATTTTTTGTGAAAAATTAAAAATAAAGGTTACTGAAGGTTTTAAAGGCCCAGTTCAAAAATAAATTAAGGCTTCAAGTTATATATTATTAAATTTATTATGCTTGGGTATATATACTAGTTATGTTTTGAAATGAAAGATACAATTTTTGGTGTAATAAGAGTGAAACATATGTATAAACAAAATGAAGTTCAATAATGAGTTATGTTTTTGTTTTTTAGTATTTTTGGCGAATTCGAAATATGGTATAAAAGGTGTGCGTATATCGCATATATGTAACTAATAATAAATATATTTATTGAACTTTTACATTCAGAAAGATAAGGACCGTAGTCGTTCTGCCTATATGTTATATAGATGTGTAAATAATATAAAATATCGGAAAGGTTATTACAATAACTTGAGAACACCTAATTGTAATTTACGTAAAAGTTTGGAATATATTTATTTATTTATTTGTAATATACTACAAACGCTTATAACAGTTTAATGTAAATCAAATAAATTATTGTAAAGATGTCTCAAAGAATTTATTGAGAACGCCTACAATGTGGGAATATTTTTTATTTGGGGTTTACCTTGGGATGTACAGATGGACCCACAAAAAACGCAAGATTTAAATATGCTAAAATGTCAATTTTACTAATTATTTTATAGTATAAGTAAGATTTTAAGAAATAGGTTAGGTTAATTTGACAATTAATCGTCAGTTTTTCAAAGTTTATTACAGAAAATGCATGCGAATAATGTCGAATATTAAAATAATAATAATAATAAATAATAAACTGAAAAAACATTTAGAATATTTAATCAAATCAAAAATTATAACCCAATATTTAATAAATCTTATGAAAAAATAAAGATTTGAACTTTACTAATCAAACATATAATTTATCAAAATTATGATTTTCGTTAAAAAAAAGTTTTTCCGGAGGTTTTTTTTTCGCTTTTTTAATCTTGGAACTATCGATGTGGCGACGGGCTATGGTTTTAACCCAGGAAAATTTGTATTGTTTATAGCATGCCCGCTTCTTGTAAATGTAAATTCTCTCAAACAATTAAGTAAATTTTTATCCTCTATTTCATTTGATATCTTCTTTCTTTCCGAGTCTGTACGCCCTTTCCTCCCCTATCTATTTTTTCTTCAATCTTAACCATTATTCTTTTTTCTATGATCTTAACACAACTTTCCGAAACACTAAATAACCTTGCCACAATTAAAGGTCTCTATAAAGATCACTAGCCACAATCACTTCCGTACAACGGCTTTGTTTGTATTGTAATGATTGAATTTACGCAACTAAATTTTCAATCTTGTTTTTTTTTCGGATCCAACTGAACGCAAGTTAGTATATTAGAGGGATATGTTAACTATCTAGTTGGGAGTCTAATATTTTAAGGTATTGTAGGGAGGTTCGAGAAATTAGTGTTATAATAAGTAATACTCGGTGAAATGTAAATGGTTACATAAAGGAGGACATAGTCTGTTATGGTTTTAAAATTGCTACATAAGCAAAAGTGGAAGTTATAAAATGGTGTAAAAGATTTTTAGGACGCAAAAAGTATTATGACAGTACGATTCTGGAAAATGTAAGATATTTGACAAAAAGTATTACAATTGAGTAGAGACTCAAACTTTAAATCAGAGGATTGGGTAGTGTTATTAACATAGAACCTGGAAGTCTTGGTTAATGAAAAATTACCAAGGGAAACTGCCATGGTCTTGGTGGCAGTGGTCGTAATGTTACCTAACTGGAGGTATGGATTTTTTATCAAAATTGAAAAATGGGTAAAATTTTATGGAGTAAAAAAAAATAAGCACCGGCATATAGTCGAAAAATAGGGGGTTGGTTGCAAATACTGCAGTATATTTTTTAAGGGTATTCTCGGAAAAATAGTAGTAGTTTCAATACGAGGGATATTTCCAATATAGTTAAGTAACGAATGATTATAAATGATCCAATAAGTGGCTATATGAATTATGAATTCAACATAAATACGTTGAATTTTTTTAAGGGGTTATTCATTATTGGTATAACTTATTTTTCAAGTTTACTAAGTTGCATTTATTAAAGTTTATGTAATACTGCATATTATGAACCGTATAACTTATTTAATAAGTTGGTTAATACGCAGTAAAGATTTTTATGAAAGTTTATGGTTTAATGAATAAAATAGGGATTTCCTGTGAAACTTATTATAACTTGCTGTTCTTAAAAGTATTGTTTTAGTTGTTCTTATGAATTAGGTATAGTTATAGGTTTTTGATGTCTGTAATATGTTTTGGAATTTCAACTTAAGCAAGAACAGAACAAGAAAATTTGCACATTTTCTTGAAAAATGCTTATCATTTTTCAAAAATTAGGTAAAAGGTATGTTATGATGTGTAGAATTTTTCATATTTTAAAATGCTTTAAAAATTATTTTATGTTAAGATACATAGACAATACGCGTGAATAACCTTGGATGTTCTATTTTTAAATTTGGTCTATCCTTTAAGTAATATCATTGATTCTATCTTGTCCTGTGTTACTTTGGGGAAATTTAGATGGTCTCGCTAGAGCCCCACCTAGAAACACATGACCTAAATAAGTCTTATGTTAATTTATTGCTTTTTGAAAAGAATAAAAGAGGTGAACTCCTTAAATTTTGATCTTTATTTTTTTTTGTCCTGTGTTATGAATGATAAAGTGACTAGTTATCCCTGTACTACTAAAGGTTGGATCTAGGAAATAGAAAAACAATGGTATTTGCAGGGATTAGGTTGATGGAGAACTGCCACAAATCAATGGTGGGACTAATAACTTGATAATAATGTTACACTGCACTCCTAAAGCCTGAATAGGTTTAAAAAATATGTAGCGCAATTCTGACCATGGATCATGGTAGAGGATGGTCTTGACATTAAAGAACTATTGACAGTGAAAACCTGAAAACTTGTTCTTGGTAAATAATGTTAAATATTCTTCTGCAGACATCATGGCAAGAACATAATTAATTTGCAAATTCTGTTTATTGATTTTTATAGTATTTTTCATGTTGATTCTAAATATGTTTAAAGCAAAGCTCAATTCTTAGTAGTTTTAAAGAAAAACACATTTAAATATTGTAAAATATTTATTTGAGTCTTTATTAAATTCGTATAGGAAAATTATTAGAATTTTATTTAGGCTTAAATTAAAGTTGGATGCTTATTCTTTAATGCTTTATTAAAAAGGCTGGACAAAAGTTGTATTAATTAACTAAAAAACATGTTTAAAATACCCCTTTATTTGGGTTTAAACTAAATTACATTTTTCTTTGTTACACAGTGTTATTAGATCTTTCATTTTTGATAATTGTCAGCGATATAGACCTAATATGTCTATGCCTTTAAGTAAAACTTCTTAATTATTTGCACATCTGGGGTTGGTCGTTACTACGAGTAGTCCCGTATACGGCACAATTAAATCAGCTTTTTGTGAGTATATTTTAGTCCAACCAAATTGATGCAAAAAATTTTCATTGCCAGTCAGAGAGAAAATGCATAAAGTACACAGAAGTTAAAACCTTTTAAAAAATGGCAGTTCTGAACTCAATCGCAAATGTACACATTCCAAATCAGTTTAGAACTGCGATTTTCGAGAAAGACTAATTAACATAGTATTGCAAATAACCTTACTGTAGATTATAATAATAATAATATATAACTTACATATAATATATATATATATATAATTATATATAACTGTAAGTTACTGCAAATAAAAAAATTGTGAGTACTCTATTTTAAAGACATTTGGTTATTACACTTCTGCTCAAAAATATCGGCCCACCTAAAAAAATACACATTTTCAAATGCTAATAACTCCAAAACTATTCAATAGATTTATTTGACCTTTTTTTTTATTTTAAAGCTTGAACTTTTAACTCTTAATTACTGGAATAAAAATTATCAAAAATCTTTTTTTAAACCGGCAGCAATTAAAATTACACAGCTATGTTTTTTTACTGCTTCTTTCGATATGCGCACGGTTTGCATATTTTTTTACAATTTAATTAATTGATTTTATAGGCCAATTAAATGGGAGTAATTTCTTTTTTAACTTTTTAATTTTCCTTTTCTCGTTTAGGAGATATACGGTTTTTTCTGAAAATAAATATTTTTGCAAATAACAAAAAAACTACATAGTGGATTTAATTGATTTATTTTTTAATTTGAAGCTTAAGTCCTTAACTTTTATTTATTTAATTTAAGTTTCTGGTGCAAACATGTTTAAACTGGGTTTACATTGCTTAAATAGTCATGTTTTTTTTACCCAATCTTTTTTGATGCAATTTAACCACAAACTCAAATGTTTCCATAAGTTTTAAAACTTATTCTAAAAGCCACACTTATTGTGACTGATTCCTTCTTTTATTTTTTATCATAAGTCTTCTCATTTAGGAGAAATTAAAGTTTTTCGGAAAAAGTGACTTTTTAATCAGTGGGCTAGTGCCACCCCTGTAAAACTGTATATGACGGAAAAGCGTCGATAGAATATAAAGATCTATTGCACTTCTATAACTTTAGCCTAAATAAATACATTTAATTAACACGTTTTCTGCGTTAGCAACTTTTTGGTTCCCAGCTCAGACTGCGTTTTGAGGCATATATGTCGAACGAACTTTGCACAGACTGTTTAAATCTCTAATGGTACTCCAAAAACAAGTTCTAACGTCTTTTTAAGGACTTTTTGCTTTTTAATTTTTTTTAAACAAAATATTTTATCAAATAAAATAACAATAAACAAATTTTAAATTTTATTAAAATTATTTAATAACAATTATAAACTCAAAAAAACGTATTAGACGTGTATGTTTTTTTACAACAATGCTGTTTTTCGTTATTATTAGTTACATTACATTATGGTCAATAAAACATTCAATTTAATTTAACAAAACACTAAAAGTAACCAACATTACACGGTTGAGGCTAGGTTATTAATGTGTATACACTATAGTTAAAATTTATCTACATAAATATTATAGAAGTTATAGTCATATTTCCCAATGTTTTTCATACAGAATTAGGTTTTAAAAATGGTTTGAGGCAGCTGTATATCCCATGTCTGGCAGCATTTACTCCTATTCTTTTCAAAATAATAATTCCATTCCTTTTTTTGTACATTTTCCAATTTTTTTTTCACAAATATTCCATACCGTAATTTAACACAACAATAGTTCAGAACCACACAATTATAGTCCAGCCACATATATTCCATAAGCAGTTTATTTTAAAAAATATGTATTATTTTTCCATCAAATTTGTTCCTATTTACCAGCACTTATTTCCAAGCCACCCATGAGGTAAAGTGATTAGCTCGTTTTTTTTATACTGGTTTCCCCATTAGGCCTAATCCACAAAAAACTTGCAAACTCAATAAGAATAATACAGAACACAATAACAGAATACTCAATAACAGAACACAATAACAGAATGCTCAATAACAACCATACAGAACACAATAAAAGAATACTCAATATCAAAACACAATTAGAGAATACACAATAACAGAATACTCAATAACAATAATACAGGACACAAAATTTTGAAAAATGTGTTTTTAGTGTAATTACTGCTCGTATTGAGATCTACTGATCTGTATAACTGGCATATTACATGAAACTATGCTATAGTTATATGTAATATGCCAGTTATACAGGTCGGTAGATCCTAATAAGAGCCGTAATTACACTAAAAACACATTTTTCAAAATTTTGTGTTATAACACTGTTCTGTAACGGGTGCGATATGTCTAATATTAATATAAAGATAAGATAAGATAAAGATAAAGATAAAGATAAATTTATTCGTGCTAGTATACAATAGTATTTACACATGTCAAAATAAAATAGTTAAAGAAAAAACATTGATTATTAATTATTTGGTATCACATAAATGTACTAATACAAAGATAAAAAGTTGAAAATCTAATAAAATAATAGACAAAAACAAAATTAAAATTAGATATAGCCTTAAATAGGGAACATGGATTAATTTATGTATAAGGTGTGTTTAAAAATTGTTCAAAGGTATAAAATGATTTTTTTATTAAAAAGCTTTTTATTTTTCTTTTAAAATTTAAAAGACTCAGTTCTCGAACGTTCAACGGGATCTTACTGAAAAAAAGTGGTGCGAAGTAAGAAACAGAATTCCTAGAGGTTTTTAGACGATGAAAGTCTATCCTAACAGCGTTTTTATTGCGTGTATTGTGTTTATGAATATCTTCAACTAGGTTATAATTATCCTGGTTGGACTTGATATAACAAAGACACTCGTAGATATACATAGAGGGAACAGTTAATATATTAAGTTTTGAAAAAGTTGAAACTACATCGTCCCGGTAACCCTTTCCTGCGATAATTCTAATTGCCTTCCTTTGTAAAGAGAAAACTTCAGGCAAGTGACATGAGTGTCCCCATACAAGTATAGCATATTTATATATACTCTCAAATAAAGCATAATAGGCTGATAATAAAACAGTGTCTGATACTATATTAACAAGATTTCTGAAAACAAAAACACTTGATGAAAGTCTTTTACATACGAAATTTACATGTTTTTCCCAGGTCAGCTTCTGATCCAACATAACTCCCAACAGTTTTACTGAATCATGTGACTCATTCGGACGAAGTCCAAAAATGATTTTCTGGGTTTTGTTGGTATTGATGGTAAGTTTATTGGACACAAACCAATCCGAAGCCTGAACAAGTAAAGTTTCCATTTGATTTTTTAGAACGGTTAAATCTTTATGTTTAAGAAGCAGGGTAGTATCATCTGCAAACAATACTTCTTCATCCTCAAATTCGTTTACTATATCAGAAGCCTCCTCAGAAGAACTGTCCATGAGAATGCGAATAAGCTCACTCAGAAAAACGGTTAAGGCATCTGGCAAATCGTTTATGTAGGCCAAGAATAGGGGAGGGCCCATAACGGATCCTTGTGGCACCCCGATATTTATAGCTAAAATACTGGACATTATTTGGTTAACTTCAACAACCTGCATTCTATCAGTTAGATAAGAACGAATTAGATTTACACTTGTTTCATCAAAACCATACGAAAACCTTAATTTTTCACAGATAATATCAGGGTCCACGCAGTCGAAGGCCTTAGTTAAGTCACACAGAATTCCACCAACGTATTCTTTATCTTCAAATGAAGATAAGATGTGAAAAGTTATTTTTAATAAAGCATCAGTTGTTGATTTGTTTGTTCGAAACCCATATTGATGGTGTGTGAAAAGGTTATGCTGTTCGAAAAAATCAACAAAACGAGATTTTATCAATTTTTGGAATATTTTTGAAAAAATTGGTACAAGGGAGATAGGTCGGTAGTTACCTGGATTATTACGACTTCCCTTTTTAAAAATGGGTACAACTTTAGATAATTTTAAGGAGCTGGGGAATACACCCTCCTTTAAGCAGTGATTAAAGAGTTTGGTAAGAGGAATAATGATTAGGTCCTTAACGTACTTTACTATTTTTATATTAATACCGTATATGTCCTTTGAATTTTTATTGTTAAAATTTGTGATAACGTCTCTTACTTCTATATAAGTGATCGTTCGAAAAGAGAAAGAATTTGGAGTCACGTTTTGGGCAATATAATTTAAAGGATTTTTGTTTGTAGGTGGAAGACTGTTGACCAAATTTATTGCAATATTTGAGAAGTAGCTATTAAAATCATTAGGTGAGATTTCGATAGGGACACAACTGACACTAGTGTTTTTCCTAGATTTGTTTATAACTTTCCACATAGCTTTACTCTTGTTAGCCGAGTTTCGGATAAAATTAGAGTTACATCGTAGTTTGGCATTTTTTATGCTTTTATTATACAAACTCTTTAAATTCTTAATTTCATTTGCAAGGAAAATTGTGGGATAACTGTTGTTCAAGGACTTTAAAAATATTAAGCGCTCCCTCATGTTTTTTAGGTCATTGTTAAACCACTTAAGATCTTTTTTATTTTCCTTTAGGCATTTTTCAGGAAAACACGTGATAATAAGATTTTTGAACATGTCTAAAAACATGTTTAGTTTTTCCTCTGCAGTATACAAAGAATTTTCAATAAAATCCCACTGAACATTAGACAACTGAGAATAAAGAAAATTTAATCCGATATTAGTTATGGGTCTAAAACCAATTTTATTCAGACTTTTTGAGATATTTTTGTTGAGTTCTAATTTTAATACCAGGGCATCATGGTCAGAGATATCCATATTTAGTACAAAAGAAACACTATCAGATTGATTCGTAAAGAAATTATCTAAACAGTTTTGTTTCCTGGTTTTTTCTTTGATTAAGGGGTAAAGATCATAAGTACTAAAGAAATTACATAAAGCGATTTTATCAGGCTTATCATCCAGAAAGTTGACGTTGAAGTCACCACTTATTACTATGGTGTAGTTTTTATTAATTTTGTTTAGAACCTCATTCATACAAAATTCATAATTTGCGTAGTTGCTGTTTGGAGTTCTATAGACACTTAATACAATCAAATTATTAGGTAACTCTATGGCTGCGATTTCACAGTCAATTTCTCTTGAATAGATTACTAAATCTGAACGGTTTACAAAGTTAATACCCTCTTTAACCAAGATTAAACATCCTCCTTTAGTTTTGTTTTTTCTAGTAAATGCCGAACCTAACGAATAACCACTTATATTTAGATTTTGTACTTCAGTATCCGTTAAGTGATGTTCGCAAATACATAAACAGTGAAATTTTTCAGGATAATCCACTAAAAATGATTCAAATTCGTGTAGTTTATTTCTAATTGATTGGATATTAAAATTTAAGACTGATAAATACTTTTTTCCGGAGTTAGTATTATGGGAATTTTTTTGATTTTGTTTGGTAAGGAGGTGGTATATTTCCTAGGTGACATGTTACGTTGTGGATTTACGAAAAAACTCATACTCTTTGATTACAACCCCATCTGACCACTTAGTTTCGTCATATAATACATTTTTATTTTTTTCACTTACGCTAACTTTAAAGCTACTGTTTTGTCCCTTATTTTTTAATTTTGTGACCTTAAATGAAACATTTTCCCAATTTTCTTGCAGGTATTCCAGCATGGTTGTTTCAGAAACATCTCCTTTGACATGACCAACATAAATAAATACGTATTTCTCGGCTCCCTGAATTTTAGTTATGTTCTGATTTGTTCCTTGCGTGATTTTCCTGTTGATAATTTTTTTCCTTGTTACAATGGTAAAGCCATCATTGTCCTCATTGAAAGTTGGTGGTACTTCTTGAACGGCCGCCGTATTCTTCGATGTACCCGCTGCATTGGGGTCCGAGCTCTGCTGGACTGACGTCACAGTATTTGCTTTGCCGTCGATTGTTATTGTTTTGCGCTGCTTATCAGACTTGGCTTTTATCGGTGATGTTTTTCCAGCGGGGATTCCGTTTTGATTATTAAGTGTAGGTGTACTGACATATTTTGGAGAATTTTGGACCAGATTTTTTATAAGGTTCTTTTTACCAGTTATTTCGTTACTCTTGTTTAGTTTTATTAGAGATTGTTGCATATGTATAACACTATTGACGCATTCGGTCATTTGTTCTTCCAAAACAGTAAGTTTTTCACTAAACACTTCATTTAGAATTGATTTAAGTTCATTTTTTATAACATCCCTTACTGCACTTTTTACAATCTCACTTAACTCCGCGGACGATCGCGTAATTGTCATTTTAACAGATCGATAAACATTAATTTTAAAGTTAAAATTTAAATTTTAAGAGAGCGGTACTTTATGCGTGTACTCTACTCAGGTAAAAATCCATAGAATATCTGGTATTTCCCCCCCTATCCCTAAGTACATCCTGTACTCTATTACTCATAGAGAGAATTAAGTTTCTTATAGTATTCTGAGGTATATTTTCCCATTCTTCCTCGACTGCTATAATTAGTTCTGGAATTGTCGCTGGCGCTGGGTTCCTTGATCGAATTCTTCTTTTTAACTCATCCCAGAGATGTTCGATTGGGTTAAGATCGGGGCTATTAGCTGGCCACTCTAAGACGTCGATACCGACATCTCTTAAGTATCGTCTGACATTTGCTGCAGTATGCGGCTTTGCATTGTCTTGCATGTAAATAAAGTCATCGCCTATAAATCCGGCGTAAGGTACGACGTGCTCTTCCAAAATTTCTTCGACATACCTTTCCGCTGTAAGACTTCGCCTTTGCCGTCCACGTTCTTCCCTTATAATAAAAACGGGTTCAGTTTTAGCTTCCAATGATATACCTCCCCATATCATGCACGATCCACCACCATAACTAACTTTTTCTGCAATGCAGGCCTGTGCATAACGTTCTCCAGGACGTCGGTAGACAAGCTGTCTTGCATCATTCCCAAATAGACATATCCTGGTTTCATCAGAAAACATAACCTTTGCCCATTGGTTTCTGTCCCAGTTTAAATGTCTTCTTGCAAACTGCAGCCTGGCACGACGATGGTTAGCAGTGAGTTTAGGTCCAGTTGCGGCCTTATAAGAGCAAAGGTTTCTTTCAAAAAGCCTTCGACCAATAGTGGACCTACTTACTGCTACACCTCTTGTTTCTTGAAGCCGTGATCTCAAATTAACTGAATTTAGACGACGATTCCGCAGGGAATTAAGCTCGATAAATCGGTCATCCCGAGCGGACGTGCACCTATGTCTGCCAGCTCCTTGGCGTCGACTAAAGGAACCGGTCTCCTCAAAACGTTGGAATACTCTTCTTACCGCTGCTCTCGTAATATTTAACTGTTGAGCAACATAACGCTGACTGTGCCCTTCTTGTAGCAGAGCTACAGCTTGGGCAGCTACTTCCGGACTTGTTTCCATTTAAATAATACAATTAAATAAAATTTTAACGAGTTAAAAAAGTATTGTCACATAAGTGACAAGTCTTGTCAATCATAAAAAAGTTAGTTACAGGGGTGGCACTAGCCCACCACTTAAAAAGTCCTTATTTACCAAAAAAACATAATTTCTCCTAAATGATAAGACTTATGATAAAAAATAAAAGACGGAATCAGTCACAATAAGTGTGGCTATTAGAATAAGTTTTAAAACTTATGTAAAGATTTGAGTTTGTGTTTAAATTGCAACAAAAAAGATCGAGTAAAAAAAACATGACTATTTAAGCAATGTAAACTCAGTTTAAACATGTTTCCAACAGAAACCTAAATTAAATAAATAAAAGTTTACGATTTAAGCTTCAAATTAAAAAAAAAATCAATTAAATCCATTGCGTAGTTTTTTTGTTACTTGCAAAAATGTAAATTTTTAGAAAAAACCTTATATCTCCTAAACGAGAAAAGGAAAATTAAAAAATTTAAAAAGAGATTACTTCCATTTAATTAGGCTATAAAATCAATTAATTAAATTGTAAAAAAATATGCAGTGGCGAACCATGCGCATATCGAAAGGTGCAGTAAAAAAACATAGCTGTGCACTTTTCATTGCTGCCGGTATAAAAAAAGATGTTTGATAATTTTTATTCCAGTAAGTAAGAGCTAAAAGTTCAAGCTTCAAAATAAAAAAAGATCGAATAAATCCATTAAATAGTTTTGGAGATATTTGCATTCAAAAATGTGTATTTTTTTAGGTGGGCCGATATTTTTGAGCAGAAGTGTATTATTATGAAGCTTTAGCTTTTAACTGTATTTGGCCTTTAATTTAAAGGACTATTTTATTCCTATCTGCTCAACCAATTGTTCAAATTCCGCAACCGCACAAAGCGGTATTCCAGAGAAAGATTTTCAAGAGCCTTTTCCTTTTATTAAAATTTACAATTGATGGGTACTGTATTTTTTTTAACCACTTTTGTGCCTTGTGCTGTTCTTTGGTTACTACTTTTTCATTCCCAATTTCCATATGATTGTCAGTTATTTGCTCTCGTACCCTACCAATTAAAGCTTGGATCTTTAAATAATAATTTATGATAATAATTTAAAATAAAATAAAACTAAACCGAACATCTGTTTTGGACAGATATGTCAAAAGTGAAAGATCTAATAACACGGTGTAACAAAGAAAAATTTAATTTAGTTTAAACGCGAATAGAGGGGTATTTTAAATATGTTTTTTAGTTAATTAGTAAAACGTTTATTAAGGCTTTCTAATAAAGCATGAAAGAACATGTATCCTACTTTAATTTGAGCCTAAATAAATTCTTCAAAGTATTCTAATAATAACATAACATAACATAACTTTATTGTATCTAAGGAATAAATTCTTATTACAAGAAGTTTGATTGAAAAAAAAAATAATAATGAATTAAACTTAATATAAGTGTACATCATAATTATAAGTATATGTATTACAAAAAAAAAGAGGAAAAAAAAGAATTAAACCTAATATAAGTGTAGAGCATAATTATATGTATTACAAAATGAGGAAAAAAAAAAGGAAAAAAGCGCGTAATGAAAATATGATATAATAAGTTACTCGTTCAAGATAAATGAGCGAATTTTAAGACAATTTCTAACAAAACCGCAAATCATTTTAATTTTAAGAGCATTTAAATTGTTTAGGGCAAAAACAATACCATCAAGATCTCTAAGACTATCTATGTAAGGTTCCCTCAAGGGTTTGTAAATAGGGCATTTAAAACATACGTGTTCCAAAGTCTCAAATTGGTTTAAATTACATATGGTGCACCGATCATTTGGATTGATTTTATAAAATAAACCATTGCAGGAAAAAGTAAAGCTAAATGAGGTGGCCATTCTTATTTGCATTATTATTCGCAAGTTGCCAATATTTTCGCAGGAACGTAGGTATTTTTGTGGTTCTCTGGAGACAAAAAAGTTTTGATAAATTTTTGCGTTAGTCGAGTTAATTAAAGAGTTTATATCTTTATTATATAAATATTCTTTAAATTTATTTAGTACATTTAAAAAAGTGGGTTCATTTATACAGTCAAGCATTGATTGAAACTGTGCCACCCAATTATATTTCGAGTTACCGTTATTAAAATAAACAAGTCTGTCAAAGCATAGTCTAGGATATCTATGAGAAGGCATCCTAAGAAGTTTTTCTAGCCATGAAAGGCACATTTTGAATATTAAAAAGGATATTTTAAGGGTGCCAGTCTCTAGCCTAACCATATAGTCTGGCGTGTTACGAGGTAGTAAAAACCGCCTTTTAAAAAATCCTAGTTGGACGCGTTCTAGCTCCTCGATATTTCGCAGAGCCCAAATGGAAGAGCTATATAGTAGAGTAGAAAGAATTATTCAATTATATAAGGAAATTCTGGAATCCCAGGTATTTATTTTGGAACTTGCCATAAGAGACATGACAGTACCGACGGATTTTTTAGTTTTGTTACATGCCTCTTTTGCCATTTCAGAGAATAACCCGGATTGGTTAAAATGTACCCCTAGATATATATATTTATTGGCCACTTCTATTTCTTCGCCATTATACCTAAACTTAACGTCTTGTGAAAATCTAAAACCACCTCTGCTAAAACAAACAATTTTGGTTTTTTTAATATTAATAAACAATCCATTTTCTTTGCTATACTCCTCAAGTATTTTGAGTTTTCTAGCTATGTCTATGGGAGAAACTCCAAAAATAACTAAATCGGCTGCGTATAGCAACATTAAAATGTCTATTAAATTATCTACATTTAAACCCTCAGCACCATTTTCTCTAAAGTATTTTTCAATATCTGAAATGAAAAGTGAAAAAAGTAAGGGACTTAAGGGTTTGCCTTGCAAAACTCCTTCAGTGACGTCGTATTGTTTTGTAAAGCCTTCCTTAGTTTTTATTTGAACTGTAGCTTTATCGTAGAGTTTTTTTTAAATTCTAATAAATTTTGAGCTAACACCCAGGGAATGTAATTTTTTCCACAATAATTTTTGATTTATACAATCAAAGGCACGTTTAAAGTCAACAAATATGGCATACAATTTACGTCCCTTAAGTCTCAGAGAAAGCTGGATAAATAAAAAAAAAAATCACAAAGATATTGTAGCCAATTTTCAGGAAGGTTTTTAAAAAATTCAAAAGATATGTTATCTTTGCCGGGACTCTTACCATTTTTACACTTTTATAAACTTAATTTCAGTTCATTTAAACGTATTGGAGAAGTTAAGATAGAACAGCCCGGGTCACAGTGTAAAAATTTGGATTCGATATGGCTGTATCATAAAGTATCATAAAATAGCTCCCATGCTTGTACAGACAAGGACGGTGGTTGGCTAGATATTTTGAATTTTTTAATAATGTTCCAGAATTCAGTCTGATTTTTGATAGAGTATAACCTAGAAGTTAGATTTTTTATGTGAGTTATTTTTTTGAGCTTTATAATGCTTTTGTATTGTTTTTTGTATTCTATATAAGGATACCTATATTGCTGAGAAAAATTATTTTTTTTTACATTCTTTCAAAGCTGTCTTAACTTTATGTTTGGCTAAAACACATTCATGATCAAACCACACTTGATTGCTTCTAGGATTATAAGGTTTTTGTGAGATTTGCGCCATCAGGCCAGATTCCTTTGCGCACTCCTGTAGTGTGGTTATTAAGTTATTATAGGACGCAGGTACATTTGTACGTGCGATATCACAAAAATTACTAGAATTTAACATTTTATTTTGATAGATTAAGCGCAAACTATCATTCCAGCGTAAAACATTGGCAACCCGAGGAGAAATTGTATTTTGATTAGATATTAAACTAGGATTAAGTGAATCAAAAGTTAAAACTACTGGAAAATGAGGTGACGGTGAAAATATTTGAAGGACTTGAAGGTCACGTACTCTGTGTAAATACTCGTTATTGCACCAAATTAAATCTATGACGCTATTGCCTAAGGTACTTACATAGGTGTAATTTGCGGGTTTGTCTGAAATTTTCCTACCGTTTATTAAAGTAAATGAATTGTTGCACATGAAGTCCAATAGTGTGTGTCCTTTTTTCTTGAATTCTGTGTCATAACTTTAGCGGGTTTGAAATAGGTTCGTATTTTCGCACAGAATATTCGGAGCACTGTCTAGTTTACCCATTCTGCAATTGAAATCTCCACACATAATAAAGTTGTAATTAGGGTATTTTTCTTTAACTTCATCCCAAGTAACTTCCAACGAATCAAGAATGTGTTCAAGATCACAATTTGGTTTAAAATACACGCAGCAAAATATTACAGAAAAGTTTGCAGTTGTTGTTTTGCATATTATCCACCAATTATAAACAAATGCAAGCCCGCCACTGGCACGCCCGCGAGATTTTTCCTTTATGGCTGGTGAACTAATAACGTTGTATTCTTCTTGAAATTTTGGCGGTAATTTACAGACTTGCAGTAGATGTGTTTCACAAAGAAAAAATAAGTCAACTTTAAAAACTTCCGAAAGTTCTTCGAAATTGTGAAAACCCTCCACATTCCAAGTTACAAACTTTCTTCCTTCGATTTGCTAATCTCCACGTCCTGATTTTTGACCTCTTATAGTTTTGGGGGATTCTTCTTCGTCTCTTTGCCTTTTAATGCTTTTGTTGTTGTTTTTACTGTCGGTTGCAATTTCGGGGATATTGTTACGATAACGTATGTAAATGTTAGATTCGCCATTTGCCTTGCGATTGTTTAAATCGGTATACAAAGCAGATAAATTATCAGCTTGAGTTTTTGTTATATCGGCTTTAATTTTAATACTTGGATACTTTTGTTTAGAAATTTTAGATTTATTCTTAATGAGAGTGAGAGCTTGATTATCGCTTTCCAGACAAATTTTTGCTGAGTAGGTATTAGAATCAGTGTTGATTTTTCCAATTTTAGAGTGAGAAATTATTTTCACATCATTATTAAGTTTTATGGACTCCAAAACAGAATTTATTAAAGTTACGCAGTCTTCAGTGGCGGCGGGAATACCGCTTACAATAACATTGTTTTTCCGTTTGAGAGGCTCCTGAAATTCATGAAAGGAATTTTCAAGATATGACGAATTTTTTTTTTCAAGTTCTTTTACTTTGTTATTAAGTTTAGAATTGTCATTTTTGAGTATGGCTATTTCAGCGTTGCAAGTTGCAATATCTTGCTCCTGTTTTTCAATTGTTTTCTTTAAATCAGCAATACTAGAATTTAATTGCGAAAACTGATCCATGATTAGATTAAAATGCGAAGTATTCTAATAATATTTCTATACGCATTTAAAAAAGACTGAAAAAAATATTTTACCATATTTAAATGTGTTTTTCTTAAAAACTACTAGAATCAACATGGAAAATACTATAAAAATCATCAAATAGAATTTGCAAATTAATGATGTTCTTGCCATGATGTCTGCAGAAGAATATTTAACATTATTTACCAAGAAGGAGTTTTCAGGATTTCACTGTCAATAGTTCTTTTATGTCAAGACTATCCTCTACCATGATCCATGGTCAGAATTGCGCTACATTTTTTTTAAACCTATTCAGGCTTTAGGAGTGCCGTGGGTAATGATATGATGATAATGATGGTAACAGTTGGTATGTCAATATGCTACCCATTTATCGAATAAAAAATTTTTTTGGTCTATTCTATAATTTTTGTCAAGAACTTAATAAAACTGCCCATTCTGTATACCTTAGCGCTCTTTGACTTACTAAAAACATTAAATGCTTAGTCCAGATTGTAGATACACTTCTGTCCACTTTTGTTTTGGGAAAAATTTTGTTTTCCACTAGGGGGATGTATTGGCATCACCCTAGTGAAAAACACTTACTTTGACCCCTTTTAAGCATTTATGTACAACATTTGTCCCAAAAGTGGGCACAGAAGTCTATCTAGATTCTTGACTAAATACCTCATTTTAAATTTCTTGGCATTTAAGGGCTATGCGAAGAGTTTTTCCAAAACTAATTTGTATCACCTGTTAAATTTTTAAAATAATTTCAGAGCCAAAAAATTAATCGGTGGTCTTGGAGGTGAAAAAACTAGATGGGTAGCTGCTGCAGAAAGTTTACAAATACAGTACGATAGTATCGCAGGCGACATTCTCATATCATGTGGAATTATTTGCTACTTGTCCCCACTGAATGCTACTTACAGACAAAAACTAGTTATTGATTGGCATAAAAAAGTACTAGAACTAAAAATACCCTGCGCAAAAAACTTTGATATTCAAGTAACTTTAGGATCAGAAGTGAAAATGCAAAATTGGTATATAGACGGACTACCACGTGATACATTCTCAACTGAAAATGCCATCATAATGGATAGTTCAAGACGTTGGTCTTTATTTATTGATCCACAAAATCAAGCTACCAACTGGATTAAAAGAATGGAAAAGAAAAATAATTTAGTAATTGTTAAATTTTCACACTCTGATTACATGAAAAAAATTGAGATGTGTGTTCAGACAGGCTATCCAGTGTTAGTAGAAAACATTCAAGAAATGCTTGAAGCTCCACTAGATCCTTTACTATTTAAAAGTTTCTTTAAACAAGCAGGCGTAGATGTTATTGCTCTTGGAGAAAACGTTATGATATACAATCATGATTTTAAACTATATCTCACCTCTAAACAAAGAAACCCACACTACTTACCAGAAGTATTTAATAGAGTGTCTATAATAAATATGGCTTTGACATTGGATGGATTACAAGACCAATTATTAGGAATTGTTGTAGCTACTGAGAAACCAGAGTTACAACAATTAAAAGAGGAATTAATTTTGCAGAAGGCTCAAAACAGGGCTGCTTTATTAGATACTGAGGGTAAAATATTGAAGACTTTATCTGAATGTGAGGGTGATATTTTAGAAGATGAAAATGCCATACAAATTTTGGATGAATCAAAAATTTTGTCTACGGAAATCATGGAAAAGCAAGCAAAATCTTTGGAAATTGAAAAATCAATTGAAGAATTTAGGGTTAAATATAAATCAGTTTCTGAACACTCGGCTGTGCTGTACTATTGCATATCTGACTTGGCTAACGTAGATCCAATGTACCAATATTCACTAGAATGGTTTATTAATCTTTATATTGGATCTATTCAACGTTCAGAAAAATCTAAAAATATTGAACGAAGATGTATTTGTCTTATTAATGGATTTACGTATGATTTATATTCAAATATAGCCAGATCACTTTTTGAGAAAGACAAGTTACTATTTTCGTTTTTGTTATGTTGCAAAATAATGATAGCTCATGAAAAATTGGATGAAAAGGAATTCATGTTTTTACTAACAGGTGGAATTAATGTCGAAAATCTATATCCTAATCCAATAAAATGGTTGCCTAATAACTCATGGGATGAGTTGTGTCGCATTGATGAGATACCTATTTTTAAAGGATTTTCCACATCTTTTGTGGCAAATAAAGCGGATTGGAAGAAACTATACGATAACTTTGAAGAAAATGCAAAATTTCCATCACCATGGGATACTACTATAAGTAACTTTCAAAAATTGTTAACAATACGAATCCTAAGACCAGATAAGTTACTAATGTGCATATTAAATTTTGTGAAGACAGAGATGGATGACAGATTTATTAAACCACCACCCTTTAATATAGCAGTTTCATATAATGAATCATATAGTTTATGTCCGTTAATATTCATATTGTCTGCCGGTGTAGATCCAATGAGTGCGTTAGTAAAATTTGCAGAAGAAAAGGATTTTACTACAAAGTTTCAATCTATTTCCTTAGGCCAGGGTCAAGGTCCAATTGCTCAATCTTTGATAGAAAGCGGGCAGCAGGAAGGTCTATGGGTTTGTTTGCAAAACTGTCACTTAGCTACTTCATGGATGCCGCAATTAGAAAAGATATTCGAGAGTTTAGATGTGCAAAATACTAACGATAATTTTAGGCTTTGGCTAACCAGTTACCCTTCAGATAAGTTTCCTGTTACATTACTTCAAAAAGGTGTTAAAATGACCAATGAACCACCATCTGGATTGCAAAATAATTTACTTAAATCTTACATTAATGAACCTGTAAAAGACCCTGAGTTTTATTACGGTTGTGTTGGCAACGAAATTATGTTTTCGCGGTTGTTATATGGTCTTGCGTTTTTCCATGCGGTTATACAAGAAAGGAGAACCTTCGGGCCTCTGGGATGGAATATTTCTTACGGGTTTAACGATTCTGATTTTGACATATCAGTTAAACAAATTAGGATGTTTATCAATGAATCGGAAGATCCATTTGAAGCTCTATCTTACTTAATAGGTGAATGTAATTATGGCGGTAGAGTAACCGATGATTGGGACAGAAGATTAATAGTCACAATCCTAGAAGATTTTATCAGTAAACAAGTTGCATTTGATAACAGTTATAAATTCAGTAGCATTGCTAAGTGCTATGGCCTACCTGTCAATTCTGAATATGAAGCTTATATTAATCATATTCAGCATCTTCCAAATTTACATCCACCAGAGATCTTTGGCTTGCATAGTAATGCTGGCATTACTAGAGACTTAAAAGACTCGTTTTTATTATTAAACTCGATATTAAAAGCTTATGGTGAAACATCCGGTGGCGGAGGAGGTGAAACCGATAAATTCATCACGATATTAACGACTGATTTATTGTCTAAAATCCCAAAACTATTTAATAGCGAAGAAGCCAAACTTAAATATCCTATAACATATAATGAGTCTATGAATACAGTGCTTGTGCAAGAAATGGATAGATTTAATAAACTTTTAAAAACTATCAACTCAACTTTGGTAACCATGCAGAAGGCCATTAAAGGTTTGGTGGCTATGTCTCCAGCATTAGAAGCATTTTCAAATTCGTTGCTCTTGGGAAAAATACCTGCTAGTTGGGCAGCCGTATCCTATCCCAGTTTAAAAAATCTTCCAAACTATGTCAGTGACTTGATAGCTCGCATTGACTTTCTCTCGACTTGGTTTGTCCATGGTAAACCTGTTAATTATTGGATATCTGGATTCTTTTTTACTCAAGCGTTTTTAACGGGTGTGAAGCAAAATTACGCTAGAAAATATACTATTCCAATAGATAAACTAACTTTCGATTTTGACATTTTAAAGAAAGATTTAATGTCAACTGCTCCAGATGATGGTGCATATATTTATGGTCTTTTTACTGATGGGGCAAAATGGGATAGGGAGAACGTATGCCTTGAAGAACTGCTACCAAAAGAATTAAATGATATTATGCCGGCTATTTTGTTAATTCCTCTAAAACAAGAAGATTATAATGTTGGAAATAGGTATACCAGCCCTGTATATAAAACCACAGAAAGAAAAGGCGTTCTTTCGACCACTGGACATTCTACCAATTATGTACTACCAATTCTCTTAGATACAAGAAATCCACCAGCTCACTGGATAAAAAGAAGTATGGCTCTTTTATGTCAACTAAATTAATAATATTTTAATAAACATTTATATTTATATAATTTTATATAGAATCCAATTCGGTATTTAAATATTTAGAATTTTATAAATTAAATTAATAAATTTATATAACCTTATACTATATTTAAGATCAGTAAAAAAAACTTTTAAACCAACGTATTTTTTAATATTTGAAGCATTAATTTATTGTGAAAATTAGAATTTATTTGCGTAGAAAAATTTTCTTTATCAGGGAAGTAGTAGTAGTAGTAGTAGTAGTAGTATGGTGGGGAGACATTAGGCCTAAAAACTAGACCGGTATGGCCCTTTTGGTCGACCCCGAGCTGTCCCAACCATGCCACTATCCCGCCCCTTCATTGAAGGTCATGATGTCCGTCCAGGAAATGGAGCCCAACTCTTCTCTTTTAAGCTTTTTCGCTCAAAAAATGTTCCACCTCACATAAAATTTTTTGGACACAAATATTTCATGAAAAAATAAGCTAACTTTGAATATCTGTAATATACTAGGTATTGGATAATTCAATAAAACAAGATAGTTTAAAGTATATTAGAAAAACAAGAAAGTTATGGGGGGTTAAACTTTTAAAAAAATCGAAAAAAACATCAATTAAAAAAAAAATCAAAATTTTTTAGTTTTCGAAAAAGATAAATTTTTAATTTTAGTTTTTTTATTTTAATTTTTTTTTAATTTTAAAAAATTTAATTAATTTTGAAAAAAAAATTAATATGGTTTTATTTTTTATGTTTGAACATTAGTTGAATACCGCTTATCTAAAAGGAACCAAGCGATATTTTTAACGAAATTTTCTTAGGCATGGGAATAGGTTGTACTAAGCCTGAAGAACCTATTCCCAATTTCGTTAAAAATGGGAATAGGTTGTACTAAGCCTAAAGAACCTATTCCAATGTCTAACAAAATTTCGTTAAAAAATGTTTTAGATCAGCGCACGGTGCGGTGGTGCGACAGTTTAAATCAACTTCAAATTACCCCATTTATGTTTCTATACGTCGATTCTATGATACTTTAGGATGATTTTAACCAAAAATAAAAAAAAATCTATAGAGCACATTTTTTTTATTAAACAAAAACCCCGTATGTTGTACACTTACCTTGTATATGACTTTTCACTAAATATTTACTCAAATTATTATTATTTTTTTGTTTCGTTTTGTTTAATATACGTGAACTGCAAAATAATCGTCATAAAAAAATAAAATTTATAATAAAACATCCCTTATACTAGGTGACACAAGAAGTATTGCCTACGAATTATCTCCGTAACTATAAAAGATAACTTTTTGAAATTTACAGAACTTGTATGAACTGTAAATACCCCCATTTTAGCATGGTCATTATAAAAATATCACTTCCGGTCTAAGCGGAAGTGATACCAACTTTGATTTTTAAATGGAACCCTTTACATTTGCTTACATATTTAGATTCGTATTTAAATTCCATTTTCATTCTCAATATTTGTGTTAAATATGGCGCCACAGGAGACATTTTACATAAAAACAACATGGCGGTCCTATGACTTCCATATTGGAATATTTCTGAAACTTTTCATTTTAAATCTTTTAATAGTAGGCTAAAAATTTACTGTTTATCTGAAACTGATTGTCTTTTGTTTTTTTTTTTGAAAATGGCGTTATGTTAATTTTTTTTAATCATCAACTTTAACGCCATTTTGTGCTAATTTTTTAAATGAATCGACCTATTATTGATTTCACTAGATCAAAAACTCAGGTATACTCAAGAAAAACGTAGAAATACTCTAATAGCGTTGGCCCTTTTCGGGGAAAATGTCCATATTCCCTTGGGATTTAATAAGCTCCCAACGGAATATGGCAATTTTCCCAAACAATTTCCAACCCTATTAGGGTGTTTGTACTTTTTTCTTGTAGAGTATACCTGAGTATACCTTAAATTTAGCACAAAATGGCGTTTAAGTTGATGATTTGAAAAAAAAACTTCAAAATAGAGTCATATCCATAAAAACAAAAGGAAATCAGTTTCAGATCAACAGTAAATTTTTAGCCTACTATTAAAAGATTTAAAATGTTAAGTTTCAGAAATATTCCAATATGGACGTCATCGGACCGCCATGTTGTGTTTATGAAAAATGGATCCTGTGGCGCCATCTTTAATGCAAATATCGACTTGTGATATGTTAATAAAAAGATAATTTAAATACTCATCTATAAATGTAAGCAAATATATAGGGTTCCATTTAAAAATCAAAAGTTGGTATCACTTCCGCTAAGACAGAAAATGATTTTTTTATAATGACCATGATAAAATGGGGGCATTTACGGTTCATACAAGCTCTGTAAATTTCAAAAAGTTATCTGTTATCTTTTATAGTTACGGAGATAATTCGTAGGCAATAATTCTTGTATCATCCGTTATAAGAGGTTTTTTATTATTAATTATTTTTTTTATGAAAATTATTTTGCAGTTCACGTATATTGAACAAAATAAAACAAAAAAAATAATAATAGTTTGAGTAAATATTTAGTGAATAGTCAAATACAAGGTAAGTGTCCAACATACGGGGTTTTTGCTTAATAAAAAAAAATGTGCTCGATAGATTTTTTTTATTTTTGGTTAAAATCATACTAACGTCTCATAGAATCGTCGTATAGAAACAGAAATAGGGTAATTTGAAGTTGACTTAAACCGTCGCATCACCGCACCGTGAGCGCTATCCATTTTTCGAAAGTTGTTTTTTATTTTTATTTTTCATAACTTTTATTTGGGTCGGTCAAGTTAGCCCCCCCCCCAGTTAAAACTTAGGGTCGAAAAATACATAGGTAGTTTGCACACAACTTGTACAACCTTGCACACAACTTGCAAAACCTTGCACAACCAAAAAAAAAAAGCTTGCGCACTAACCATTGGTTAATTATATGAAAAAAACCGTGGGGGGGGCTAAATTGACCTTAGCCCCCCCCCAGTAAAAAAGTTAAAAATTTTCACTACAATCTAATAGTAAATAGCTTGCACAAGCTTGCACAACCAAAATAAAAGCTTGCGCACCCTTAACAAGAGCGGTGAGGGGTAAATAATGTTTACCGTCAGCCCCCCCAGAACTAAAATTGACCGAAAAATGTTGTAGTATGTTAAAAAAAAGCTTGCACAACCTTGCACAACCAAAATAAAAGCTTGTGCACCCTTAACATGAGTGGTAACGGGTAAATAATGTTTACCGTCAGCCCCCCCAGAACGAAAATTGACCGAAAAATGTTGTAGTATATTAAAAAAAGCTTGCACAGCCCCTCACAAATAAAATAAAAGCTTGCGCACGCTTAACAAGAGCGATGAGGTGTAAATAATGTTTACCTTCAGCCCCGCGCAGAACTATTATTTAATAAAAAAGTTAAAAAAAAATATTACTATCTAATTACAAGTCCCTTGGACAACCAAAATAAAAGAATAGAATAGAATAGAATAGAATAGGTTTATTTGGTGCTGATGTACATATAATACTTACACAAGTCAATAAAATTACATTTATAATAAATTAATATTTAAACAATTATTTTAAAACTTACATTAGACAATACTCATTAAAGCTAAAATACAGAAATTCATCTATCGAGTAGAAAGCCTGTTGTAGGAACAACTTCTTTATAGTATTTTTAAAACTTGTTTCAGGAAGAACTCTTATACTGCACGGTAAAACATTAAAAAGTTTTAAACCAGTATATTCATAACTTTTTTGAGATTTTGACAGTCTTAAAAAAGCGGAAGTTAAGTTCTGACCATTTCTTGTTGGATATTTGTGATTATCTGTGTATTTGCAATAGTTTTTTTTCATTTTGTTTTATATAAACTAGACATTCCAGGATGTACGCACAAGGAAAAGTTAGGATCTTATTTTTGATGAAAGAAATTTTGCATTGAGCTCGGTAGTCTAAGCCATCTATGATTCTTAGTGCACGTCTTTGTAGGCCAAACATTCTGTGGCACATCACGCGCACCCTTAACAAGAGCGGTGAGTGGTAAATAATGTTTACCGTCAGCCCCCCCCAGAACTAAATTTGACCAAAAAATGTAATATATTAAAAAAAACTTGCACAACCTTGCACAATCAAAATAAAAGCTTGGACACCCTTAACAAGAGCAATAAGGTATAAATAATGTTTACCTTCAGCCCCGCGCAGAACTATTATTTAATAAAAAAGTTAAAAATTTTCATTACTATCTAATAGTAACTCTCTTGCACAACCAAAATTAAACCATGCCACCCTTAACAAGAGCGGTGAGGGGTAAATAGTGTTTAGCCCCCCCACAACTAAAATTATACTGCAACATTTTTTGGTCAATTTTAGTTCTGGGGGAGCTGACGGTAAACATTATTTACCACTCACCCCTCTTGTTAAGGGTGATCAAGGTTTTATTTTGGTTGTGCAAGGTTGTGCAAGCTTTTTTTTTTTAATATACTACAACACTTTTTTGTCAATTTTAGTTCTGGGGGGGCTGACCTTAAACATTATTTACTCCCCACTGCTCTTGTTCAGGGTGCGCAAGCTTTTATTTTGGTTGTTCAAAGATGTGCAAGCTTTTTTTTAATATACTACAACATTGTTTGGTCAATTTTAGTTCTGGGGGGGCTGACGGTAAACATTATTTAGTCCCCACCGCTCTTGTTAAGGGTGCTCAAGCTTTTATTTTGATTGTGCAAGCTTTTTTTAATATACTGCAATAGTTTTTAGACAAATTTAGTTCTGGGGGGGGCTGATGGTAAACATTATTTACCCCTCACCTCTCTTGTTAAGGGTGCGCAAGCTTTTATTTTGGTTGTGCAAGATTGTGCAAGCTTTTTTTAATATACTACAACATTTTTTGGTCAATTTTGTTCTGGGGGGGCTGACGGTAAACATTATTTACCCGTTGCCGCTCTTGTTAAGGGTGCGCATGCTTTTATTTTGGATGTACAAGCTTTTTTTAATATACTACAACAGTTTTTAGTCAAATTTAGTTCTGGGTGGGGGAGGGGCTGACGTTAAATATTATTTACCCCTCACCGGTCTTGTTAAGGGTGCGCAAGATTTTATTTTGGTTGTGTTTTTTTAATACACTACAACAGTTTTCGGTCAATTTTAGTTCTGGGGGGGGCTGATGGTAAACATTATTTAACCCTCACCGCTCTTGTTAAGGGTGCGCAAGCTTTTATTTTGGTTGTGCAAGGTTGTGCAAGCTTTTTTTTAATGTACTACAACATTTTTCGGTCAATTTTCGTTCTGGGGGGGGGGCTGACGGTAAACATTATTTATCCGTTACCGCTCATGTAAAGGGC
>OY294050.1:37879637-37933387 GCA_958510825.1 Brachypterus glaber
TCTTTTTTGAGTCTCGTTATATTTTCTATACTTTTAATACTTTCGTGTAAAAAAATAATTGCTCTTGGTGTTAAAAATATATATATGATTGTTGTCCTATTGACTTATACATACGAGGTTGAAATGAGTTTCCCTGATTTCTTGTAGGGTATTCGTGGTTTATTCGTTGCATATTTGAATTACAAAAATAATAACAGCATACTGTTTTAAAGTAAATTTGTCGTATATCACAAACTTTTGATTCTATAAAAAGATTATCTGATAAGTATGTGTATGACTTTTTAAATATAGTTTTTAAAATAGATTTTTGAACTATTTCTAGTTTTTCTATTTGACCAAGTTCATCCCCAACCTATTATTCCATACCTAAACAATGATTCTACAAGCGAATAATATAGTATCCTTAGATGACAAACACCCAAAATAATCTCTCAGGAAAAACAACCTAAAACCGACAAATCTATTTTTTTAACCAATGTCTCAATGTGCATGTCCATTTCAAATGTTTATCTATTATAAGTCCTAAATATTTGGTATTATCACAAGAATTGATTTTTACATCATTTATATTTAAATAATTAAAAGGAGTTTCTTTTGCCTTTGTTATGGAAAATGTTATCAGTTTAGTTTTTTCTAAGTTTAATGTTAAAAACGAATGATCAAACCAGTCTTTAAATTTCTTTAAATCATTTTCAGCTTTAATTTTAACATGATTCCAGGTTTTAGATTTATAGAACATGGCCGTATCATCTGCAAAACTAATAACATCGCCATCGTCTGAGACATTAAATATACTATTTACATATACAATAAAAAGAAGAGGCCCTATTACCGTGCCTTGCGGTACGCCACACTCTACTGCTGAAAATCCCCTACGGACGTCGTCTATTTCAACACACTGTTTTCTATTTTTTAGATAACTTTTAATCAGTTTGTAAGCTGTGCCACGTATACCCATATCGTAAAGTCTTTCCAACAGCAGAGTGTGGGACACCGTGTCAAAGGCCTTTGACAAATCTAAAAATAAACATAAACATACTTCATCATCATCACTGTATATATTTCTCATTAATCTGGGAATTGCATCCTGGGTACTTCTTCCTTCCATAAATCCAAACTGCTTTTCAGATATAGTTTTATATTTAATAAAAAAATTCATAAACCTTTTTTTAATAATTTTTTCTAAAATTTTTGTAAAATTACTAACAAGAGATATATGTCTATAATTACACATCTGATCTTTTTTACCAGATTTAAATATTGTAATAACAGCAGTTTTAAATATAGAAGGAATTTCTCCAGTTTCTAATATTTTGTTTATAAGTGCAGTAAATGTAAATAACACTTGCGATAGGTTTTAATGTTTCTGATTTAATTTGATCAAGCCCAGGACTTTTTTGTCAGGAAAATGCTTTATAATATTAATAACTTAAATTTCCGTTGTAGGGTTTAGTATTATTGAGTTTTCTACCAGGTATTTTTTATTGATATAATTTTTTTTAGTTTTAATTTTTTTTGCTAAATTCTTACCTATATTGGAAAAATAATTTAAAAATTCATTTGCCATTTCTTCTTTATCCTTTATGACCTTATTATTACTGAGATATTATTCGGTTTTTTGTTTTTTTTACTTAACTTATTTACAACTTTCCACATATTAGTGGTATTTTTGGTTTTGTCAATTTGTTTTTTATAAAATTGTTTTTTGACTCTTTTATTAATTTATTGATTTCATTTCTTAGTGTTTTACATTGTTCTTTTAAAACAACATTTTCTTCATCTTGTCTTAATTTTTCGTAGATTGTATCCCTCCTATTTATAGAATTTACTAGTCCATTTGTTATCCATTCTTTTCTTTTTATTTTATTATGTTTTATTTTAACATGAATAGTAGATAAATTTATTGCATTTTTAATAATATTTATAAACTCATTTGTTGCTGATTCAAGGTTGTTCATATTATAATTCCATGCAGTATTTGTTAATATGTTAGTAAGTTTTTTTTGATCAATACTTGAAAAATATTTATTTGTTTGAAAAGTCTCATTTTTACAATTTTTATTTATAATTAGTTGAACTAAAATTGCATGGTGATCGGTAATAGATGATTGAATTAATATGGGTAAAATAAGTTCATTTATTTGATAAACATATTAAGTTAAAAACCGTGCCACAATTGTTAACAAATAAATTTTCGAAACGTAAACATTTTGAATTTTATTACACAAACACTTCAAAAAAAGGAGGGTGCTCCTATAAGTGAGGACAGAATTATGTATTCCTTGTATAAGCAACATTAAAATATTCTAATAGAGTGGTTCTTAAAATATTTTGTTTTTTATAATAAAAAAAATCATGAATCGACTAACCATTTTTCAAGATATTTAGACTACAATTAAGTATTCTTTAATATTAAACTGTTTTATTTTGTTTAAATTTTCACACTAACTTATACTATGGTCAAAAGCTAAAAAAAATAATATATGTATATGTATTAAAATAAAATTCAAAATCTAGTTTCCAAAAAATTAATAAATTATAACCTTAAAAAAAAATTACTGTAGGCACATTTTAATAAAAAAAATAATTTTAACTTCCCAAAAAAAAATAAAAAATATAATTTATTTAGATAACTCTTACAAAGGCTATTATTTAAAAAACGCTGTACGCTGTATTAAAAAAATCATATTACAGGCTCCAAAAAATAACAAAAAAAAGTCCAAACGAGAAGAATTATAATTAAAAAAACATTGTGGGCTTTAACAAAAATATATTTTTTTTTTAATTAATATAACGCAAATCTACAAAATTTTACTTACTTTTCTTTTTCTAAAAAAGTACGCTAAAAAAATATCGAAAAGATTACCTAAAAAATTATTCCATTAAACAAAATAAGGTACACGCTAATGAACAAAACTAAAAATATTTTTTTTTTCGTCCAGTTCAAATCAAAATTATCAAATACTCTTAACCTAAGTATTTTTATTTCTTTATGTTGACAAAGAAAAAAAATACTACTTAAAAATAAAATTATATATATATATATATATATATATATATAATATGGATTATCTTCAATTGACCCAAAACAAAAGTTTTCTACTCTTTTTTGGTTTGGAGCTAGAGCTCCACACATGCACTTTTAAAAGCATAACAATACTTTCAAATGCCAAAATTTAAAAATATAACAATTTTTCTTTATCATATGATAGTTTTTTTCACTAAAAACAATAATTTTCGATTTAAATTCTTAATTTTATAAAATCTTAAAAAAAAGCAATTGCTATGGCAAAAGAGTAGGATGCCTTGAAATTAAATTTTTTAAATAAGTCGTATATGATGACAATAAATGTCAAATTTGATTTTACATTATAATCAAAAAATTAACAAAGCAAGATTTTTATAAAACCAAGTTTTGAATGCCAAAATGATAACTTTAGAAGTAAATAAAGAAATTATTTTAACTTATGGAGAATGTGCTCTAAATTTAAGAGAAACAACGAGAAGAATAGTAGAAAAGTTCCCCGATGGTAGTATTAGTTACTTTAGCGTACGAAGAATTGTTAATTTATTTTTGGATACTGGAGGAGTGAGGGACATAAAAAAAGTTTGCGAAAGTCCAGTAACCAAAGATCCTGAAACTATAACTATAATTCAAGAAGCAGTTATCAATGATCCCCACACGTCTACAAGGATAATCGCAAGGGAACATCATTTATCACGCACATCAGTTAGTAGGGTTAATAAAAATTCTAAATTACATTCGTATAAATTATGTCTTAATCAAGAGTTACATGGGAGGGATTTTGAAAATAGGGTTCGATTTTGTGATGAACTTTTGGAATTAACAGGGGATGATACCAAAATTTTGTTTAGTGACGAATCTACATTTAAAAGCAATGGAGTTAGCAGGCATAACATGCATTATTGGTCTGTTGAAAATCCGCATTGGGTTAGGCATGTTGACAACCAGCGGATTTAGTCTTTAAATGTTTGGGGAGGGGTACTGGGGGATTCGGTTATTGGACCTTACTTTTTTAATGGGCATCTAAATGGGAATATGTACCTAAATTTTTTGCGTGATGAATTATCGGAACTTTTAGAAGACGTACCACTAAATTTGAGAAATGACATAATTTTTATGCAGGATGGGGCTCCTGCTCATTTTTTTCATGAGGTGAGGACTTTTTTGGATGAGACTTATAATACATGGATAGGTCGTGGTGGTCAAATTGCCTGGCCAGCAAGATCACCCGATTTAACCCCGTGTGATTTTTTTTTGTGGGGATTTGTAAAGGACAGGGTTTACCGGCAAGCTCCCACCACTCCTGAAAATATGCGTTAAAGAATCGTTGAAGCATTTAACGAAATAACACCGGTAATGCTTCAACGAGTCAGACATAATTTTGAAAGTAGGCTTTTTATGTGTATTCAGGAGGATGGGAGAACTTTTGAACATTTACGAAACGACTATGACTAACTACTTTACAAAAAGACAGATAGATACACAGACAGACTCAGACATCTAAACAAAATTAAATTGCTTTATCGTGTTAAAAATGGGGGCTTCTTATGTAGACGATGTGGGGAAGAGGATCAATGCAGATACATATTAACTTGCTGCTTGATTTGAATCGTGGAAGACTCGGAAAGAATTAGAATTATTTGCTAATAATAGATTTTGTGAAATGGCATTTATATTCCCATGATTCTCTGAAGTTAGATGCGTAATTTTGACCTTTTTTCATCAGAACTGGAGTGATTTGGGAAAACCTAAGGACTAACATGGATTTATTTGAAATATTGTACAAAAAAATTCTAATAACACTGAAAATATTCTAGAAAGGCGTAATATTTTGTAGATGTATGGAATTTGACACAATGATGAGTTAATTAATTCAAATATAATAAATACGTCTTGCGTTTCGCATATTAATAAATAATATTAATAATAACAATCAATTTGAAATTTTAACTTATGAGAATTATTCTTAGTATCATTTAACTTTTAATTCCAACCAAAAGGTACGTAATTAATTACATAACAATAAATTAATTGACTAAATTGCCCATAATATGACAGTTTTTTTCCTTTGTTCTTCTGTTTTTGGTCTAATTTTGGTCTGGTTGGGTTCAAAAAAACAAAACAAACGACTAAGAACAAAAGCACGATAGGACTAGATGAAGTGACCCTAATATGCAGGGCCGGACAGAGCCAGCCCGGGCCCCGGTGCAACTTTTTACTCGGGCCCCCATTTTTTCAAAACATAATTGTCCCATGCAGGCCTGCAGCTAAGGCACTGAGGGCCGAAGCGGCGCTCCCATTCATTAACTAAGCGCCGCAGTCGAAAATTTTTCCAAATTATGTTAATTTCTGACTGTTTTATTTTCATAGTTCAGCAAGCTTAAGTATGTAAAAAATAATAAAGTCTTAGCGACGCAGGCGAAATTTTTTTCAATTTTGATAGCTCTGGCGCAGCAGGCAATTTTTTTACAAATTTTAAGCTTTTGCAAGCTTGAACTAAAAAAAATACGTAGGTAAATTAGCCCTAGCGCCGCGGGCGAATTTTTTTACAAATTTTAAAACACTAGTAACAGTGCACTATTATTTTTTACAAAAATCCAAAAAGGCTTAAGCGCTGCCGCGGCGAAATTTTTTCTATTGCCCATTTGGAATGAGATCTACTTATTTGCTCATTTTGACGCCTTATCGATCTGGGGGAGTATAAATAAATAAACTGTTTATTAAAAACTTCTGTCGCCGGGCCCCCTTCGAGCCCGGGCCCCGGGTAATCTGTACCCCCTGCACCCCCCTGAATCCGGCCCTGCTAATATGAACCAGCTGCAACTTCATGCAACTGCGAGGGAAGGGGGTTCTTTACAAGCTAATTAATTATGTTTTTTAAAATCTCATAATTATGAAACATGTTTTATCATAAGTTGTCCAATAGGTTTTACAATAACTTGCTTTACCAATACTTTCATTATGATATAGACTTGACTTTGTAAAAAAAACTGCTAAGATTAATCTAAGATTAATCCAATCATACCAATTAAAAAATTTGATTGAGCGCAAAAAATCAAAATTTATTAGTAATTAAGTAATACACTCTGTAGTATAAAATACCCTAGTCCACAAGGTCCTTACTAAGTCTAATTAAAAATCTAATTTATAACATTAGATTTGACATTTATTTTTATCGTGAACGTCATATTTGCAAACATTTTTTAGTAAAAAAAACTATCATATGATAAAGAAATTATATTATTTTTTTTTTAATTTTGGCCTTAAAAAATGTTATTATGCTAAAAAAAAATTCTGTTTGTTGCTCTAGCCTAAAAACAGAAAAAAGTACAACACTTTTTTCTGGCGTAAATTGAAGGTAACTAGGTATTGACTGGTAAAAAATATATTTTAATAGCTTTGATAATAACTCCACAATTTGACTGATTTGTCTACCGTGGGACACCGTGTATTTATAAATAGTACTTTGTTTAGCCCTATATGTTAATGGGGCGCTCTTTAACCCTGGGTAGTGGGGTGCAGAGGGGTAGAAAAATATACAGTTTATATATTTATAGGTCTTTATTCAGCCCGTCATGAAAATAGTACTTTGTGCAGCCCATTTGTAGAAAGTATATATTCTTGGTATGTTGTTCAGCCCGCCAAATTGCCAAATTGATTCTATAATTCGGGACTTTCTTATTCTTTAGTATTTATTCAGGCGTTTAACCGAAATCATTTCTCAGCGAACACGCAAATTGCTTAAATTAGCGCAAGAGGCAAATAATGGTAAATAATATGTTTTATTACTAAATTATTCTGTTTAAGATATATTTTTTTAAATTAAATGCTTTCAATTTTTTATATGTTTGTTTAAGATGTATTAATGAGCATTTTTTTTAATTAAATAATCTTGTACACGTTTGTAGATCCGCAAAATACAGAAAACATCACAGAAAATAATAGTATATTAAAGTACTAGTTTCATAAGATAAGATAAGATAAGATAAGATAAGATAAGATAAGTTTATTGGTTTGGACTTTTTACATGTATACAAAGATAATATATACAAAGATAAAATCTTATACACAAGTCATTTAAGATCATTTAAAATATAGGTTAAAAAAACATACGTACTAGTACTTAACCCGGCGTCTGACACGTGGGGTGTCACAAACCCCAGAGTCCAAATATTACTCCGTAACTATTTTATTTTCGCGCCAAGCGAAGACAGCGCCTCAGTACCTTTCAATCGCTTTTTAATTTGCACAGTGTAGCATGAACGGCAGTATAAATATTGAAGCATTAGAGGCCACGTCTTCTTGAAGTCGCCTGGGGTTTCTGACACCCCACGTGTCATAATAAGTAATATTTATTTTCCTACAACCTAGCTAGTAGTTAGTGCCTATTTTCCACCCGTTGCCTATGACAATGGTTGAAAAGTGAAAATTAGTTGATTTTTTACATCTGCTGTCAGAAAATGAGTAAACGTGAAACACATAACCTTAAATTGACAAATTAATATTTTAAGACAATTTTTGCGTCTTTTGGATGTTTAGGTCGTAGAAAAAATAATATACCGACCTCGACGCAAACTATTTCGGTGGACTTCGAAAGATTTTTTACTCTCTGCGTCTCATAAAAAAATAAGCACTCTCTTGCACTGAAAACTAGGTTCGCGTACTCGGTGCGTAATATACTATTATCTTCCTGTTTCTCCTGTATTTTTCAGTCATATTACGATTACTTAAAGTAATTTATTTTGAACACTACCTATAATATTTAAAACTTTATAATTTATGTTATTCATTTAGATCTTTGTTTGGCAATTTTAAACGTTATTTTTTTTTAGTTAATAGGGAACAAAAAGCTTTCCTATTTTTTTTTAAATTTGATTTATTTTTGTTAACCGATTAAAAATAAACATATATGTATTTAAGATTTTTAAAATTATTTTTAGGTATATTGTATATTGTATAACTCGAATATTTTACTACATTTTATATAAAATTTATTAAATAAAGCAAAAACGGTCCCATTTATTGTTGGGGTTTATTACACCCCACCTGTCGTTACTTGTAAAACTAAACCACCTGTCAGACGCCGGGTTAAGAAAACTCGCCGCAAGCGGCTCGTTTTCTAAACTTGTACTCGTGCTCTAAAAATGTTTTATGAAACGAGTGCTTTATACAATTTTTTCTATTTTACTCTAAAATTAAAAACAAACTTACATTTAAATTGATGACTGATTTAGGGATTTTTGTTTTGGATTGGCATTTCAGGTTATACCATGTTTAAAATTCTAAGAACAAATGATATTTGATATATTTTATAGTCATCTCTTCTCTTTTTTACTGCAATTAACCAAGCCACAATTTTAACATGGTAAAAATAACCTAAACACAAAATTTTGTAGAAAATTAAACTTTAAACCGACGTTCACAATTGTACGGCAAACGTCAAGAGATAGACTTTTGTCTGTTGCCAACCCAAAAGAAAAAAAGTAGAGTTCTCTTATGGGCCTATAAGAACAAGCAAAATGCGTGTGATTATGTGCTTATAAGAGTCGCAAAATAGAAAAAGAATCTTCTGCAAGAAAATATTATCTAAGAAATGTGGACCAGGTTAGTATACTAGATTTAGGAATTATTATGTTTAGGTAATTAATCAGGCGGATTACAGGGAAACAAATTTTGATAGCGAATTGGCGGGAAAATTAATTCACTGATAATCGAAAAATTACAGCCATAACAAAGTAAAAACTATTAGGTAATATAAATATGTTCAGAAAGATTTAATGTTATGTAACAATGTTATTACAACAGAGGCGGATCCAGGAAATGGTCCTGGGGAGGTAAAATCCAAAAACTAAAATTTCATATTCCTAAATTAAGAATAAACGTAATTAATTTTTCAGTATTTTTACTAAAATTTTCAGAAAAATGCAAGAAAGCTCTAGCGCCGCAGGCGAAACTTTTTAAGAATTTCACGCTTAAGTTCTACAATCTTAAAAAAAGTAAAAAAGCCCCAGTGAAACGGACGAAAATTTTTACAAACTTGATTTGATTCATCTTAATTTTTTAGCAGTTTTATTATTCAAAATTTCACAAAAATTCAACAAAGGCCTAGTGGTCCAAGTATTTTTTTACAAATTTTAATTTTAAAAAACTTTTACAATTCCAAATTTTACAAAAATGTAAGAACCCAAAATTTTTAAGAATTTAAAGGTCTATGGTCCACTTAAACACGCAATATATACCTTAAAAAAATCTCGTTTTGGCCCCCCTTAGGGAGCGTTCAAGTATTACGTAACGCTCCTAGGGGGGGAGTGGGGGTCATTTTGGAGTGTTACTCCCATGTTAATGGTATAGGAAAATAGCGTTACAGAGGGGGGGTGGGGGTCCAAAATAATCAAAATTTGCGTTACGTAATACTTGAACGTTCCCTTACTGCTTTTTTTGGGAAGAAGGCTTCAACCTCCCTTTATTTACAGACCTCATTTTACAATTATTTTATCCTGGGAGGGGGGAATTACCCCCATTAAAAGTCTTGTGATAAAATAAGTTTTTATACCGTTTTGTCTATTTAGTATTTAGGCATTTTTATGCAAAAAAAATACTCTAAATTTGGCAGACAAATCACAGCTGACACTTCTTAATTTTGACATTTCATTATAGCACCCATATAGGGTATTATATGAAACCCTAACAGATAATAGTATAATATACTATAATAATATTATTATTCAATGAGCGTATAAAAAATCATTCGGGTGATTAGGTCACTCGCCTCTCGGCTCGTGTCCCAAAATTCACCCTCATTGCTTAATAGCTATTATACGTGAGTAGAAGACTATACTTTATCCACGGTTGTTTCAAATTTTAAACGGTTGTTTTTACAGACCCGTGATTAATAGGCCTATTAATCACGGCCGTGGATAAAGTATAGTATTCTACTCGCGTATAATAGCTATTAATCATTCAGGTGATTAGGTCACTCGCCTTTTGGTTCGTGTCCCAAAATTCACCCTCATTGATTAATAGCGTGGCGTGGCAGCGGTATTTTTAAATTTTCTTACTTTCTTAATAGTTATATAAAAACAATTTTATAAGGAGGTCCGGCAGGTTTAGGCAGGGATTAGGGTAGATATGTTGCTGGGACAGCTCGGGGCTGGCAAAAGGGGCCATAATGGCCTAGTTGCCTGGCTTGTAGCCTCTCCACCCTTACTACTACTACTACTACTACTATATAAAAACAATTGTTATATGAAGTTTTATTTTTCTTTTCTATTTTGCGTATTTGTAGAAAATTTACTCATCAGAAGATACAGAGAGAGATTTGATTTTTACTGAGTAAGAGAGTTATTATTTATGTTCTTCTTTATCTGGGTCCCTCTCTTCCTTCAACATTATCTGAGAAAAAAAGGTAATTTTATTTTTCCAACTGATGTATGTGTGTGTGAGATAACTCTTTTAATAAAACATTTTAACATTAAAATCTATTAGATTATTTTTTTCCAAAATCGATATTCTTGGTAAAAATAACTTTAAAAAAATAAACAATCCGGATAATTCTCACCAACAAGCTCAAGGCAACTTGATTTTTTCGAATTTTCTTAAATTGGTTAAACTTTTGGTATTATAACCCTATACGCTGTATATTAAATATATAAATTATGTCTTTCTAAAGCCCATATTAGCGTTATTGAAATTGAATGCGAGGTTGCCAAGTTTTGGGCTGAACAAAGGTATGTTTATATGGTGGGCTCAACAACGGTTGTATAAAATTTTGCTGTATAAAATAATATACAAAAAGCGCCCCCTACAGTTAGATTATATGAACCAAGTGGCTGTATATTGGAGGTGAAAACCATACGTTATTCGGCCCGACCTATATTTTGTATTTAAACGCTTCGTGTATATATATATATATATATATATATATATATATATATATATATATATATATATACGGTGTCCCACGGTAGACAAATCAGTCAAACTGTGGCGTTATTAACAAAGATATCAACATGAAACTTTTACCAGTCAATATGGACCTAATTATCTTCAATTGACCCGAAACAAAAGTTTTCTACTCTTTTTTGGTTTTGAGCTAGAGTTCCACACATGCACTTTTAAAAGCATAACAATACTTTCAAATGCCAAAATTTAAAAAAGTAACTATTTTTCTTTATCATATGATAGTTTTTTTCACTAAAAACAATAATTTTCGATTTAAATTCTTAATTTTATAAAACCTTAAAAAAGGGCAATTGCATAATGGAATGACCCCGCTATGGCAAAAGAGTAGGATGCCTTGAAATTAAATTTTTTAAGTGTCGTATATGATGACAATAAATGTCAAATTTGATTTTACATTATAATCAAAAAATTAACAAAGCAAGATTTTTATAAAACCAAGTTTTGAATGCCAAAATGTAAAATTTAGAAGTAAAGAAAGAAATTATTTTAACTTATGGAGAATGTGCTCGAAATTTAAGAAAACAACGAGAAAAATAGTAGAAAAGTTCCCCGATGATAGTAAATTATTTAAATTTATTAACTTGCTGCTTGATTTGAATCCATTTGAATCGTGGAAGACTCGCAAAGAATTAGAATTATTTGCTAATAATAGATTTTGTGAAATGGCATTTATATTCCCATGATTCTCTGAAGTTAGATGCTTAATTTTGACCTTTTTTCATCAGAACTGGAGTGATTTGAGAAAACCTAAGGACTAACATGGATTTATTTAAAATATTGTACAAAACAATTCTAATAACACTGAAAATATTCTAGAAAGGCGTAATATTTTGTAGATGTATGGAATTTGACACAATGATGAGTTAATTAATTCAAATATAATAAATACGTCTTGCGTTTCGCATATTAATAAATAATATTAATAATAACAATCAATTTGATATTTTAACTTATGAGAATTATTCTTAGTATCATTTAACTTTTAATTCCAACCAAAATGTACGTAATTAATTACATAACAATAAATTAATTGACTAAATTGCCCATAATATGACAGTTTTTTTCCTTTGTTCTTCTGTATTTGGTCTTTTTGGTCTGGTTTGGTTAAAAAAAACAAAACAAACGACTAAGAACAAAAGCACGAAGTAGGACTAGATGAAGTGACCCTAATATGCAGGGCCGGACAGAGCCAGCCCGGGCCCCGGTGCAACTTTTTACTCGGGCCCCCATTTTTTCAAAACATAATTGTCCCATGCAGGCCTGCAGCTAAGGCACTGAGGGCCGAAGCGGCGCCCCCATTCATTAACTAAGCGCCGCAGTCGAAAATTTTTCCAAATTATGTTAACTTCTGACTGTTTTATTTTCATGGTTCAGCAAGCTTAAGTATGTAAAAAATAATAAAGTCTTAGCGCCGCAGGCGAATTTTTTTCAATTTTGATAGCTCTGGCGCCGCAGGCAATTTTTTTAGATCTACTTATTTGCTCATTTTGACGCCTTATCTATCTGGGGGAGTATAAATAAATAAACTGTTTATTAAAACTTCTCTCGCCTGGCCCCCTTCGAGCCCGGGCCCCGGGTAATCTGTACCCCCTGCACCCCCCTGAATCCGGCCCTGCTAATATAAACCAGCTGCAACTTCATGCAACTGCGAGGGAAGGGGGTTCTTTACAAGCTAATTAATTATGTTTTTTAAAATCTCATAAATATAAAACATGTTTTATCATAAGTTGTCCAATAGGTTTTATAATAACTTGCTTTACCAATACTTTCATTATGATATAGACTTGACTTTGTAAAAAAACTGCTAAGATTAATCTAAGATTAATCCAATCATACCAATTAAAAAATTTGATTGAGCGCAAAAAATCAAAATTTATTAGTAATTAAGTAATACACTTTGTAGTATAAAATACCCTAGTCCACAAGGTCCTTACTAAGTCTAAGTAAAAATCTAATTTATAACATTAGATTTGACATTTATTTTTATCGTGAACGTCATATTTGCAAACATTTATTTTCATAGCATCCTCTCTTTTACATTAGCGGGGTCATTCCATAATGCACTTACCATTTTTTACCGTTTTCTAAAATTAAAAATTTAAATAGAAAACTATTGTTTTTAGTAAAAAAAACTATCATATGATAAAGAAATGATATTATTTTTTTAAATTTTGGCCTTAAAAAATGTTATTATGCTAAAAAAAATTCTGTTTGTTGCTCTAGCCTAAAAACAGAAAAAACACAACACTTTTTTCTGGCGTAAATTGAAGGTAACTAGGTCTATAGTGACTGGTAAAAAATATATTTTAATAGCTTTGATAATAACGCCACAATTTGACTGATTTGTCTATCGTGGGACACCGTGTATATATATATATATATTTATAAAGGGATATTGTTCAGCCCAATCAATATACTAATAGGATGTTGTTCAGCCTCTGAAGACCTTGTTCATCCCACCTACGGGCTGAACAAGGAATCGAGGTGTATATCAACGCCATACGCCAAGGCAAGGTACGAAGCGTTTAAATACAAAATATATGCCGGGCCGAATAACGTATGGTTTTCATCTCCAATATACAGCCACTTGGTTCATATAATCTAACTGTAGGGGGCGCTTTTTGTATATTATTTTATACAGCAAATTTTTATACAACCGTTGTTGAGCCCACCATATAAACATATCTTTGTTCAGCCCAAAACTTGGCAACCTCGCATTCAATTTTAATAACTCTAATATGGGCTTTAGAAAGACATAATTTATATATTTAATATACAGCGTATAGGGTTATAATACCAAAATGTGGGTTTACAGTATTTATACAGTTGGATTTAGCATAATCAGTAATGCTAAGTAATAGTCCTTTTAAGGGATCATTCTGCTTTAGATGCTCCAAAAAAAAACGGCTATTTGTGTTAATTTTTGAATTAAGAATTTATCATAGATATTGATATAAAATTTGTTGAGCTTCATAAAGACACTCTCGAGATACATAAAACAATTTTTTTTAAACACTTTTTATACAAAAAAAACAAGCCGTGAATATCTTCACGGCTTGGTACGGCTACGCATTCCATTACATACTATTCCCAAAAAAAAATATAAAAAAATTAACAAAAAAATACATTTTTTTAAATTGTTTTTTTTTTTTAAACAATATTATTGAAAAAAATTTTTTTCTTAAAAAAAAGCCGGCTTGTTACGGCTACGCACTTCTCAAAAAAATATTTAAAAAAAGTAACAAAAAAATACATTTTTTTAAGTGCTTTTTTAAAAAACAATATTACTGAAAAAAAAAATTTTCTTAAAAAAAAAGTTTCCAAAAAAAAAACTTTTGTACAATTTTCAATTTTTTCTATTAAATTTTCTTTTTGTAAAAAACGAAATTTTTTTTTTTTTAATTCTAAAAAATTTTTTAACCAATTTAGGAAAATTCGAAAAAATCAAGTTGCCTTGAGCTTGTTGGTGAGAATTATCCGGATTGTTTTTTTTTTTATTATTTTTACCAAGAATATCGATTTTGGAAAAAAATAATCTAATAGATTTTAATGTTAAAATGTTCTATTAAAATAGTTCACACACACACATACATCAGTTGGAAAAATAAAATTACCTTTTTTCTCAGATAATGTTGAAGAGAGGGACTCAGATAAGGAAGAACATAAATAAAAACTCTCTTACTCAGTAAAAATCAAATCTCTCTCTGTATCTTCTGATAAGTAAATTTTCTACAAATACGCAAAATAGAAAAGAAAAATAAAACTTCATATAACAATTGTTTTTATATAATTATTAAGAAAGTAAGAAAATTTAAAAATACCGCTGCCACGCCACGCTATTAATCAATGAGAGTGAATTTTGGGACACGAGCCAAAAAGCGAGTGACCTAATCACCTGAATGATTAATAGCTGTTATACTCGAGTAGAATAGTTTACTTTATCCACGGCCGTAATTAATAGGCCTATTAATCACAGGTCTGTAAAAACAGCCGTTTAAAATTTGAAACAGCCGTGGATAAAGTATACGCTCATTGAATAATATACTATTATCTGTTAGGGTTTCATATAATACCTCATATGGGGTATTATATGTGTGGCCTAAATACCTAAATAGACAAAACTACTCGAGTAGAATAGTTTACTTTATCCACGGCCGTAATTAATAGGCCTATTAATCACAGGTCTGTAAAAACAGCCGTTTAAAATTTGAAACAGCCGTGGATAAAGTATACGCTCATTGAATAATATACTATTATCTGTTAGGGTTTCATATAATACCTCATATGGGGTATTATATGTGTGGCCTAAATACCTAAATAGACAAAACGGTATAAAAACTTATTTCATCACAAGACTATTTTAAATACTTCTATTAGAAAATGCGCTGTTAAAAAAACGATTTAGTCATATAGTGGCGGATCCACTGGGTGTAGCCACCAAATCAAGATTGTTGGATTTTGATATCCTTGGTGATGAAAAATAAATAATAATATTGATTTTTGGTTGTCAAAAAATAATAAGCAATATAGACAGATTTATAAAAAGTTAAATATACCTGAAGTTTATTATAATTAGTAGAATAACACTACAAATTGGTGACCCCGACTGCTCACGATGGCGTTGAACGATGGACAACAGCAACAAGCTTTACAGGAACCAGTTCAAAACCCTCGACTTCAGGTAGATGAGGTTAAAAACGTCAAGTTACCTCCTTTTTGGCATGTTAATCCAGCATTGTGATTCGCACAAGTTGAAGTACAATTTTACGCAAACAGAGTACATGCTGACAACACGAAATACTACACAGTAGTGGCCGCTTTGGAATCATCTATTTTACAACACGTTTCTGACCTTATTGCAGAACCTCCTGCTGAAAATAAGTATAAAGCTTTGAAACAACAAATGATCTCCCGTTTTACCGATAGCGAAGACAAACAGTTAAAAAATTTATTGACAGAAATGAACCTCGGAGGCAAAAAAACAAGTTCTCTTCTACGAGAAATGAAAACGTTAGCTGGAAATAAGGTTAGTCAAGACGTACTGAAAACACTATGGCTTCAACGCATGCCCGTTCGAGTACAAGTTGTTTTATCTGTAAGTGAGGGAATCGATCTTACAATCTTATAATTTTAGATATACTTAAGTGAATCCACACATATTATTTCTGAAATAAAAATTCAAGAAAAGACTTCCACCATTGCCGAGCTAGAACAAAAGGTGGATTATCTAACCGAATTAGTAAAAAAAGTCCAAAGATCCAGGTCCAGAACTCCAAATCGAAAATTAATCCCAGGTGAATCCAAAATATGTTATTACCACAGAAAATTCAAAAATTAAGCGACAAAATGTCAACAACCCTGCAGTTTTGTGACCGAAAACTAAAACCGTCATCGTATGCGGTGAGCGATGATGGAAACTAAAACCGCTTATCTTTATCTGATGAAATCAGTGGAAAAAGTTTTCTTATTGACACTGGAGCAGACATTTCTGTGGCTCCTAAGTCGTTTACATCCAACAAAACTACGGCAGATCTAAATCTTTACGCTGCAAATGGTACTGTAATCAAAACATTTGGTCAGAAGTTTCTGCAGGTGGATTTTGGTCTAAGAAGAATGTTTAAATGGAATTTTACAATCGCTGATGTAGATAAACCAATCATAGGTGCTGATTTTCTAAAGTACTTTAATCTCCTAGTAGATTTATGCAACAGAAAACTCATCGATGGGCATACACTCTTTACAATCTATGGAAAGCTTCAACAATCAAAGCACTTGAATATTTCCACCATAGACAAGAATATCTCAGTAGAACATCCACGGATTGCACATCTACTACAAGAATTCAAGACTATAACCCATCCATCGTCTATTCCCACAACACCAGCTCATGATGTAGTCCATCACATTCATACCAATGGTCCTCCAGTAGTAGAACGTGCTCGCAGACTTCCCCCTGATAAACTTAAAGCAGCAAAAGCAGAATTTGCTAACATGTTGGAACAAGGTATCTGCAGTCCTTCAAACAGTCAATGGGCAAGCCCATTACATCTAGTAGCTAAGAAAAATGGCCAATGGAGGGCTTGTGGAGATTATCGTCGAGTAAATAATGTCACAATTCCTGACATATCCTGTGAGACACATTCACGATTTCACACAGAGTCTACAAGGTAAAAAGGTTTATTCTATTTTAAACCTAGTCAGAGCTTTTAACAATATACCTATTGCCAAAGAGCATGTTCATAAAACTGCAATAATAACCCCCTTTGGACTCTTCGAATTTAATAAAATGGGATTTGGGCTGAAAAATTCAGCACAAAGCTTTCAACGCTTTATGGATTATGTTCTGAAAGATTTGGATTTTTGCTACTGCTACATCGATGACATCCTCATAGTATCAAGTAGTTTTGAAGAACATCTTCGACACCTGGAGTTAGTGTGAAAAATTACAAAAATTTGGTTTGATTATCAACTTATCAAAATGTAAGTTCAACCTAGAAGAAGTCGACTATCTAGGTTTCACAATTTCTGAAAAAGGAACCAAACCACCATCTTCAAGAGTAGATGCAATTTTAAATTACAAAAGACCAACAACGATAGTAGAACTACGACGATTTCTGGGTGTAATAAATTTTTACCGCCGTTTCATTAAGAACGCCGCAGAGTTTCAAGCATCTTTAAACAAATACATCCATGATAGTAAGAAAAACGACAAACGACCAGTTGAATGGACATCTGAGGCAGAAGATGCCTTCGAGAAATGGAAACCTAGTCTCCCCAAGCGACGTTATTAGCACATCCCCTGGAGGGAACAAAGCTCGTGCTTGCTGCAGATGCTTCTGTTTCATGCATTGGTGGTGTTTTACAACAAGTAGTAAACAAAGAGATACATCCACTTGGATTCTTTTCCAGAAAATTGTCCATTACTGAACAGAAATACAGCACGTATGATCGTGATTACTTGCCATTTATGCTACCTTCAAACACTTTAAGCATATGCTAGAGGGCAGAACCTTCGTCATAAACACGGACCATAAACCACTAACATACGCATTCTACCAAAAATCTGAAAAAGCATCTCCGAGACAACTTCGACAACTAGATTTCATTTCCCAATTCACGACAGAAATTATTCATGTACCTGGTGCTGAAAATTCAGTCGCTGATGCATTTTCAAGACTAGAACCCATAACTCAAAACGCAGCTATAACATCCAAACAACTGGCAGCAGAACAAGCTGATGATAAAGAACTTATGGAACTTCTAAAGTCTTCTTCAAGTCTACAACTTCAAAAACTTGGAATCGAAATGAATCTTATTTATTGCGACGTATCTACTGGCAAAATTCGACCATATGTTCCTTTGAAGCTGCGCAAGCGAGTATTTCATCTAGTTCATGACCTAGCACATCCTAGTGGACGCTCAACGTGTAAACAAATTCGAGAGAAATACGTATGGCAGGGTATAAACAAGGACGTCATGGAATGGTCCAGGAGATGTATTCTATGTCAAAGATCAAAAGTCCACAGACACAAAATTAATGAATCATCAAAAATAAAAGTACCAGATACTCGTTTTGAGCAGATACACCTAGACATCGTTGGGCCTCTCCCATTTTCAAAAGGTAGCAAGTATCTTTTGACGATGATAGACCGATTTACTAGGTGGCCCGAAGCTGTGCCGTTGCCAGATATAACTGCAGAGACGGTTGCAGATGCCTTCTACTCCAACTGGGTTTCACGTTATGGATCTCCACGTCTAGTAACCACAGACCAAGGCTGCCAGTTCGAAGCAACTCTTTTTAAAGCTCTTCTAGGAAGCATTAGGACCAGAAGCTCGCCATATCACCCTGCTGGAAATGGTTTTATAGAACGTTGGCACCGAACACTTAAATCTGCACTTATGGCTCATGAAAATCGAAACAATTGGGTAGATATCCTTCCTACAGTACTTCTAGGACTTCGAACATGCTTTAAAGAAAGTATACAATGTTCAGCAGCCGGAATGTTATATGGAACTACATTAAAAATACCTGGAGAAATTTTATTAGATACCAAGATGCCTCCAGAACCCCAAGCTTTCGTAGAAAATCTTCGTCAACATATGAAAACTATTCGTGCTGTTCCTACTCACAGTAGTACCCGAGAACCCTTGGGTTAAAAAAAATTCGAACCAAAAGTTAAGGTTGGATCCTTGTAGTAATCAGTTTGGAGATAATATATCCACCAACAGCCAAATCCAGAAAATTCGCTTTTCGCAGATAATGGTAACTCTTCTTTGAAAAGGTACATCTTTTACACCAATGATAATAGAAAACTGTTCAAGTGTATTTAGTTAGTATTTTTGACGCAGATTTTAAATATCTTTTCAAAATTAAGCTATCATTTTTGTTTACAGAGAAAAACGTTCTTAAAAAAATGTAAAATTGAAATTTAGGGCACTTTTAAGCATTTTTATTTATTACATTTTAGCAAATATAATACTTTCGACTAAACCTGAATAAATTTCATGTTTTTAACTAAATATATACGCTACTAACAGTTAAAAATATTATTTTTTTCTGAACTTAAGAACCTGAAAAAGTAACTGCTATTTTTACAGTATCATTGATGAAATTACGGTCTGTTGGGTAGTCCTTTTTTAAAGCAGTGGTTCTCAATAAGTTAAGTTTTATTTATATAAAACTCTGACAACCCCATCTTTGTTTTAAGTAATGATTTGAAATATGTGTAGCCAGCATAGACTATTGTCTAAAGTTTTTTTTATTTATTAATACATGTATTGCAATAAGATTAAATATTTTATTTTAATTTAAATTTATTTTTTTCCATTTTTTATTAAATATAATTTAACGTTAGTTATTATGTTTTATATTTTAACATCTTATAAAATAATAATATATTTTGTTTGGCACAGTAGTTTTTGCAAATTAAAGCATAATAATTTTATTTAAAAAAAATCGTTTTATTGTCTGTATTTTTTTATTTTTTTAATATAATTATTACAAATCCAAGCAATATACCCAGACTTGTAAGTTATATTTTACATCAGGTAACTCTCTGAATAAGCAGGATGGAGAAGACTTTCTAGTCCTTCAGCTGATCAGAGAGGGTGAAATAAAACGGTGATCACTAACTGATTTGTGATAATTTATTAGACTAGAAATTCATTTATATTCAATTTACATTCTAACTATTTCCTAAATCTACACGTTCTGACATTGGGGATATATATTTATTTTCCTTAATGTTTCCTCGGCTTCCTCGTTTTGTCATTGGGACTAATATTATATTATTATTAACCTACATGCTAATTCTAATATATTTTAACTTAATATATTCTGAACATATTGCCGGGAGCCGCAGATGGGAGGGGGATGGCGGCAAGGACGTAATGTATTCCTCTAGTTCTATGTCCTGGGTGGTAGCTCTTTGGGCGTCCTTCTCCTAGATTGGCTCTGTTCAGTTTTCTGAATATATTGCCGGGGCCGCATGGGACGGGGATGGCGGCAAGTTCATTATGTATTCTTCTAGTTCCATGTCCTGGGCGGTTGGCTCTTTGGGCATCCTTGTCCTAGGTGGGCGTCGAAGATAACGGTTCTGTCTTTCTCCACAAACCATAACTAAGCAAAGTAGGAACCATATTAGAGCAGTGGTGACACTAGTAGTGGCGGCATGGTAGTGGATTCGTTTTCATGTGTGGTCACCTAGGTCGGGCATCTTTGGTTGATTGCTATCTAATTGGGCTAACATCTTGAGTACAGGCTCCTTGGAGACGGTAGTGTACTCAGGCTGGGCATCTGGGATCTCAGGTATGGTGAAGTTTATGTGTTTTACTCCACTCATCATAACTGGGATTGTTGCAGTAATTGTGGGATACAGGACACATTGTCGGGTCTGGATGCTGTTTAATTGGTCTGAAATCTTGATCACAGGCTCCCTGGAGATTGTTATTTGTTCGTCCTCTTGCTTTTTAGATATTAGGCTTACTGGACTTTTGATCTCTGGCAGCGGGACATTGTTTCGGTCCCCCTGTTACTGCCGAATATTATCTATTTTTTTGATGATCATATCCATAGCTTCTAGGTATCTTTTTTCCATATTATTAACGTACCCCTTTTTGACGTATGGATCATCAAAGTTAGTTTCATTCATAAAAATGTCGTTATGCAAGGCCTGACATTGTTTCCAATGGTCTTCTCGACACACGGTTTTTCATTTATCGACAATTTATATTTAACTATATTCAAATAATTATTATTATTTTTAAAATCTTCAAAATATGTTTTAGTAAGTTCTTATATCTTAGTATGTGATGCATAATAGCCCTTCACATGAGATGCGCTTTTTCACAATTCTCTCCAATACGCTATGTCTGACCATTTTATCTTTAATACTTTTCTATAGCGTCTCATTTAAAAGGACTCAATTTTCTGTCCATTTCCCCTGTTGTTTCCCAATACTCCAGATGAATAATTTTTATAATCAAAAATAAAATAAGCAAAAAAAATAATACAAAAAAAATTGAAAAATTACAAATGTTTAGAACAAAAATCAACTACAGCTTTTTTAATTGAACGATAAATTTTGAATCTTCCACTAAATTAATTTTATATCTATCCCAGTGCTTCACAAACTCCCTATGAATACTTTCCCCTACCTGCTCTGACCATAAACCAAGCCCACCATAACTAATAAATTTTAACGAATCCTCTATATGCTCTAAAATTATATGTATTTTTAAAGTTTTTGAAAGACCCGTTGCTTCGAAAGATTTTTTTAGAGTTTCTATATTTTTTTTTAACGTATCATCATCCACATTTATCGAATTGGAAAAGTATCCCTCCACAATCCTGTTCATGTCTTTTAAAGCGACTATAAAAGGGACCAAAATTCGCCGAGAATATCCTTATCGTTAAGCTTGTCTGCTTCTTTTAGAAGTTTTCTGCAGGCATTTCCTTCAAATACACCACCCTGGTAATTTTTAGCTACCAGCTTTAATTTTTTTGACCACAGCCCTTCCTAATAAAGGAACCAGGCCATCCCAAAACAGGTGATTTGCAAATCCCTGAAGGAGGTGTAACTCTGGGATTACACATTTTTCTATTACAAATGTTTCGTTTGTTTCTAATAGTAATGGTTTGTGAATGGTGCTGTAACATATTTTAGCAAATTTTTTATCTTCCTTATACGATTTGAATTTTTTAAAGCTTTTATTTAAATTTCCATAAGTTCTTTAATCTTTTTCAAACTTGTTTAGTTTCTGATCTGTTTCATCCTCCATCTCCTCAACCATATCTTCACCTCTGAGACAGTTTAATGAAACTAAACAGTATGGACAAGGAAAAGTAGAGGTAGCAGTTTGCAAACCGTTTATAATTAACTGTAATTTTAAATCTGACACGAAACGAAAGGGAATATTGTTGAGGTTTATCAAATTAATTAATTTTTCAATATCGATTCCTTTATATCAGGGACAATACATAAAAGCAATACCTTACATAAACCAGTAAGTTTGGTCTTTTTGGCAATGCTTCCTCCTTCAGAATAAAGTTTCCTTTTCCCAGTATTCTGACTACTTTCGAAATCACTCTTTGTTTTATCCGGGGAATAATTTTCAGGAAAAATACACATGCTGATTTAAAAAAAACCTTGGCCTCCGTCTGCCATTACTTTTATATCAAAATTTCCAATAAGATTTCTTTCTTCTAAAACTTTGTACAATAGTTCCTCCGAGTCAACATAAACTACAGGCTTTAATTTTTTTTCAGGTGTTCCTTCAACATCAAACTCACTGTATGTAGATTTATATATGCTTTCCAATGCCTTTGATTTTTCAGATACGTGGTCCCTGTAATGGGCTGGAACAGACTTGGAACCAACATTTGATTTTATAAAGTTGCAGAGTTTTTTCATCTGATTTCCAGAACTGCCTGACTGTACTTGGTAATTATCTAGTGATTCTGTACTAAACTTTGCAGACTTTTCTTCCTTGGGATTTAAAACAACTGTGACAGGGGCCCCTCTAGTTGCTAAACTGAATTTTAAACCTTTTTCTCTATTATTTTGTTCCTTATCTTTAGCCATTTCTTTTAACGAAGATGTTATAACCTGCTCACGTTTTTTTTTCGGAAAGTAAATTTATTTTTTCTATAATATTATCTCTTGCCTTAGTTGCAGTACAAGAGACATGAGAAATAGTCTGCAGACATTTGTTGCAAATCTTCGAATTTTTTTCGTCCCCCACCTCCTTAGCCGGTGGCCGTCCAACGCTTTTCTTTCTTCGGCCTATTGAACTTGCCGTTTTGCAGATTTGGCAGTTACATGTCAGAGAGTCTCGAGATGGTCTAAAATCTTCGTAGTTTGGAACACTTTCTTTTTTGACAAATCTGTTAGCGGTGATGCTCATACGGCAAGAGAAACATATTGACAAAGGGTATTTCGGGTTTTCCAAATCAAAATATTTATAATAATGTAATTTAATCAGGTCGCAAATACTTTCATTGATTAAAAATTTTTGAGGGACTTTTTTACCCGTACATACTTTTTTTTCGCACAAAATGCAAATTTTTCGTCTATTTTCTTCATGGGGGGTAAAAGTTTAGACGTTTTAAAATCCATATTATGTATTTTATTATTTTCATATGAATGATATCATGATATGAATGTCATTTATCTATGACTGATAGAATTAGGGTCACTCCATCCAATGGCAGCTTGCTGCTACCACCTAACCGCACTATGTCATGAAAAGTGATTAAATTCAATTCAATTCGTTTATTTATCTTTAGAATGTATACAAATATACATAAATAAGTCAAAAGTCAGCAATAAAATTGGAAAATGGAGACAAAAAATTATAATATGGTTAAACACAACTGTATGTATTATATTTTACCGATTATTAATAATAAATTACATTTTTCGTATTGTTGCTTAACATAGTGGGTTCAAACAGATTTTAATAGGCAGGCTCGCCAGATACTACTAAGAACGCCTCTCCTTAAAATATTAAGTTATATTTAAACATCATACAATTCAATACAAATGGGGTTGTGAGGCAACATAGTACCTTTCAAGTCACTGCGACCAATGAGATCTATTGTGAATCCCCTTCATAATTTAATCTACATATAACTTTAGGCTTCCCAAGAAGGCCAAAAGTATTTTTGGGGCTACTTGGGATATATCTGCAGATTTTGGATATACCTGTTCGATATAGTAGCTTTTTGCAAACAATGACTTTGCAAAAGCAGATAATGTGTTCGGCCTTTTCTGGTGCTTCTGAGCATATACAGCAGGTGTAAATTTTTAAGCGTTATCTTAGAGGGCAATGACTGGTTTTTATTTCCGGAATGCTGAGTTCACTTTTCTTGATTTTCAGGTTCATATTTTATAAATATTTTGGCCTGTCTTAAGTTTTGGTCTTTACAATATCGAACTATGATTTTGGTTTCCCATTTTTTGGTAGACTTTACCAGGTGGCTTTTGTTAAAGGTTTAGGGCCAGTAAATTGAGTGCATGCCCCTTCTCTAGCACGAGAGTCTCTCATTGCCTTCAACACCCTCGTGTCCTAGCACCCTCATTTTGTTGAGAGTTTCGCATCATTCCCAAACAAGTACACATTTGGTATCATAGTGCCGTGGTTCCCTAGAACCGCCGCCGGATGGAGGAACTATATTCAATGTTCTAAACCGTTTTATAAACACTGATTTACTTATTCCATAAAATGATTTAAAAAGTCAAACTTTGAAGGATTGCAATTTTCACACTACTCAACAAAATAAAATATAATCCAAATCAATCGATTTTTTTAAAGGTTCCCAAATTTAAAATGGTTAATAAATTAAGTTCTAATTAGCATTTTTATTAAGTTAAAGAAACAGATTTTCTTCATTTATACTTTAGAGTCATATATTTACTAAAATTAAATAAAAGTAAATGCTTAAAAGTACCCTAAATTTCAATTTTCCATTTTTTTATTTATGTTTTTCTCCGTAACAAAAATAGATAGCTTACTTTTGAAAAGATATTTGGAATCTGCGTCTAAAATACTAACTAAATACACTTGAACAGGTTTCTATTATCATTGGTGTAAAAGATGTACCTCTTCAAAGAAGAGTTACAATTATCTGCCAAAAGCGAATTTTCTGGATTTGGCTGTTGGTGGATATATTATCTCCAAACCGATTACTACAAGGATCCAACCTTAACTTTTGGTTCGAATTTTTTTTAACCCAAGCGAGCTCGGGGACAACTGTGTACTTCTCATCATACTTCTTCAAAAAAAGTTTTCGTTCAAAAGGACCTAGAGACATGCAGTCACGTTTTTCTTCGAGTAGATAGTATAAGAAAAGTCTTAGTACAACCATATACTGGTCCACATCTGGTGCTTACGAGAATATGTGATAAACTTTACACAATTTCTGTTAATGGTAAAGAGGTGATTGTTTCTCCAGAGCGACTTAAACCTGCTTAATTCTGCGACGATATAGATTTTTCCAAGTCAAAGCCTTGTGGAAAACCAAAGAAGAAAGTTCATTTCGCTCCTACAGTGGCGTCACTCGGAGGGGAGTAATGTAGCCACCAAATCAAGATTGTTGGATTTTGATATCCTTGGTGATGAAAAACAAATATTAATATTGATTTTTGGTTGTCAAAAAATAATAAGAAATATAGACAGATTTATAAAAAGGTGAATATACCTGAAGTTTTATTATAATTAGTAGTATAACACTACAGGGGTAATGGGGGTAATTCCCCCCCCCCCTCTCCCAAAAAACAAAATAATTGTAAATGAGGTCCGTAAATAAAGGGAGGTTGAAGCCTTCTTCCCAAAAAAAGTAGTAAGGGGCGCCAAAACGAGCTTTTTTTAAGTTATATATTGCGTGTTTAAGTGGACCATAGACCTTTAAATTCTTAAAAATTTCTTACATTTTTTTAAATTTGGAATTGAAAAGTGTTTTAAAATTAAAATTTGTAAAAAAATACTTGGGGCACTAGGCCTTTCTTGAATTTTTGTGAAATTTTAAATAATAAAATTGCTAAAAAATTAAGATGAATCAAGTTTGTAAAAATTTTCGTCCATTTCACTAGGGCTTTTTTACTTTTTTTAAGATTGTAGAACTTAAGCTTGAAATTCCTAAAAATTTTCGCCTGCAGCGCTAGAGCTTTCTTGCATTTTTCTAAAAATTTCAGTAAAAATACTGAAAAATTAATTACGTTTTTTCTTAATTTAGGAATATGAAATTTTAGTTTTTGGATTTTACCCCCCCCCCCCTGGACCATTTCCTGGATCCGCCTCTGTTGTAATAACATTGTTACATAACATTAAATCGTTCTGAACTAATATTTATATTACCTAATAGTTTTTACTTTGTTATGGCTGTATTTTTTCGATTATCAGTGAATTAATTTTCCCGCCAATTCGCTATCAAAATTTGTTTCCCTGTAATCCGCCTGATTAATTACCTAAACATAATAATTCCTAAATCTAGTATACTAACCTGGTTGACATTTCTTAGATAATATTTTCTTGCAGAAGATTCTTTATTTTCTATATTGTTTTCTGTGTTTTGGGCATCTACAAAAGTATACAAGATTATTTAATTAAAAAAAATGCTCATTAATACATCTTAAATAAACATATAAAAAATTGAAAGCATTTAATTTTAAAAAATGTATCTTAAACAGAATACTTTAGTAATAAAACATATTATTTACCATTATTTGTCTCTTGCGCTAATTTAAGCAATTTGCGTGTTCGCTGAGGCATGATTTCGGTTAAACGTCTGAATAAATACCAAAGAATAGAAAAGTCCCGATTTATAGAATCAATTTGGCAACGTTGGCGGGCTGAACAACATACCAAGAATATATACTTTCTACAAATGGGCTGCACAAACTACTATTTTCATGTCGGGCTGGATAAAGACCTATAAATATATAAACTGTATATTTTTCTACCCCTCTGTACCCCACTACCCAGGGTTAAAGAGCGCCCCATTAACATATAGGGCTAAACAAAGTACTATTTATAAATATATATATAGTGCGGTCCAAAAGTCACCCCCCCCCTCTTAACTTTTGAACGAGTTGAGATATCGATTTCAAATTTAGAACTCTTAAATAAGACAACTTAAATTATCTTTAAGCATATATTTAATACTTTTATCTCTTAAAATGTGAGCAGGGGGGCATGGGGGGAATTTTTTTTTAATAGAAAGAGGGGTCGTGTGATACATCATTTTAAAGCCTTTAAAATTCTCTATATAACCAAATATTTTTAAAATTTTTAAACTTGTTTTTTAAGGTTTTGATTTTTCAGTTTTTTGTGCTAAAAAAATAATTTTTTAAGTTTTTTTTGTTAATTTTTATTTATGTCAACTAAAATTAGTTTAAAAGTATAATTTACTTTTTTTTCATTATGAAATTAGGCATTTTTAAAAAATTGTTTGGACTCTTTAGAGAAATTTTGACAAAAATACCCATTTTCAACCCTATTTTAAACCCAAAAAAAATATGTTTTAAAAAAATTAAAAATATACAGTTAAATGGAAAATTTTATAAGCTTTAAAATGATGTGTCACACGACCCACCTTTCCATTTAAAAAAATGTCGCCCCATGCCCCCCTGCCCACATTTTAAGAGCTAAAAGTATCAAATATATGCTTAAAGATAGTTTAAGTTGTCTTATTTATGAGTTCTAAATTTGAAGTCGATATCTCGTCGATATCTGGTTCAAAAGTTAAAAAGGGGGGGGGGGGGGTGACTTTTGGACCGCACTGTATATATACACAGTGTCCCACGGTAGACAAATCAGTCAAACTGTGGCGTTATTAACAAAGATATCAACATGAAACTTTTACCAGTCAATATGGACCTAATTATCTTCAATTGACCCAAAACAAAAGTTTTCTACTCTTTTTTGGTTTTGAGCTAGAGCTCCACACATGCACTTTTAAAAGCATAACAATACTTTCAAATGTCAAAATTAAAAAAAGTAACAATTTTTCTTTATCATATGATAGTTTTTTTCACTAAAAACAATAATTTTCGATTTAAATTCTTAATTTTATAAAACCTTAAAAAAGGGCAATTGCATAATGGAATGACCCCGCTATGGCAAAAGAGTAGGATGCCTTGAAATTAAATTTTTTAAATAAGTCGTATATGATGACAATAAATGTCAAATTTGATTTTACATTATAATCAAAAAATTAACAAAGCAAGATTTTTATAAAACCAAGTTTTGAATGCCAAAATGATAACTTTAGAAGTAAAGAAAGACATTATTTTAACTTATGAAGAATGTGCTCGAAATTTAAGAGAAACAACGAGAAGAATAGTAGAAAAGTTCCCCGATGATAGTATTAGTTACTTTAGCGTACGAAGAATTGTTAATTTATTTTTGGATTCTGGAGGAGTGAGGGACATAAAAAAAGTTTGCGAAAGTCCAGTAACCAAAGATCCTGAAACTATAACTATAATTCAAGAAACAGTTATCAATGATCCCCACACGTCTACAAGGATAATCGCAAGGGGACATCATTTATCACGCACATCAGTTAGTAGGGTTATTAAAAATTCTAAATAACATCCGTATAAATTATGTCTTAATCAAGAGTTACATGGGAGGGAGGGAAAATATGGTTCGATTTTGTGATGAACTTTTGGAATTAACAGGGGATGACGAGGACTTTTCTACCAAAATTTTGTTTAGTGACGAATCTACATTTAAAAGCAATGGAGTTGTCAACAGGCATAACATGCATGATTGGTCTGTTGAAAATCCGCATTGGGTTAGGCATGTTGATAACCAGCGGATTTGGTCTTTAAATGTTTGGGGAGGGGTACTGGGGGATTTGGTTATTGGACCTTACTTTTTTAATGGGCATCTAAATGGGAATATGTACCTAAATTTTTTGCGTGATGAATTACCGGAACTTTTAGAAGACGTACCACTAAATTTGAGAAATGACATAATTTTTATGCAGGATCGGGCTCCTGATCATTTTTTTCATGAAGTGAGGACTTTTTTGGATGAGACTTATAATACATGGATAGGTCGTGGTGGTCAAATTGCCTGGCCAGCAAGATCACCCGATTTAACCCCGTGTGATTTTTTTTGTGGGGATTTGTAAAGGACAGGGTTTACCGACAAGCTCCCACCACTCCTGAAAATATGCGTCAAAGAATCGTTGAAGCATTTAACGAAATAACACCGGTAATGCTTCAACGAGTCAGACATAATTTTGAAAGTAGGCTTTTTATGTGTATTCAGGAGGATGGGAGAACTTTTGAACATTTACGAAACGACTATGACTAACTACTTTACAAAAAGACAGATAGATACACAGACAGACTCAGACATCTAAACAAAATTAAATTGCTTTATCGTGTTAAAAATGGGGGCTTCTTATGTAGACGATGTGGGGAAGAGGATCAATGCAGATACATATTAACTTGCTGCTTGATTTGAATCAATTTGAATCGTGGAAGACTCGCAAAGAATTAGAATTATTTGCTAATAATAGATTTTGTGAAATGGCATTTATATTCCCATGATTCTCTGAAGTTAGATGCGTAATTTTGACCTTTTTTCATCAGAACTGGAGTGATTTGGGAAAACCTAAGGACTAACATGGATTTATTTGAAATATTGTACAAAACAATTCTAATAACACTGAAAATATTCTAGAAAGGCGTAATATTTTGTAGATTTATGGAATTTGACACAATGATGAGTTAATTAATTCAAATATCATAAATACGTCTTGCGTTTCGCATATTAATAAATAATATTAATAATAACAATCAATTTGATATTTTAACTTATGAGAATTATTCTTAGTATCATTTAACTTTTAATTCCAACCAAAATGTACGTAATTAATTACATAACAATAAATTAATTGACTAAATTGCCCATAATATGACAGTTTTTTTCCTTTGTTCTTCTGTATGGTCTAATTTTGGTCTGGTTTGGTTCAAAAAACAAAACAAACGACTAAGAACAAAAGCACGAAGTAGGACTAGATGAAGTGACCCTAATATGCAGGGCCGGACAGCCAGCCCGGGCCCCGGTGCAACTTTTTACTCGGGCCCCCATTTTTTCAAAACATAATTGTCCCATGCAGGCCTGCAGCTAAGGCACTGAGGGCCGAAGCGGTGCCCCCATTCATTAACTAAGGGCCGCAGTCGAAAATTTTTCCAAATTATGTTAATTTCTGACTGTTTTATTTTCATAATTCAGCAAGCTTAAGTATGTAAAAAATAATAAAGTCTTAGCGCCGCAGGCGAAATTTTTTTCAATTTTGATAGCTCTGGGGCAGCAGGCAATTTTTTTTACAAATTTTAAGCTTTTGCAAGCTTGAACTAAAAAAAATACGTAGGTAAATTAGCCCTAGCGCTTCGGGCGAATTTTTTTACAAATTTTAAAACACTAGTAACAGTGGACTATTATTTTTTACAAAAATCCAAAAAGGCTTAAGCGCTGCCGCGGCGAAATTTTTTCTATTGCCCATTTGGAACGAGATCTACTTATTTGCTCATTTTGACGCCTTATCGATCTGGGGAGTATAAATAAATAAACTGTTTATTAAAAACTTCTGTCGCCGGACCCCCTTCGAGCCCGGGCCCCGGGTAATCTGTACCCCCTGCACCCCCCTGAATCCGGCCCTGCTAATATGAACCAGCTGCAACTTCATGCAACTGCGAGGGAAGGGGGTTCTTTACAGACTAATTATGTTTTTTAAAATCTCATAATTATAAAACATGTTTTATCATAAGTTGTTCAATGGGTTTTATAATAACTTGCTTTACCAATACTTTCATTATCATATAGACTTGACTTTGTAAAAAAAACTGCTAAGATTAATCTAAGATTAATCCAATCATACCAATTAAAAAATTTAATTGAGCGCAAAAAATCAAAATTTATTAGTAATTAAGTAATACACTCTGTAGTATAAAATACCCTAGTCCACAAGGTCCTTACTAAGTCTAAGTAAAAATCTAATTTATTACATTAGATCTGACATTTATTTTTATCGTGAACGTCATATTTGCAAACATTTATTTTCATTTTCTCTTTTACATTAGCGGGGTCATTCCATAATGCACTTACCATTTTTTACCGTTTTCTAAAATTAAAAATTTAAATAGAAAACTATTGTTTTTATTAAAAAAAACTATCATATGATAAAGAAATGATATTATTTTTTTAAATTTTGGCGTTAAAAAATGTTATTATGCTAAAAAAAAATTCTGTTTTTTTTTTCTGGCGTAAATTGAAGGTAACTAGGTCTATATTGACTGGTAAAAAATATATTTTAATAGCTTTGACAATAACGCCACAATTTGACTGATGACACCGTGTATATAAATTTTAACAGGTGATTCTACATGATAAAATATGACAAAAAGTTCCTATAAACATATGTCTAAAAATGCGTCATAAGGGAGCTACGCCCCTTTGAAAGTGGTAAAAAAATCGGTTTTTATTTAATAACTCAGGAACCCTTTGAGATATATGAGCTGAAACACCGCATTCACCAAGTTTAAATTAATTATTTTTGAATTTGGCGCCTTTTTAATACCGACACACACATGAACTAAATGACATTTCATAGCGGAAGTGATCCAGACATCTTTCTTTCGTATCTCAGACATAAGCGTGGGTGCATGGAATCTAAGATTTGGAAGAGCTATAGACTCAACTTTACATATTGTTTAAATATACTGGCGTGTCAAGTCTCAGGTTAGTAATGCGTTTATTCCCTATAACCTAAAATATGTCAATATTTCTTTCTTTATTTCTGAGAATTTTGGTGTTCCTATATCAAAACCCACGACCGCATGTCAAGAAATTTCACTTCAGCGGACCCTTTTTACAAACTTCGACTGTGTCATATTTTTAGAACCCACTCCGGTGATATAAATAAAACTAGAGACAAGAATTTTATTTTCTTTATTTACGAACCCTAAGCGTATTTACTCAACTTGGTGCCCAACTTTGCGGTAATATGCCAGTAGAAAGAAGTCCGGAAAGGGGTCAGCTACGGTCAGGATATAGAAGGGAGTTCCAGGGGTCAGAATTTGAGGGCCCAGAACCTCTCCCACCGGGTACATTACTCACAGAAGAGGACGACGGGGCGTATGCGCTCCCCACATATACACAGGCAGTTTCCTCGACCAGGACGACGGCGGAACTAACGTTCAGCGCCACAGAGGGCATCCAATCGTGGAGGCTACACCCTCCGCTACAAACATTTTGGAGGCCAAGGCCAATAGAGGACCCGGGGCTGCAGTTCCATGAACAAATCCCGAGAACAAATCGCATGTGGGGACATGCAGCACCACAGCCACCACCTCAGAGGCCAGAGGGGGTCCAGTACGCAGCAGGGGGGCTAGCACAATGCCCACTCGAGCCTGTCAGAATCAACCACCAACATGTCAACACTGATGTGGCTAAAACTATAGACCCGTTCGATGATGAAGGTAGTATACATCCTGTAGAGTTTATTAGAGCTATTGAAATTGTGATCGATACTATGAACACACCATACAACATTTTTTTATTTCAAATAAATAATTTATTTAAGAATAGTGCTAAATTGTGGTTAGAAGCTTTTGGTCATGCCTACCAGAGTTATATAGAGTTTAAAACCGAGTTTTTAAAACAATTTTGGGATCAAACAAAGCAATTAAGTTAAATTATCAATAGATACGGGTAAATATCAAGGTGGCTCGTATGTGACGCACTTTAATAAATATGTAGGTATGGCAAGAAACTTACAACCTCAATATGAACCACAATTGTTAATATCCAGTATAGCTCGACACTACCCCACTCATGTTGCATGTATTTTAATTGGTGTAGGCGACCTGACGGAGGCCCTGGAAAGGCTCCGTCAGGCAGATTATGTTAGTATAAACTTTAAAGAAGTATCAGTAAATGATAAAACACATTGTTTTAACCAAAATACTGGTAATAATAACAATAATTTTAGATTTAAAAATGCATATACACCCCCCAATTCTAATTCCTCTAACTATAGACAAAGAAAACAAGGTAACTTGAACAATAATCAAAATAGTTATCAGTATAAATCAAAAAATATAAATGCAATTGAGGTAGAAGAATCAGAGTTGGAGGGAAAGGAGAATCTCTCTACCCCTGTAGGTCCGCAAGGTAGAGATTTTTCCCCTATTAGGACCCCTCAAGTAATATTTGATAACCCTTCGCAGGAGTTACTACAAACCTGTGATTACGAGCATGAACAATATGAGGCCAGATCTCCCATAATCTTAGTAGACTTTTTTGGTTTTCAATATCCAGCCCTAATTGACACAGGTTCACAAACTTCAGCTATATCAGCTAATGTGTGGACACAATTAGAAGACTTTCATAAAGAATTGGCCTTTTTTCCTTGCATGGGAATAAAAGTTATAGGGGCATTCCCCGGAAAGCACCAAAAAGTAACTATACAAACACAGTTAGATTTTAGGTCCGCTGGTCATAGTTTATCACACGAGTTTTTAGTGATACCTGCTTTACGACATCAAGTTATTCTAGGAATAGACTTTTTAAGGTATTTTAAAGCAAATATTAACCTAGAGGCCCGACATATTTCTTGTAAAATAAATAATACCGGAATAATAATTCCTGAGGAAAATTTACCCCATGAGTTTCCCCAGGAACCATTAAATATAGCGGCAATTGTAAATAAAAACGAATTTTTTGACCTAAATAAACAAAAAAATGAAAATTTTTCCCCACTACAAGTTGTAGGGGAAACCAATTTATTAGAAGCCGAAAAGGCGGCCTTTCTGAATCTCCTAGAAAAATATAGCAAAATTTTTTCAAATAAACCGGGTCTTACCCATGTCTATAGTTTGAATTAATCGATGAATCGGAATTTTGTATAAAACAATATCCTATACCTGTAATACACCGAGAGGCGGTTGAACAGACCATTTTACAAATGGAAAAGGATGATATCATAGAGCGAGCAGCTCATATTTCCCCCATACATATAGTAAATAAATCTTCAGGTATACGAATAGTCCTGGACAGTAGAAGGTTAAACTCTGTCATGAAGGGCGATGGAGAACTCCCCGGTAAGATTGAGGATTTATTTTATTGTCTAAAAAGTAAGAAAATTGGTGTTTTTAGCTCTTTAGATTTAACGAGTGGGTACTGGCAGATTCCAATAAAAAGGGAGCATCGTAAGTTTTTAGGTTTCAGAATAGGAAATAGGACATATGTTTTTAAAAGAGTGCCTTTTGGCTTAAAGACGGCCTTGGCGTGGTTTGTGAGGTGCTTGAACCTAGTTTTGGCCCCTTATGTAGGTGATTTTGTTCGTAACTATGTAGATGATGTCCTGGTATTTTCTTCTAATGTGGAAGATCACCTGGAGCATCTGGAGCTCGTATTTAAAAAACTTCAAGAGGCCAATTTAACTGCAAATATGCAAAAATCTAAATTTTTTCGTACAGAGTAACCTTTTTTAGGTTACATACTGACTACCCAGGGGGTAAAACCAGACATAAGTAGGGTACAGGCTTTGGCAGATTTCCCTCGCCCACAGAATATAAAAGAGCTTCAAAGATTCCTAGGTTTTTGTGTGTACGATAGAAAATATTGTCCCAACTTTTCAGATATTTCCGAGCCATTAAACCAATTGTTGCGAAAAAAGATACCTTGGAAGTGGAGTAGTAACCAAGAGGAAGCTATCCAAAAACTAAAAATGAATTACAAAAAGAAACCCTTCTGTATCATCCAGAACCATCACTCCCATGGCACGTGCAAACAGACGCATCTGAAAATGCCCTGGCCGGCTTCCTGTATCAAACTAAAGGTACGGAAAAGCGCCCTGTGGCCTACGCTTCCCGTTTATTACTTGCCAGGGAAAGACATTATTCTTCAGGGGAAAAGGAGGTTTTAGCTGTCGTTTTTTCACTCCAACGTTGGCGTACACTACTGCTAGGTTTTCCTTTCTTTGTACATACTGATTGTAAGTCAATTTGCTACATAAAAACCTGTAAATTACTTAGATTTTAATAAAATATTACAGGATATACCCAGACAGCAAAGGGAGGACCCTAAACTTCTAGACATTATACAAAAGTTGCCAACCGACTTAAAATTACAACAATTTTTTAGTGTGTATAACAATATATTATACCGTAGACTGGAGGAAGATGGTCCAGCACAACTGTGTGTACCAAAAGTTCATGTTGTTGATTTTATTATTGCATATTATGAGGCTATAGGGCATTTTGGTGTTTTTAAGACTTATTTAGCTTTGAAAAAAGAAGTGTGGTGGACGAATATGCATCGCGTTATAAAACGAGTAGTACGTTGTTGTGATATTTGCCAGAAAGCGAAACATTCGCCCCTTCCACAACCAGGACAAACAACAATAATACCTGAGGACAAACAGGATATAATAGCCATGGATGTATGGGGGCCAGTCATCAGAAGTAGAGGTGGAGTGAGTTATGTGTTAATTGTTTTAAATTTGTTCACCAAATTTGTTACCTTCTACCCTCTAAAAAATGTCACGAGTAAGACCATGTTAAATCGATTAATTACAGACTATTTTCCTAAATATAATTATCCAAGGAGAATTCTCCACGATAATGGAACAAATTTTACTTCCAAGCTCTGGAAAGGGAAACTAGAGAGTTTGGGAATAAAGTTGGCCTATTGTTCAATCAGACATGCAGCAGCAAACTCAGCGGAACGCCCCCTTAAGGAGTTAGGCCGCTTAGCTAGAACTTATTGTCATGAAAGTCACTCTAAATGGGCATATGAAATTCAAAATTTCGCGGATTTTCTAAATGGTTGCGTGCACGATTCCACAGGTTTTACACCAGCCGAATTACAGTTAGGTATAGAGCCCCCAAAATTATTGCCAGCGGAACTAATCTCACCAGTAAATGTCCCTCAACTACCCCACGAAACTAAGCTGTTTCTTGCTGAAGCATCACTTAGAGGTAAGGCAGCTAAGAGAGCCTTCCTAAAAGTAGGAAAGCCTTATGCAAAATTTCAAGTAGGAGATTTGGTCTTATTAAAAGCTTGTAATATTTCATCAGCTGTCAAGGCTGAAACCAAAAAAATGCTTTTATTATTTGAGGGGCCCTATAGAATTAAAAAATTACTGGGAGATGTAACCGTGGTACTAACTTTAAATAATGAAGAGGGGCAAGAAAGGGGTATTTTCCACATCTCCCACATAAAACATTACCATAAAAAGACTGAATAATTTATTGTCAAGAATTAGTGATTTTTACAGTATTATATAAGTCAACAAAGGTATATTAAGTCAAAAATTTATTTCTTGTCTTTAATACGTACATTAGATTTCATAACTATTTATAACTACAATTTATTTTTTCTTACTTGAAAAGTTTTTTCCTGTATGCATTTTTTCTGTGTATGAATTTTCTTAGTTCAGATAATATAATATCATATGTGTATATTTTATATGCATTCAAATCAGTTAAATTAACGTACACTGTAAAAAATGAATATGGATATATATATATATATATATATATATATATATATATATATATATATATATATATATATATATATATATATATTGTTAAGTCTAGAAATAGTTTGTGTTTTGAGTTACCCTCTGTTGTATCAGAAAAAAGAAAATATGTAGTTAAAGGGGGTCCGTTGAGCTGAAACACCGCATTCACCAAATTTAAATTAATTATTATTGAATTTGGCGCCTTTTTAATACCGACACACACATGAACTAAATGACATTTCATAGCGGAAGTGATCCAGACATCTTTCTTTCGTATCTCAGACATAAGCGTGGGTGCATGGAATCTAAGATTTGGAAGAGCTATAGACTCAACTTTACATATTGTTTAAATATAGTGGCGTGTCAAGTCTCAGGTTAGTAATGCGTTTATTCCCTATAACCTAAAATATGTCAATATTTCTTTCTTTATTTCTCAGAATTTTGGTGTTCCTATATCAAAACCCACGACCACATGTCAAGAAATTTCACTTCAGCGGACCCTTTTTACAAACTTCGACTGTGTCATATTGTTAGAACCCACTCCGGTGATATAAATAAAACTAGAGACAAGAATTTTATTTTCTTTATTTACGAACCCTAAGCGTATTTACTCATATATGAACAAGGTTTTGCATGTCAACTAATCCTACCAAGGCCCGTTTTTATGTGTTATTTTCATGTACTTATTTCAACCAGGGGTGTGTGAAACGGGGGGGGGGGCTTATCAGTTTTTTGTCCCAAACTTTTTTCTGTGTAACTTTTTTGCAATTTTATTTTTGAAATATGATTTCTCAGGTCAAAATACATAAAAAAGGTACTCTTGTTGTAATACTGTAGGATTAACCGTTTTCGAGAAAAATTCATTTGAAGGTGAAATTCCACGGTTCGAGGACGAAAAATTAAATACTAAAATGTTGAAAACCAAAATTTTAATAATGCAGGGCGAATGTACATTAAAAACTAAGAAAAAAGCCTCATATACAGATACTTCCAAAAATCAATCCTAATGGAGCTATGGTCTCCTAAATATGCACCATTTTTAAAGGGCTATGGTAGCTTTAAAAGCGTTTTTTCGACCTACATGTATGGAAACTTTTTTTCTTAGTTTTTGATGTAGAATAACATTGCATAATTAAAATTTTGGTTTTCGACATTTTAGTATTTAATTTTTCGTCCTCGAACTGTGAAATTTCACCTTCAAATGAAATTTTCTCGAAAACGGTTAATCCTACAGTATTACAACAAGAGTACCTTTTTTATGTATTTTGACCTGAGGAATGATATTTCAAAAATAAAATTGCAAAAAAGTTGCACAGAAAAAAGTTTGGGACAAAAAACTGATAAGGCCCCCCCGTTTCGCACACCCCTGGTTGAAATAAGTACGTGAAAATGACATACAAAGATGGGCCTTATTAGGATTAATTCACGTGCAAAACCTCGTTAACATATCTCAAAGGGTTCTTGAGTTATTAAATAAAAACCGATTTTTTTAGCCAATTTTAAAGCGTAGCTTCCTTATGACGCATTTTTAGACATATGTTTACAGGAACTTTTTGTCATATTTTATCATGTAGAATCACCTGTTAAAATTTCCTACCCTATTTCAAATACACCCTGTATATATTGCCTAAGTATCAAATCGTACATTTATACTTTATTTCAAAGATAAAAAATTCTACCGTTGTAATATAATTAAAAAACTCAAAAAAAAATTACGATTTCCAAAAAATTTAAATTCGATTTCATACTTTACATCTACAACAAATAACTTGAGAAAAAACATACCAACATTTGTGAAAAAAAATTATTCCCTTTAACTGGCATTTTTCCATAACTTTATAAACTTCTGCAATTTTTGCAAAATATCACAATTCTTCCAATTTTCTTGATGCTGACAATTTTTGATGTTGATCGTCTTTTTCAAAAATCTGCTAACTGCCTTTTCTGCTATTACACGAGTTTCTGTTTCCTTAGCATATTTTTGATTTTAAACAAAAATAATCCAGTCTCACATCCAAAAGGAGTTTTAAAATTTGTTTTTCATAAAAAAAATAAAATCATTTATAATACTCTTTTGCCATAATTTCGTTTTTTTTTCAATTTTTTTCTTTTAATTACTTCTGCACCAAAATGATATAAAGTTGAAATTCTATCATGAACATGAAAGATCAATTCTTAATTCTAACTTCTACTTCTATGCAAAGCCCCTAAATTCTAATTTCCATTATATAGTAGTTTGCCATTTAATACTTCTAAATTCTATGTTTGAAACTCAAAATCATTTTCAAAACCCAATTTATTGTCCACATTTTTCTGTGTAAATATTAAAACCGGTTTGTATAAGTCTTTAAATATTTTTACAAAATATTTATCAAAGTTCAATGTCAACAAAATTTCTAACTGTGTAGATATAAAATCGAAGCGAATAAAATATTTTAAGTATTTAAACTAAAAATATTTATAAGTGCTCAAAAGCGCGTTATAAATATTAACATTAAAAGTCACAAAAAATTTCGAAGTTCAAAAAATGAAGTTTAATCAAAGAATAATTATCTAAATTATTCTTAACAGGTTGATACAAATCCTCCTGTATAGGTACACTACAAACTACATCTTCACTATTGGCACTACTAGACACTTTTAAATTAACAAGACAAAAAACTATACAGAACTGATCAAAATTTAAGGAGTTCACCTCTTTTGTACTTTTAAAAAAGCATTAAATTTACATAGGACTTATTAAGGTCATGTGTTTCTAGGTGGAGCTCTAGCGAGACCATCTAAATTTCCCCTAGGTAATATAGGACAAGTTAGAATCAATGATATTTGTTAAAGGAGGGACCAAATTTAAAAATAAAACATCCAAGGTTATTCATTCACGCGTATTGTCTATGTATCTTAACTTAAATAATTTTTAAAACATTTTACAATATGAAAAATTCTACACATTATAACACCAGACTATATTTTTTCGGTAGATAATGTGTAAGCTAACTTAATTAGGTAGTAGAAAAAAGTAATTTTTACCTTACAAGTTTGTCATTGCATAGATCAACACTAGCTTGCAACTCTTGCTGTTTAGCCATAGCTTCTTCTAGCTTTTCATTTAAAACCCCTAATTTTTCTTCCAATTTTTGTACTTGCGATCTCTTCTCATTTAATAAGTCCATAGTAGCTTGAAAAAGAGCTTCTGCTTCAGCAAGTTTTCGCTTTTTCGGAGCAACAACTTTAATAACTTTATCATATACATCCATAGCAATAATCCACTTGCATAATCCTTCAGCGGCCCCTGAAGCTTTGGCTACTATATGAGGTTTAAAGTCTTTATGAGGAAGATATTCCTTTCTAATCATTCTCATTGCATCATCTTTAATGTTATCTTTATCAAAATCTTTTAGATTTTGCAAAAAGTTCATATCTCCAAGAATTCTTACACTTGGTTTCCAATAATCTAACGCCATTCTTCCTGTACTTGGATCCGGAACTCGGTCAGGTTTCAACCCTTGAAAAGATAATAAATAAAATCTTGTTGAGAGTAGTAACTATTACAATATAGGCCAATTCCATGTGGATTCAGGCAACTGTGACTGAACGATAGTCTTGGATTTAGATAAATTTTGGTTTACGGGTGCCATGATATCAGGAAAGTATATATTAAAGGATATTTTCCAACCTGCCTACTTTTCGAGACATGATTTTTTTTTTTTAGGAAATCATGATTTTTCATATAAATTAATGTTGACCTTTAATAACTCAAAAACTATTGAAGATATTTAAAAACTGATTTCAATATTAAAAAGGGCATTTATTTATTGATTTAAAACCATTTTTCTATATCATAATCGCAAAATCTACAGCTTTTATTCTGAGAAATTCTTATTTTGTAAAGAAAATTGTTAAAGGTACCATGACCAGTTAGAAAACTGGTAATAATTCTTGTTTAATTTGACAAATATTTTTGTGTTCGAAAATGAGGGCTCTTTGATGAGTAGTTTTGCTTGAACCTGCTGGACACAGTAGATCCATGTTTAATAGTGCGCAAGGTAAAGAAAAGTGGTTTTTACTAAACGAGAGATCATCATTTTCTCATGATAATTGCAGCTCATTTGTCAAGTTTTTCAATAACGCAAAAGAATAATTTTAAATATTTTAAAAAATTTAACTTTTCACATTCTGATTTAAAGGGTGATACACAAATCAGTCGTTTTTTGACATTTTTATTAAAGTTAACAACAAATTTATACCAATTAAAAAAGACCCAATAATAAATATTAAATCACCTTTTATAATACAAACTGCCGCCATTACTAATTTCACAGGAGCTGGAGGATTTTTCATTGATTTTACCAAAGTAATATCAGTGGGCTTTAAAGTATCTAGAGCGCCTATAGCTTCATTTAAAACCGGTATAGCTTCAGCTAAGTCGGCTTCGCATTCTAGTTTTAAAGCTTGAGATACCGCTGCTTGTTTATTGGCCATTTTTTCATCCTCTTTGACTAAAGCTGAAGCTCGTTCGACTTCTACAGTCTCTTTTTCAATTTGTTTTAACATTACCATGGCTTTATCACTCATCTCCTTTAGTTGAGGTTGTAACGCAGCTAAAGATACTTGCATTTCTGCAATTTGAGTAGCTGCATGATATAGTTTCTCCAATCCACCTAAATATCTATTTTTTGCTTCCATTATCTCAGTTTGTTTTTTGTTAGTTAGGTCAGAGAAAGATCTAATCAGCTCTAGATAACTTGCCGATGTAATATAAGTTTTTCTATTTAATTGTTTGTAAAACAAATCTGATGCAAATCTAGCTTCAACATGAAAATACTTGCAAGCTATAACGCAATAATCTTTGATTGCATCTTCAATGTTTACATCTTTCATCCATGCAATTGCCACTTCTTCAAGAGCTGTTTCTGGCCACTCTTCAAACCAGTTAATTGTGCAACAGTTAATTAAGGCCGGAAATAATCTTAAACGGTTTCTAAAGGTCGTCCCTACAGGACTAAAACATAGCATGATATGCACTTTATCTTTACAACGTTTTGTGAAAAAGAAAAATACTTGCAAGGCAGATATATCTAAATTTCTGTCACCACCTTGTGCTGCTAGTCTTACCATATCCAATATCTCTTGTTTTTCATCGATCTGATAAATATTGGGTACCTCCCCGGAATTTAACAAGCAATCTATATCCTGCAAAAAATGTTCTTCTTTTATCTGTCCTTCTGATATTAAAAATGTGGAATGTTTTCCTTTTCCTCCTGCTTCTTTTAAAATTTTCTTGATATCGTCCCTCCAATCGTTTAAAGAATAGTTATTTGTTATTTCTGGTTGAAATAGACTATGTCCAAATATCTCACTTGCTAAACGCGTAAGACTTTGTCGACCCGAACCACATATACCGACCAATAAGGCACTACCACAGTTCATTGTCAAGACTCTGCATATTCTGGATAAATGTTGTAACGCATAATCAAATAATACTACATCCATTTTATTTTTGTGTGTAGAATTATATTCTTCTAAACATTGAAAACTTATATTATAAAACTGCTGCACGTTTGTAACCTCCTCATAACGACGATCTTCATCCGAGTCTTGATCAAAATATGAGCCAAACATAAGGTTATTTAAAGTTTCTTTAGAAATAAGTCCGTCTGAGTTTCTTTCTAGATTATCCAGGGACATTTCAAAATTTTCATGAAATACATCCTTAACTATCTGCCTTAATTTGTTGTACATCCAATCCTTATCTAAATGTTCTATTAATCTATCACTAAAAACTCTAAGTACTTCATGTACCCAAACTTTAATAAAAATTTTCTTAGACTCTGCCGATTCCTTTCTTAGTAGTGCACAACCCTGAATTAGCCTTGAGAAATCACGTAAGTTAAAAACGTAATGGCTCTTTGAAGGGGTGGGTCGCAAATTTTCGCATGCGGAATTATAAATATTTAAACTAGCATTCACCACAGTATTTACAACTGAAATTATCTCACTTGGAAATCCATTATTTTTCCAACCAAGTAATAGTACGTTAGTATAAATTTTAAACATACTGTCTTCAGAAAATTCATTAATTGAATAAATATTAAAATGTCTCAATAATCGTGGATAAACATCCTGTCTACTACCGCCAACTAATCCCATTGCTCCGATGAATAAAACATCATGTAAGTAGATGCAACTTGTGTTTTTTAAATCGTACCAGTTTTTATGATCAAAAAATTGCCTTAATAATTCTATAGGGGGTTGTGCACCATATACTTCTTTTAAAGGCATATTCAAGTCGTCTATAAACATAACAGTTGTTTTTCCTTTACTAGCCCCATAGTGTCCTCGTCTTCTTTTATTTAGTTTTGATATAATTAAATCCTGAGTTTGATTAGCACTTATTTGTACAGTAAATGTAATAAAAGCTGGTTCATATCTATCTTTGTTCATTTTATTCATTAAAATGTCTTGTATGTAGAAACTTTTACCAGTACCAGTAGGACCCATTAATAATAACTGTTTATTGTGTCGTATGTGCATATCCACTATAGCCATGTATCGAGCAGTATCAACAGTTGGAATTAATGCTTGTAAGATATTTTTGCATACATCGACTCTTTCGGTACGTATAACTTCTGGCCAATACTTCCAGGCGCCTTTAAGTCTGTAGTAAAAGCTATAATCAAAAAGAATACCTTCATTTGGTGGTAAAATGAAGGGCATATCTTCTACTGGTAGTGGATGTTCTTCTGAATTCCCTCTCCAGATATCCTTATAAAATTCGTCGAATTTTTCCCTTGAATCAGAATCTAATATGGCCCCAAGACCCCAGACTCCAGCTTGCATCACAGACGCATGCAACCAAATGTCAAATGATTTAGCATCATCTTCTTTTAATTGAACGCCTACAGCATCATCTAGATACATGGCGATTAAAGACAAAAAATTCATCACTAAAGCTATTTCTCCCGGATTACAAAACATTACACAATACTTTTTTAGAAATAATAAACAGGGTGGTACTATCCAGTTGACTAAGTCTATTATAACCTTTTTATTTTCTTTCATCCACATTGGATTGCATTGTGGTACCCAAGATTTAAAGCACGGTTCCCAGCCTAGGGTTATAGCTTCCATATAAATCATTCCACAACGTGAAACAGTTGCAGGAGACGCTTGTTCTAAATCCATGACCTCAAAAATTAAAGACATGGAGTTTGTCATTGACATAACCTCGCCCGACATAAGACAAAGTTTCTTATTATCGTCTAATACACTATTCATATTTTCAATCCATACCGCATCAACTGGGCCATCAAATATTATCCATTTTCTCATTGGATTTGTGTTTGTCGCGTAATTTCTAAAGGTCGTTGCAACTACACCATCAAACCATTCATAAGATATGGGATCAAACTGTCCATATAATTGCCCCATAGTTATAGCTTTCGGATTTATGTAAGTATACACAACGATTTCTTCATTCTCACCTTGCTCATGAAGTAAACTTAAAGTATCAGCTAATACTTTTAGTGTTGAAGTTTTACCAGCAAAAGTCTCACCAACTATCATAAAACCGTGGCGAACAATCATCATTTCATACGTTTGTATAATTTTAATTAAAAATGATTCCTTTGGTTGTAAATTTCTTTTTTTAATACATTTAAGCATAGCGTCTGTCATAGTTTTATAGTCTGCTTTGGGTAATATTACCCTGGGGAACAAATCAGAAATTATACCATCAAATAACGGTAGGTCGTGATTCAAAAACTTTGGCAAGTTCACATCTAAGATTGCTCGTAGTAAAAGTATATCTTCATTTTCTTCTGGGAATTTTCTTTTATTATTACCAGCAGCTGATAGTACTGATTTAACAGCTCGCATTCCATAGTCATAATGGTTTTGTGAAGACAACTGCTCTGAACATAATCTGTAGGTTGTGACAATTTTTACAGATAAGTTTCTAGCATCTACAAAACCATAAGAATACAAACTAATTTCTCCTATCATCGCATAATCAGGCACCATCATGGCTACAGTTCTAAATAATACTTTTAAATTATCTGGTAACTCTGATCTACCTGCGTATCCAGGATTCATTGTAATACAAACGTAGCAAGCTGGATTTAACTTTAATTCGGTTCCCTCAAACAAAAACTTGGCTACGTTTGCACGAACTGCCATTACTATAGATAATATTTGTTGTGCCACTACTGATAATACTTCAATGTCGATTCGATTGAACTCGTCGAAACACACCCAGGCACCGCAAGATGCTAAGCCTTTAAAGAATTTTCCCATAGCTTTATAGTCGAGACCATCTGAACAATTGAATACCACACACTGTACTGCTAATGCTTTTGCCAAATCTTTAGTTGTTTCTGTCTTACCAGTACCTTAAAATTTTAATTTATTATAATTATGCTGGGTTTCAAATAATGAAAGAAGAAGGTAGCTAACAAAATCTTGTTTTTCAGGTTAATGATGAGCTTTAAGTTTCATAAACTATGAACCCGATTTACTGAAAAACTACCCAATGGGTAGTATCCATACAGCTCATACATTAAATGAATGCCAGGTTGGTTTTAAAAATATAAAAATATCAATAACTAAAGAAGCAGATGAAATAGAGGTAAGTACGACATTGTAAAATAAGTAAGTATTGAATTGTGAAACAGGTAAGTATTGCCATCTAGCACATTGATAGAATAAAGGAACTATTAAAGGACAAGTTATATAAGAACCTATTTTGGCGCACGTGTCTATATTTGGAAAACGAGCTGCGAAGCGGGGAGTTCTCTAATGAGCGAGTGCGCCAAATGTCTTATGGAAATAGTTCTTTATACTATTTTATCTATTTGCTCTTTTTATTTTAGTTTTGAATTATTTCAATATGACTGATTTGAAGAATTTAATATATTTACATTCGTAACAATGACACTGACAATTTAAAAATTTTCAATTTTTTTTTTCATTACAAATTTATATTAGTTACAAACTTTCCAAGTTTTAAGTGTATTTTTATAATTATTTTGAATAAAAATGGACGAGGAAAAGTTAACATTTACTCCAGTGTATAAAGGTTTCTCAAATTCTGTCATCCTGCCAGCCAAACGCCTTTGCTTCTAGTATTTGGGACTTAACTGTAAGTAACTTGAACTTAACTGACACAAAATCAAACATAGCCCAAAATCACACACAAAAAAACAAAAAACATGCATATTTATTTATATTTTATAAGAATTTTACCTGTTTTTTTTTAGATCTTTAGATACTATTGGATACAGGAACCAGAATTTTTAGACATTTCTAATAATGTTTATATGTTTTTGTTACCAACTTATAAACAAACCAAATCCCCAAAACTGTTTTACAATTGATAAAAAAGTTACTAAAACTGTTTTACAATTAAGCTTATTTTAACACGCAAACCAAAACTACAAAAACTTAATTATGAAACGCAAATAGATCAGTTAAATAATCTGTCGGTTATTTTTTTTATTAAGCAAAAAGCCCGTTCATACTTCCCAGGGTAACCACACGAATTTCTAGTGGCTAATACCATGCGTAATTCCTGGCCTGTGTATCAGTGAAACAGGTACCAAATTTGAAGTTAATCGATCCACACAATTCTCTCAACTTTCCAAAGTTGAAAAATTACACAAGTTTTTTTTAATTTATAGATATTTTATTTTGTTTTGTTACTTAAGCATAGATTTATTGTCTGACAAATAGTATTGAAATCGAACAGCATTTAGTAGTTATACAGACAAGCTGTATAATGAAGTTACATATTTTTAACAACTTTTTTACTACATATTTAATTATATTACGCGTCAGTAATGAAAATAATAAAATGTTTCAAGCTTAAATCATACCTATATACCTACCTGGGTATTATTCTTACCAAATTTTTTGCAAATCGTATTTCGTTTAGACCTTGCAATAGACTGCCAAAAGCTTAAAATGTTTTTGGTTAAAAAGTTGGTAAAAACTTCATTTAGCTCAAAACTATTTATTTCCATTACTGACGTCATGATGCGTGACAGAATTAAATATGCAGAGCTTGTCAAAAGTCCGCCCCCCATTTAACTTTTGAACAGCTTGTTATCAACTTGAAATTTGTAACAGGTAAATAACCTAACCCTAACCTAACCCTAACCCGGAAATTTTGATACCACACAAGAATAGTTTATTTGGAAGAACTTGGCATTAAAACAATAAAGAAACGGGAAGTAAAACAAAAAAAAAACAAAGTTTCGTTTTTATCGAATGAAAGTTAATCTTAATTTTTGGGGTGGATTTAAAAAACTCACCCGGTATATCGGTCATTCTACCAACTAGGCTACTGGAACTTCAGTACAAGTTTTTATTGTTTTAATTTTTACTTTTTTAAATGTTTCTAATATTATTAGAAACGTTAATGTTTTGTCAGTTTCGCGCCATATATTTGGTAAACATAAGTGACTTTTTGTGGATATTATGATATGTTTTATGCGAAGAAAACAATAAAAATGTCATGTCCTGAATAAGTTTTCGCTACTTTAAGTAAATTAAAAATAGTAAAATAAAGTTTTAAACAAAATAATTTAAGTACATGAATACTTTGGACTCTGCACTAGTATTCCCAGCACAAAAAAAAGAAATAAAAAAAAAAATAAGATATGTTTTTAAGAAAAAAGAATTGTCCCTAAGTTTTCATGTTTTTCTAATGTAGACTATGCTACCGTGTTAAACGCAGAAGTGGTTGGTAACTTGTATTTTGGACATTTTAAGATATTAACAGTTGTTAATTTTTAATGTTCTCAGTCACTAAAAATTATATTCCAAGTTAAAAAAATTTCAAATTTAATTTGAATCAGAAAGATAAAATATTAGTTGTTAATGTTATAAAAATGTTAATTATTGGATAATTAAATAGTAAAATACTCGGTAAAATAATTTTTTTTATAGTTACCACTTTAAAATTTATTATTTTTAATCCCCTTAGTATTACTAAGGGGATTTGACGTATCTTATAAATTCATGAATAAAATGAATAAAAAAGGTTTATTAGCGAATATTATATCATTTTAGGTACCTTGATCTTTTTTTGTTATAAAAATACTTATTAAGATAAATGGATAAAGCAATTCAACGGAAATCCCGATTGTTTTCCATAACTATTACTAAGGACATTTGCCGTAACTTACCGGGCAAAATAAACGTATCTCGTTAATTATTAATGTTATACTAAGGCATTTTATCTTAACTTAAGTTACAATAGATACGGCAAATTGTCTTAGTAATTGACAACTTTAAAGAAGATACGACAACTTTATTAGAGTAATTTTATGATGAAAAAATGAATTAAATTAAAAATAGTCATCGATTGTTATTACATCATCTTGGAGTCATAACTCAATTTTGACAAAAAAGTAAATTACCATCTCTGTACTTAGCACGGCAGTATGTAACGCTGGTTTTAGAGTAGTCTGGAGACATATTCGTTGGTTTAACGTTTTATTTGGCAATTATAGTCTTCTGTTGTGTCGGTTTTGTAAAGTGTTTGATTATCAAACTGGTTCGAAGGTCAGTATAAGCCGGTGGTTCCCTTTACTACTAACCCACACAAGTCCTGGACTTTTTACGGGGTTAAACAAACATATAATGTAATTAGCAGGTGAGTTTTTTTTTATATTTTCACAAAAGTAAAAACTTGAGGAGCGTGGCTTTATTTTTTGTAGACTATGTAACACTAATAACTTGTTGATTTTAATTATTAATTAGTAAACTGTCTGATTCCTAATTAGGCATATATTAAAGGATTCTAACCTCAAAATTGCAAAGCGACATGAAAAATGTTTCTGGTAGAAAATTTAAAATAACAATAATAACCGTAGGGTATGTAACGCGTAGACTATGTAACGAAGTAAGTGAAAATTTGACAATAGGGTATTTTCATGTAAAGAAATGGCCACATTACGTTTTAAAATGAAAGTTTACTATTTTTATATGTACTTTTTTGTATATGCATATAAATTACGTTGCAACCTTGCCGTAAGAAGTTTTTAAAAAGTTATTTTAAAGTTTTTGAAGTATTTTATTGAATTACAAATTTATTAAATAATGTTAATAGTTTACAATATAATTACAGATTGATTGAAAGAAAGTAAAAAGCTACATAGGTAAACTATGCTGACAAAACAATATACATTTTATTATATAAACAATAAGTTGCTGAGTAGCATGACTCCGGTCATGTAACTCCTCCCTCCTCAAAATGAAGCATCCCCTGGGAGGTTGAAGTTCTGTCCGGGGGGGAGTGGTTGGAGTTCCTCTTCCTGTGGAATGGGTTCTCTCTTTCTCTCCTGGATTCGGCTTCTGATGAATTTCAGTCCAAAATATGTTAACGCCATGACGATTACCACGTAGGGGGAAATGGTCATGATGCTTGGGGTGAAAATATCTTGTTGATTTTTCTCCATTGGTATAACTGCATTTTCCGAAATTTCGTTTAATTTCAGCGTTTTTAGGTTTATTTTTAAATTTTGTATTTGTCGGTCCTCTATGGCAAGGTTTAAATTATTTACGAGGGCAGGCTTTCCAGATGATTTTTCTTCGAAAAATAGCTTGTTTTGTTTGAAAAAAATTTCGCAGTTTTCTTCTTTTATGAGGTAAATTCCTTGAAGTGACTTAGTTTCGCTTTCTTCGTTGCATTTAATGTGGAGTTTTTCTTCGTTGGGAAATACTCCGAGAAACTGGTTAATTTCCGGGATGACTTCCATATGGTTTTCGGTAATATCAAGTTTTATATACGAGCATGAGTGTGAGTTTTCCTGTAGGATAATATTCTTCTCACAAGTCACATCCTGACTTGCTTGCAAATAGTTTGCGCATTGAAACCTTTTGCCCTTTTTACAAATGTCATTCAATGGTACAAATCCATTTTCTTTTGACTTCAATAAATATTTAGTTTTTGGAATTATCGTCACAAACTCTGATTTGAACAGGGTAGGGATAGGTGTGAGGCGGTATAATTCAAAATCTGTTTCGTAATTTATTGGGAGGGATAGAAAATATGTTATTCTTGTAGGCTCAATTTGACAGTTAATTTGAATAAGGTTTTCAAGTTCTAAAATGTTTTCGTATTTTAACTCCACTGGGAGTTGGTTTTTATAGTGTTCGGCGATTTTTCTAATTTCGAGGAATAATTCATCTGTTTTTATTATGCTAGGGTGCATTGTTTTCAACTTACAAAATGTTATCGAGTTTTCGATATCCGTTAGAATATTTAAAATTGTATTATATATAATTAAAATTTGGTTATGGAGGTCTTGTGCAAACAACATAAAAATTTGGCTCTGAACTTTTTCGTTCATGAAGTTATTTAATTGTAAAATTTTATTTTTTAAAATATTTTCATTATGCTGTATTTCTTGTAGAGTATCATTAAAATTTTGTATTAGTTTTTGATTAATAGAGTATTGTTGATTTAATTGCGACTGAAAGTTATCGTTTTTCTTGCGAATGTCGGTTAAAATTTTGTATATTTTTTCACCGTCATTTGCATCTAAATTACCTGTAATGCCCTTAATTATGGTTCCAAAACCATTAATAAGTCCCCGTTTGTTTCTTGTGAAACTTTCATTATACCCTAAATTAATATGATTAATTTTTTCATAAATTTTTCCCTGTGTATAGTTAATAATTTTCTTATAATTATCTAATTCTCTACTATAAAAAGTTTTGTTAATCTTAAGTAAATCTAGCCTATTATATTCTAAGTTAAGTTTTTCGAATTGGTCGAAAAGTGGTTGTAATTCGTAGTAGTGGACAAAAGTATGGTCCGTGCGCTGCAATTTTGCAGGGCCCAAATTTATAGGAAGGATACCAAGGTTTGTTGTTATGTTGCGGATGTCCGCTGCTCGTCCGCATGTGAGCAACCTGGAATAGATAAATCTTGTTGAGTTTTTGAGTTACTGTTTTTTCTAGGGCGTTTTATATTCGAAAGGTGGATTTTATCTATGGTATTAAAATGGGTTGGGTCAATTTTTGCGGTTTTTAATTTCCAGTTTATATTTTTGATTTTTTCTTTTTTGAATTTATTTTTGGTTTTTGACTGTTTTTGTTTATTTTTAACGAATACTTTTTCGGGTATACTTTTGGGAATTTCTTCACGTTTTTCATTTAATTTGTTAATAATTTTTTCTTTCGTCTTTTGTGCGTCTTTGTTTATTTTTTGATATAAAATTTTGGTTTTTTCTTTATGGTTAAATATATAGTTATTCATTAATTGTTTGTTCAATTCTAAGTTAAAGGGTGAATCTGTGCCTAAGTGTCCTGTGATTATTTCTGAAGGTTTTAATTTTGTAGTGCTATGTATTGTATTATTATAGGCCAATATTGCATAATTTATTTTTATCTCAATTGGCTCGCTCTTAAAAATATCTTGGTTATTAAGTAACCTTATGTGCTCGATTAGGGTGGAGTGAAATCTTTCTACTGGAGAATTTGAATCGGGGTGTTGCGAGCTTATGAAGTGGATTTTGATTTTATGGAGTTCTAGTAACTCTTTTAACACACCGCTATTAAACTCACCACCATTATCCGATACGATTTGTTCGGGGATGGAATGGTGCGTAAAATATTTTATGAGATTATTTACTACTTCTATGCTTGAAGCAGCACTTAGTTTATACGCTTGACTATATTTTGAGAAAGTGTCAATTATTGTAAGAAATTTAGATTTTTCTAGGGTGATACTGTCCATGTGTAAAATTTGGAATGGTCTAGTCGCTGTCGGTGTCAAGTTAAATTTTAATTTTAGGGGGTTTCTGTCGTATTTCGTAAGTTGGCAAATTTCACAGTTATTTATGTACGTTTGAATCACACGACGTTGATTCGGAAAATAGTACGACTCTTTTATACGTTTTTCGGTTTCTTCGATTCCCCGGTGGTTCGTTTTTCCCTCGTGAAAATTTTTTATAATTTCTTTTATTTCTACCTCCCCTATTACGTCTGTAAGGTATTTTGTACACCTAATTAAATTTATTTGTCCATTTTTAAAATATGTTTGTAATACAGCACAAAATTGTTCATAGATTGGATCCTCGAAAAATACATAATACTTAATTTTTGGGGCGATATATTCTTTCATAACTTTTATTACATTATTATTATTATTATTATTATTATAAAGATTATAAAGACAAAGGGCATGCCCTATCAAGCCTAATTGTAGCACAATAAATTGAGTAAAAAAAAAAGAAAAAAAATGAATATATCAAATGTGAAAGGGAGATAAAAACTACATAAAAAAGGTCACGTCAAGTTAAAAATCCAAAATAAAAAGAAAAAAAGAATAGATATTGTGGTTTAACTTATAACGTTCCAAAATGAATCCAGCCTGTTCTTAAACGTATTTATCGACGGAGCAGATACCACGTGCTCAGGTAGCGAGTTCCAATCATCTCTAGTGCGACAGGACCAAAAATACTGCCGCGATGTAGTACGAAAGTAATCATGAGATATTCTCAACGAATGCCCTCTAGGGCGAGGGTCGTCTCTCAGTGTAAACATATGGGACATATCCGTTCCAAACAAATTATGGAGCGCTCTGTATACTAATATAAGATTACCACGTTTTCTTCTCATTTCAAGTGAAATAAGATTGGTAGCACGTAATCTGTTTACGTAGTCCATTTGTCGTAAAACAGGACAAAGTTTAAGTGTACGCCTTTGTATCTTTTCCACAGCCAGAATATCCTTTATGTAAATGGGATTCCATACTGGGGCTGCGAATTCCAGTATTGGCCTGATGTACGTTGTAAAAAGCTTGGTTATGCATATGGGAGATGGGTTGCTAAAAGTTCTTCGTATCAGGTGTAAAACATAGTTTGCCTTCCTCACAATGGATATAATATGTAATTCCCATTTCAAATCCTGAGATATTATAACGCCCAGATCTGACTGCGAAGTAACTACTTTAATTTGTTTATTGTTAATAAAGTAAGGCAAGCGGGGATTCTTCTTTCCCAGATGGAGTACCGTGCACTTATCTTCGTTTAACGGTAACAACCAATCTTTACACCAATTTTCTATAGTTGCTAGGTCTTCGCGCAATATGTTGTAGTCCGTAATTGGATTACCAAAAATTTTTTTGTCGTCTGCGAACGATGCATGCTTAGACTTAATACGTCTAGCCAAGTCCGCTATAAAAATTAAAAACAAGATGGGTCCTAAAACTGACCCTTGTGGTACTCCACTGATAGCTGCTAAAAAGTCCGAAAACGATTCACCAACTCTTACGCAAAACAGCCTTAATGTTAGGTAACACTCCAACCACTTCAATAGTTTGCCCCTAATTCCAAAATGTTCTAGTATAGCCAGAAGCCTTTTGAAGGGGACATTATCAAAAGCTCGGCGAAAGTCCAAATAAATTACATCAACACTATTACCTTTATCCAGTTCACGAGTCCACGAATTTAAACAATTTAATAAGTTTGTTATCACTGACCTGCCAGGAACAAAACCATGTTGTTCATTAGGTATAATAGAGTTTTCAAGTAAAAAGTTAATTAACTCATCAGCAATTATAGATTCCATAACCTTTAGTGGTACAGATAACAGATTAACAGGTCTATAATTACTGGGATTTAGTTTGTCGCCCTTCTTGAATATAGGCGATACGATAGAAGTTCTCCAATCAGCGGGTACAGATGACGTAATAAAAGACATGGTAAAGAGCTTTTGTAATGGTTCCGCTAGAGTTTCTGCGCAGTCCTTTAGAATTTTTGTTGTTATTTTATCTATACCTGGAGCAGAGTTTTGTTTTAGTTGTCTGAGCTTAATTTGAATTTTCTCAGTAGTAAACTCTATATCTGATAATGAATTTGGATTTCTGTCGGCAGTAATTGGTGGGATAACGCCGTGAGGTTCTTCAGAGTAAACAGATTTGAATACCTGACCAAATAAGTCGGCTGTTTGTTTATTATTTTCGCATATTTCCCCATTTTCACATCTTAGTAACGGTATACCAACATTTCCAACAGTATTTAAACGCACGTACTTGTAAAATTTCTTCGGATCTTCGTGCATAACGATATTTGTTTCGTACTCCGATTTCTTTTGTGCAATAATTTGAGACAAATTATTTGAAAACCTTCTGAATCTTTCAAAATCGTCTTGGTTTCTTGTTCTTTTAAACCTCTTCCAAAGAAACGCTTTTCTTTCAACTTCTTC
>OY294050.1:37933587-38065975 GCA_958510825.1 Brachypterus glaber
AATGTAACTAATAATAACGAAAAACAGCATTGTTGTAAAAAAAACATACACGTCTAATACGTTTTTTTGTGTTTATAATTGTTATTAAATAATTTTAATAAAATTTAAAATTTGTTTATTGTTATTTTATTTGATAAAATATTTTGTTTAAAAAAATTAAAAAACAAAAAGTCCTTAAAAAGACGTTAGAACTTGTTTTTGGAGTACCATTAGAGATTTAAACAGTCTGTGCAAAGTTCGTTCGACATATATGCCTCAAAACGCAGTCTGAGCTGGGAAACAAAAAGTTGCTAACGCAGAAAACGTGTTAATTAAATGTATTTATTTAAGCTAAAGTTATAGAAGTGCAATAGATCTTTATATTCTATCGACGCTTTTCCGTCATATACAGTTTTACAGGGGTGGCACTAGCCCACTGATTAAAAAGTCACTTTTTCCGAAAAACTTTAATTTCTCCTAAATGAGAAGACTTATGATAAAAAATAAAAGAAGGAATCAGTCACAATAAGTGTGGCTTTTAGAATAAGTTTTAAAACTTATGGAAACATTTGAGTTTGTGGTTAAATTGCATCAAAAAAGATTGGGTAAAAAAAACATGACTATTTAAGCAATGTAAACCCAGTTTAAACACGTTTGCACCAGAAACTTAAATTAAATAAATAAAAGTTAAGGACTTAAGCTTCAAATTAAAAAATAAATCAATTAAATCCACTGTGTAGTTTTTTTGTTATTTGCAAAAATGTTTATTTTCAGAAAAAACCGTATATCTCCTAAACGAGAAAAGGAAAATTAAAAAGTTAAAAAAGAAATTACTCCCATTTAATTGGCCTATAAAATCAATTAATTAAATTGTAAAAAAATATGCAGTGGCAAACCGTGCGCATATCGAAAGAAGCAGTAAAAAAACATAGCTGTGTAATTTTCATTGCTGCCGGTTTAAAAAAAGATTTTTGATAATTTTTATTCCAGTAATTAAGAGCTAAAAGTTCAAGCTTTAAAATAAAAAAAAGGTCAAATAAATCTATTGAATAGTTTTGGAGTTATTAGCATTTGAAAATGTGTATTTTTTTAGGTGGGCCGATATTTTTGAGCAGAAGTGTATATATATATATATATATATATATATATATATATATCGAGGGGCGTTCCACCTTTACAATACATGTACGTTTTCATGGACAGTACTTTATATTACATTGACATTACCTTACATTACTTACAATACTGCCCTCATAAAGAGGAACGCGGCATGTACACCTGACACATACGGTTTTCGAACTTAGTATTATTTTACTACGGAGAATAAGAGTATGTACCAATCCTAAGGAAATCTGCGTTAAGTGAATCGAAGATGTTACTTGCCGCGTTCTTTCTATGTGAAATTTTGTTTTTAAAAGAGAAACAGGATAAAGCAAATACAAAAGAAAGCAAATTTATGGGTATTTTAGTGGCAGTCAGACAAAATTGATAAATAGATAGAACCATTTATTGTTTCTAAAGAAATATACATTTCTTATAAGAAGACAAAATTAATATTATTATAAAATATTGATCAATAAAAAAATTAAAAAAAAGAAATAAAAAAATATATAGTTTAATATTATACTACTAAATACTAAACAATATTGTTTAATACTTTTGTTGCTACTATTGTTTAATAGTATAAGTACTAGCGTGGGCCGTTCCTATATAAGGGTTTTATTTTTTTTTTATTTGAAAATCCAATAGGGGGGAAAAGATCCCTTGCAAAGAGAAAAAAAGCGTATATTTTGTTTTATTTATTTTTTCAATTCTTGTGCCCTCTACAAAGGTGTACATTTTGTAACTTTTAGGAAATATGTTAAAAAAATAAAAAAAAGAAAACTTAATAAGAAAGTCGCAAAAACTGTTTTATTGCAAAAACAAATAAGTTTTACAACCGAAAATAATATCTACAAACATCATAGGCCATATTTTAAGCCACTCTTTATTCTGCTTTGTGGTGTTATTTCACGTGATTTAACGCTTACGCGAATAACCCCAAAAATTGCTCCGAAAAAATAAAAAAATATGTGGGCAAATAGATAATTTTATAAGCTTTAAAATGATGTACCACACGACCCCGTTTCTGTTTAAAAAAAATTCTCCCTTTGCCCCCTGTCGCCATCGTGCCCCCTAAGCACACAAAATATATACCAAAAAAATATTTGGGTTATGTTAGTTATGTGTTCCAAATTTGAAGTTGATATCTTAAGCCGTTCAAAAGTTAATGGGGGGGAGGCGGACATTACAAATGTGAAAAAATACGATATTTTCATTAATATTAAATGCTTTGTAGAGGGCTCAAGATGACCTTTAATCTTATTCCTGATTCTGCTTTTGCACACACATTAGGCATATTAGAAGGCACATTTTGGCGGGTATTGCGTTTTGAAATTCCAGATTTTAATTTATCGGCCCACCCTAATAAGTACTACTATAGTATCTACTAGTAGATATATCTGTTTAAATATAATTAATAATATAATATAAAAACTGCTGCCAACAAAGTAATACTTTCCCTTACAGGCCTAAGTTTATTAAAATCAAAAACGAAAAAAAAAAATAAAAAAAATAAAAAAAATAAAAAAAAAATTAAAAAATTGAAAAAAAAATAAAAAATTTAAAAAAGTTAAGAAAGATTCGTTTTTAAAAAAAAGATCTTTTTAAAAAAAATATTTATTTTTTTATTTTGTTTTTGAAAATTATTTTTTTAAAGTATTTGGGAATAGTATATAATGATATACGTAGCACTTCATATCTTTACGGCTTGTTATAATATAAGGTACCAAAAATTTATATTGTTACAGAAAATCATAAGAAATATTTCATGTTATAATTTATTTCAAAAATTCACTTGCACGCACAAAATAATTATGGGTCAAATTTTTTAATACCATACCACCTTCACATGTCAATCTCACCGATTTTCGTCAAATTTGGTACACAAATTCACTAATGCATTGTAACAACAAATGTAAAGTAAAAAAGCTTAAAAAAAATTGTTTGCCGATTTATGGACAAAACAAGTTTTTGTGGTTTTTCATAAATAATAAAATTTGTGAAATGCAATTTTTTCAAAACTCTTTTATAAAATGATTATTTTTTGTTAAAAATTTCTCCAAATTTGTGATATTACAAACACGTAAATGCTTTATAAAGAGAAAAGCGCAAATTAAAAAACTAATACATTTTGCTCTTCTTCTTCTTCTTTAAATATAAATTTTTCTCGCTTTTTAGGGTCGCATTCAATCCAAATTTTGAAAGGGGGCCCCTAATTTTTTCGAGATGTCTAATAAGGCAAACGAGGGCCCAAATATACCTCTATCGGTGATATAAAATTTGTTCTGGTATTTTGAGATCTAAACCCTCTACGACCCCCTTAAAAATGGCTAAAAATAGTAAAATAATAAAATTTGTGGAATGCAACTCTTTTAATATTTTGTTATAAACTGTTTATTTTTTGTGAAAAATTGCTCAAAATTTGTTATATTACTAACACTTAAATGCTTTTTAAAGGAAAATGCGCAAATTAAAAAAATATATATATGTTGCTCTTCTTCTTCTTCAGGGTCGCATTCAATCCAAATTTTGAAAGGGGCCCCCAATTTTTTTGACATGTCAAATAAGGCAAACGAGAGCCCAAACATACCTCTATAAAATATATAGTGATATAAAATTTGTTCTGGTATTTTGAGATCTAAACCCTCTACGAGCCCCTTAAAAATGGCTAAAAATAGTAAAGTAATAAAATTTGTGAAATTCAACTCTTTTAATATTTTGTTATAAAATGTTTATTTTTGCTTAAAAATTTCTCAAAATTTTTGATGTTACCAACATGCTTTATAAAGCTTTATAAAGAAAAATGCTCAAATTAAAAATAAAATACATTTGGCTCTTCTTCTTCTTCATTAAATATTAATTTTTCTCGCATTTCAAGGTCGCATTCAATCCAAATTTTAAAAGGGGCTCCTAATTTTTTTGAGATTTTCAAAGGGGCAAACTAGAACCCAAACATACCTCTATCGATGATATAAAATTTGTTCTGGTTGTTTGAGATCTAAACACTCTACGAGCCTTTTAAAACTGGCTAAAAAATGGTAAAATAATAAAACTTGTGAAATGCAACTTTTTCAATATTTTGTTATAAAATGTTTATTTTTGGTTAAAAATTTCTCAAAATTTTTGATGTTACCAACACGTTAATGCTTTATAAAGAAGAATGCGCAAATTAAAAAAAATACATTTGGCTCTTCTTCTTCTCCATTATGATTTATCCAAATGTTGAAAGAGGACCAATATTTTTTTTTGAGATGTAAAATAAGGCAAATGAGGGCCTAAACATACATCTAACGATGATATAATTTTTGTTTTTTGTTTTTTGTTTTTTAAGATCTAAACCCCTTACCAGCCATTGGAAAATAGCTGAAAAATGGTAAAATTTAAAAATAAGCGCCTAAGGGTATTTTACCTATTCAAGAGCTATTTTCAATATACCTTTATATTTACAATAATTACAAAATAATGTAACGATGGGCTTTTCAGCACTTTTAAAAATCATTTAATTTATTTTGGATATATTTTATTCATGGGACCAACTAATCCTTGGAAAAAAACTGCAACTGCAACATATAAAAATCACTTTTTAATATATATTAGTCATGAATTTTTTTTTTTTTGACCCCTAGACCTCAAATATAGTATGCAAATGACTTTGAATAATACCTAGACATCTACCAAAAATAAAGTCTCTAGGTTAATTCATTCAAAATTTACCAATAAATGTTTTAAATATTTTTGAAATATTTTTTGAACGATTTGATCTAGAGACTTTATTTTTGGTAGACTTTTAAGCAGTACAAAAAGTAATTTGCATAATAAATTTAAAGTCTGGTCAAACCATTAGAAAGTAATTAAGAAAAATATAAAAAGTGGTAGTTTTACCCAGCTTTGATTAACATTGATTTTCACAAAAATAAAACTAGATCTTATCCTGCATGTGAAAAAAAAATAAAAAAAAACGTTTGTCGATAGCTCATCTAGAAATTAAGATATAGTGCTAACATACATACAGACATACCGACGATGTTTTTGCAGATGTCGAATCAAAATGTTCTAAAACGTCGAGAAAAGAGAAAAAACATGATCAACAATATTTACCCAACATGCACGAATTTAACACTTTACACTATTTTGGATATGCCATATGATGCCATATACAGGGAATTCACAATAAAGCTATATTTTCGGTATAAATGTTTACTGAGCAAACTTCGCTCCAATGTTAGTCGTTTTCGAGATGTATTTCGATATACAGTCCATTAATTCATAAAATTCAAGGAAACGGGCCTATTTTTAAAAGGTTATTGCTCCAAAACTGTTAAAGGTGCGACCTAGCCAGTTTTGTTCAGGGAACTATGGACTACAACATACAGAAATTTCAAAAAGCCATATTTTTTTGCGACAAAAGGGGCGGATATGCATAAATGTATGATCCATAAACATATGTGCATATACGCCAGTTTCATTGAAAATCTGTGAAATAACTTGAAGATTCCCTAAAAGTATGCCACAATTTATGAACTAAGCCTAAATTCTTAAAATATATAAAAAATTGATTTTTACATGTTACAATATTTAATTTTTTTCCAAGTGTCGTTTGGTCCCATGAACAAAATATATCAAAGATAAATGCTTTTCAAAAGGGATAAGGACCCTATCATTACATTATTTTGTACTTAATGTCAATATAAAGGTACATATATTGAACATAGCTCTTGAATAGGTAAAATGCGCTTATTTTTAAATTTTACCATTTTTTATGTATTTTCCAAGGGATGGTAGGGGGTTTAGATCTCAAAAAATCAAAACAAATTTTATATCATCGATAAAGGTATGTTTGGGCTCTCGTTTGCTCATTGTGATATCCCAAAAAAAAATAGGGGCCCATCCCCTTTCAAAATTTGGATTAATTGCGACCTCGAAATGCGAGAAAAATTATTTTTTAAGGAAGAAGAAAAAGTGCCAAACGTATTTTTTTTTAATTTGCGCATTTACGTGTTATTAATATAACACATTTTAAGCAATTTTTAACAAAAAATAAACATTTAATATCAAAACATTAAAAAAGTGGCATTTTACATTTTTTTTTATTTTACCATTTTTAGCCATTTTTAAGGGGCTCGTAAAGAGTTTAGATCTTAAAATACCAGAATAAATTTTATATCACCGATAGAGGTATGTTTGGGCTCCCGTTTGCCTTATTTGACACCCCAAAAAAAATAGGGGCCCCCTTTCAAAATTTGAATTGAATCCGATCCTGAAAAGCGAGAAAAATTTATATTTAAAGAAGAAGAAGAAGATCAAAATGTATTTTTTTATATTTGCGGGTTTTGCTTTATAAAGCATTTAAGTGTTAGTAATATCACAAATTTTGAGCAATTTTTAACAAAAAATAAACATTTTATAACAAAATATTAAAAGAGTGGCATTTTACAATTTTTTTTTTATTTTACCATTTTTAGACATTTTTAAGGGGCTCGTAAAGGGTTTAGATCTTAAAATACCAGAATAAATTTTATATCACCGATAGAGGTATGTTTGGGCTCCCGTTTGCCTTATTTGACATCCCAAAAAAATTGGGGCCCCCTTTCAAAATTTGGATTGAATGCGACCATAAAAAGCGAGAAAATTTTATATTTAAAGAAGAAGAGGAAGAGCCCACAGGTGTCAGGAAGCTAATGAAAGTTTCGGTACGATAACGATCCAAGTGGAAGGGGGAATATGGTAGGTTTGATGGCCAGAAATCATAAAATTCCGGACCCAAAATCATAGCTGTTCACCTAGACAAATAGCAGAGGAATCTTCAATTTTTTCAATACTTACGCTGCTTCCTCGTTGAGTATGCAAAGAGAAGGCCATGCATATTATATATACGTGTATACATATACTATATACATGCAAAAAGATGAATGTCACAAAAAGTGACAGTTCTTTTCTTCTTTTCTTTATTGGCGATTTTTGTCCGATTTTGCCAGTTTCCATGGATCCAAACGACAGTTGTTTTCGAATAAAACGAATTTAAAACCTGTCATCTTTTTGAGTGCTACTTGTGGTCTTCTAAATGCCGAACCCTTGTAATCATCGATGTGTTCATAGTGAGAACAGGAAAAAAATTTGTGCCCCGTGTGGACGAAAGATCAGTCTCGGTTCCAAAGCGTTGGAACATTTTCGCATCAATGACCATCATGAATTGTTGATAAAACAATTCATAAATGCAAATTTTGACCTGTCCAATCCTAAATTTCCTTCGGGTATCTGTGTTACGTGTCATCAAATTCTTCAAGAACACGAGCGAGGAATTTTTAGAAGATCGGTCAAAAATATGCCAAATTATGAAGATATTTGTTTGCCAAAGGAGACAAGAAATAATTCCATTAGTGAATCTTTTTGTAATTGTTACATCTGCATAACTGGAAGATATCAGGGACATGCGAATAAGAAAAAGAAGCTGCCTGTCGGTGAAACACTGGATCTTTCGATAAAAATTACTCCAAACAATGGTATGTATGGATCTCAGCATTCCAGTATTACTCAGATTCCGAAGAAGGAAACACTGGAACCAACAGACCGAAAAACACTGACTATTTGCAAAGCTTGTTACCAAGTCCCACTTCTTGGTAACAAGCAAAAAGTCCAAACGAAAAATCATCCCTGTATTAGAGATGCTAGTGATAAAGCTCAAGCTCGTCAAAACATACAGGAATTGACCAGCGCTCTTCCGGAAAAGCAACAGGAGCAACTGTGTTCCTCTTTGTTTTCCCAAAAAATTGAAAATATGGAAAGCTCGACTGCCGATTCCCAGAGCTCTGTAAGCTTAAGTACGCAGGGCCGCAAAAAAACTATTTTTTAAAGGCACCAGACAAACCCAAAACTATTTCAGTTGAAAGCTTGAATAATTATCAAGTGATATCTGGTGCTTCGGGTAAACAGATGAAGAATTTGAGCCATTTCATCAGGGACAATATGGGAAGGAAAGCGGTTCCAGCTTACTACTCTGTTGAAGTTTCAAAACAGGCCAAGCTATTAGCAGAGTTATATCATCACGATGTTTTGGACTTCGATGTTGAAAAAAGCCTCGTTAAGCAGCAGAGACCGGTAGTTTGGGGCAACGCTGAGGAAATTTTAGAGAATATAATAGATAGACGAAACTTGATTGGATAATACGGGGTTAAAGTCATGGCTGATGGCGGACAAGGGTTTTTTAAAATATCCATGTCAGTGATTCCGAAGAGCTATATTTCCGAATGTCTCAGTGATGAAAATGGCGAGAGTTCATCTGCTAAGAAGATAAAAATCGAAAAATGTACAAGTGTGCATAAGCTTACAATGTTGGCTATCGTCCCTAACATTAAAGAGACTTATGAAAATTTGAAAATATTATTCGACCTTGTGAAGATCAACGATATTTCTATGAAATTTGTTTCTGACTTCAAGTTGCTACTCTTGGTGAATGGACAACAAACGGCTACATCCCTTTTCCCATGTCCATATTGTTTCATCACCCTACAAGATTTACGAGATCGTAAAGATCTAAATGATCAAACAAATGATCACGATAACCCAGAGAAGAATCAAGAATCCATCAGCAATAAAACTTATGGCGATCTGCGACGTGATTATGAGAAGTTTACTGCTAGTGGATGTAAAAAAAAATTATCTGGACAGAGTCGCAGTACCATACACTTTCCGCTATTCAACGATGGTGACGACGTGAAAGTGGTGGAAAAATGTGTAATTCCAGAGCTCCATATAATGCAAGGATTCGTAAACCATATATTTTGGAAAGGTCTTGTTCCGCTAGTCGGTAGAGAAACAGCTTTGCTTTGGCCTCACGGTTTAAACTTAGTCTCGAAAAATTATCACGGAGAAGCGTTTGAAGGCAATGCGTGTAGAAAATTATTAAGATCATCAGATAAATTCGTGAAATCTGTCAGGATGTAGGGGGAGTATTCCCTCTTCTACCATTTGTTGCAGCATTTAAAGCAATGGATAAAATAGTGAATTCTTGTTTTGGAGTAAAGAGGATTCAGTCTGATGTAAATGTAAATAAGTATATAAGTGACCTGAAGAAAGCTCTTCTTTGTATTAATATCACCGAGACACTCAAAATACACATAATATTGACACATATCCAAGAATCACTTGAATTTCTGAATGAAGAGGAAGGACTCGGTTTGTGGTCGGAGCAAGCTGGGGAATCAATTCATCACGAATTCCTGAAGTTTTGGGATCGAAGAATTGAACAATATGCAAGATCCAAACTACCCTATAAAGCTACAGGAAGCTGTCGTTAACTTTTCTTCTAAACACGTATAATGCTAATGAAGGTTCTAATTTCTTTATTGTAAAAACTCGTACTGGGAAATAAAGAAAATCGTAAAAAAACTGTCTTTATTATTATCCCGAATATTAATATAAATATATTCCCGTTTATGCATTGTATATAATATATATCATTCTATGTATACAGATATACATAATATATTATATTCTTCACCCATCATATATATCGTGTATATACACGTATATATATATATATATATATATATATATAATATACATGGTATTCTCTTTGCTATACGCAACAAGAGAGCAGCGTATGAATTGAAATAATTGAAGATTCCTCCGCTATTTGTCTAGATGAACAGCTATGATTTTGGTTCCGGAATTTTATGATTTGTGGTCATCAAAACTACCATATTCCCCCTTCCACTTGCATCGTTATCGTACCGAAACTTTTATTAGCTTCCTAACACCTGTGAGCCAAATGTGATTTTTTTTTAATTTGCTCATTTCCCTTTATAAAGCATTTACGTGTTAGAAATATTACAAATTTTGAGAAATTTTTGACAAAAAATAAACATTTTATAAAAGAGTTTTGAAAAAGTTGCATTTTACAAATTTTATTATTTATGAAAAACAACAAAAACTTGTTTTGTCCATAAATCGGCGAAAATTTTTTTTAAGCTTTTTTACTTTACATTTGTTGTTATAATGCATTAGTGAACTTGTGTACCAAATTTGACGAAAATCGGTGAGATTGACATGTGAAGGTGGTATTATTAAAAAATTTGACCCTTATACTTTCAATTAAATTTTATTTTAAATATAGATACCACAAATTAACAGATTTTTTAAATACCAAAAAGAATAAATATATTTAGTTTAATATTTTTCGTTTATTAAAAAATTAAAATCCATGCCAAACTTTTACATAGAAAGAACGCGGCATGCAACTTCTTCGGTGTACTTACCGCAGATTTCCTTAGGATTGGTACTTTACCGTTATTCTCCGTAGTAAAATAATACTAAGCTCGAAAACCGTATGTGTCAGGTGTACGTGCCACGTTCCTCTTTAGGAGGGCAGAATACTGTACATTACCGTACATTACGTTACATTACTTACATTACTCTACAGTACCTGACATTAATTGACATTACGACAGTACCTACATTATTTGCATTATTTTTATTAATGCGCATGCTCTCCTACAGTATTTACATTATTTCTTCTGCTCAGATCGCTCAAAGACCATGTGACACCTATAAAATTTCGGCAGTGTTGTTTTTCTGGTGGTTTTAAGTAAATTGTTTTAACCACGAATTTTGACATTTAATTTTTGGTTCTTAAAAAGGTTTTTTTTTTAATTATTTAAATAATAACTAACAACTGTTATGCCTGTATTATTTTTAATCATTTTTGTGTACCTGATGTATAATGTGTAATGAAAAGTACGGAATTTAATATTATGTAGTAGTTTTCAAATGTCTGTCATAAAAACATAAATGTATTTTTTTTAGTTTTTTTTTTGTCGAGTTCCAAGAGTTCTATTCTTAGATTAAAATAGAACATGTAATTTTTTGCAGAGATTTATTTTATCTCTCTTTGGTCATAATTTCAATCAAGAGTTTTTATCAAGTTTTTCTTAGCCTCCCTGGCCTTGGTTTAAGCCTCCCTGGAGATGTATTCTTCAAAACCGGGGAGTAGAACGAACCTCAGACTCGTTCTATCAGTCGTTCTACTCCTACTGTTTTGAAGAATAGGTCCCCTGGCATCTTTGTTGAGCTCCCCTGACCTGTCCGTCGAGTCTATCCCCGAACCCATTAATTTTTAACATTATACAGTGCATGTCTAAAGTCCGTCCCCTCCATTAACTTTTAAACGAATTAAGATATCAACTTGAAATTTGTAACACCTAAATACATAACCCAAATAACTTTTTGGTACATATTTTATATGGCACAATGGTGACAGGGGGGCAAGGGGGATATTTTTTTAAATAGAAAGAGGGTTTGTGTGATATGTAATTTTAAAGCTTATAAAATTCTCTATTTAACCAAATATTTTTTTATTTTTTGGAAGCAATTTTTGTGGTTTTAAAATAGGTTTAAAAATGGGAAATTTTGTTAAAATTTCTTTAAAGAAATCAAACAATTTTTGAAAAGTGGTTTATTTTATGTCAATTATACTTAAAATTTTTAAACTAATTTTAAATGATATTAATAAAATGTTACAAAAAAAAACAAAAAATCGCATTTTTTAGTAAATAAATTTAAAAAAATAAAACCTACAAAAACCTGGACGTTTTATATCCAAAAAATATGATTTCCGTCAAAAAAATCTGTCTCTCAGTCGGTCTGTCGGTCTGTGTGTTCTGGAAATTTGTGACCACGATAACTCAAGAACGCTTTGGACCATAGGTTGATTACACTAGTTTACAAGCGTTTTATGCGAACTTTATTTTAATGTTTTCTTACATATTTTTTGATGTTGAATCCAAATCCGTTAAGAAAAAAAAGGGTTGGTTTGGACTTTTTCTGCCTTCCCCTTATAAGGTAGTGGAACCACTTATATTTTTATGATTAAGTGATAAAAATTCGCACATAGGGGTTTTGGGACTCATAGAAAAGAATTTAAGATTTTAAAAAATCTATCTCCATCTATTTTGATCACAGTTTGCTAGCAAGCTAAGCATGCTTAACCAGAGTTCTAGGCTGGGATTGTTTTTGGAAAAATCAGATGGGGTAATGTATTGTATGTATAGGGGTATTTTTTAAGTTCAGTTTAGTTCAGTTCGTTTATTGGTCTTTAAAGATGTAATATTACATATCGACAAGTCAGTATTTCTTATATCTAAAATAAATAAATAGCAAACAATACATATAAAAAAATAGGACACACAAACAATAAAGATAAAATAAGTACAATTAAAATGAAAAGTATAAATAAAAAAATATAAATAAAACATATAAATAAATATAAATAAAAAAAAGCATAATAGCTCATATGAATAAAATAGGTCTATAATAATTATATAGCATATAACAATGAATAAATTAACAGGCAAAAAAAATAAATAAATAAAATTATAGTATAGGAGTTTCTTTATTGTTAATATAGTTTAGTTATAGTTTATTTCTTGCAAAATATTACATAAGCATGGAGTATATAACAGTCCAACGAATAAAAAAACTTTGAAATAAGGATTTTTTTTTAATTATTTTTAAAAATTGTTATTTTTTGTATTTGTTTTATATAGGTACAGGTAATAGATTATATAAATAACCTCCCGCGTATAATGGAGATTTTTATATTGTTTACGCCTTGTTTTTTTTAAGCATATTTTATATCCACCTCTGGTGTTATATCTATGTAACTGATTATTTTTAACTACGTTATCTGTCTGTGTGTGCATATACGTAAGTATTTTGTACAGATATATACTTGTTAGTGTTAGTAGCCCATTTTTTTAAATGTTTCTTGACTCATTATATTTTAACCTGAATATCAGGGGAATAATTTTTTTTTTGTGTGATAAATAGTCTCGATATATCAACAGATTGTCCCCATATAATAATATTATTGCTTAATAAACTATATACTGTGGCATAGTATATATTGAGTAATTGATATGAATCAAGGTATGATCTCAAAACCAAAAAAGTATAAAATGTTTTATTAAGTTTTGTGCATAATATATCGATATGCTGATGATAATTTAATTTTTCATCAAGTATAGTGCCTAAAAATGTTGAGGACTTAGTGATGGGAAGTTTTATTTCAGAAAGGTTTATGCAAGGGGCGTATCACTGACCTATTTTTGTACATGTATTGTAAATAAATTATTTACAATATTGTACGAATAATGTAAATAATGTAAAAAAAATGTAGTACTGTATGGTAATGTCGAAATAATGTAAATAATGTAGAAAAATGTAGTACTGTATAATACTGTCGAAATAATGTCGGTAATGTAAGTAATGTCCACTTAATCTAAAGTACTGTAGGGTAATGTACGAGGCAGACGCGGACTGGGTTCTTACGGCACGGTCGGAAAAATATTAAAAAAGGCCTGTAAACGGCTCAAACCCATAAAAAATTGGAAAATCGAGGGCCTGGTATAGCCAAAATAGACCAAATGGCCGTGTGAGGGCCCGTTTAGCACTGGGGCCCGGTAGGCTTTTGACGACCCTGCCTTACGGCCAGTCCGCCACTGGTACGAGGTAATGTGGGATGTTAGGTTAAGATTAACATAAATTTAGGTTAATATATGTATAAAAATATATTATTAAACAAGCCGTGAAGATATGTAATGCTACGCATTCCATTATATATCATTCACAGTATATTGTATAATTTTCCCAAATACTTAAAAAAAAATTAAAACAAAAAAAAATACTTTTTTTTAATTTTCTTTTCAAAAACGAAAAATAAAAAAAATAAAATTATTAACTTGAAATTTGTAACACTCGTTGTAACACGTAAAAAATACTGCTGCCAACAAAATATTACTTTCCCCTAGAGGCCCCTATATATATTTTTTTGAAAAAAAAAATACCCCATTTTACCCCAACCCCATTTTTACCTAAAACAATTTCAGCCTAAAACTTTGGATAACACTAGTTTACAAATTTCAACTTTTTTTTATGCCCAACTTTATTTACATGTTTTCTAACATAATTTTTGATGAGGAATCCAAATTCGTCAAGAAAAAAAAGTTTTTATAGGGGAAAATTATAGAAATCATATATTTTCGTTTAATATTAGTAAAAATTGGTATCTGTGGGTTTTTAGATTCCCTAGAAACAAATTTTATATTTAAAAGTATCAAACCCTTAAGGGGGTGCCTCCACCCGTTTTTACATTTTTTAAATAACCCGATAAGAATTATTTGTTTGTTTAACCTCGTACTATTCTACTTAATTAAGCATCCCCTAAGTCCAGGACTTGTGTGGGCTAGTAGTAGAGGGAACCACCGGCTTATACTGACTTTCGAACCAGTTTCTAGGGAGTGTCCGTTTCACTTATCGCCTTGGCCAAATTTCAATTATTAATTAGATCCTGGGAGTTTTCGGTCTCGCTCAAAATGAATTTATTCTTTTTTAAATTCTGTCATGATCCATATAACCCATAGGACCACCCATATTTACATTTTTTTAATTAACCTGATAAAATTTGGTACACTGCGACTGGATAAAACCAAATTTAATATTAAAAAAACTGCCTGCAAAAAGTCCCAAAATACCTATGTACCAACTCTTATCAGCTAATTAAAAAAATATCAATACTGCTGTCAACAAAATAATACTTTTCCCTTTAGGCCTGGGTTTATTTAAACCAAAAAACTAAAAAAATATATAATATATATAATATAATATACAGAGATGCGATACGCTGTGTTTTATAAAAAACACGTTCAGCCTCGATCTTTGTTTTCTCCATTTCGTATAATTTCAAACGGGCTTTTCCCGGACACACAGACCGACTGAGAGACAAATTTTTTTTTGACGGAAATCATATTTTTTGGATATAAAACGTTCAGGGTTTTGTAGGTTTTATTTTTTAAAATTTATTTACTAAAAAATGCGATTTTTTGTTTTTTTTTGTAACATTTTATTAATATCATTTAAAATTAGTTTAAAAGTATAATTGACATAAAATAAACCAACAATTTTTTTTGATTTTTTTTTAAAAATTTTAACAAAATTTCCCATTTTTAAACCTATTTTAAAACCACAAAAATTGCTCCTAAAAAATAAAAAAATATTTGGTTAAATAGAGAATTTTATAAGCTTTAAAATGACATATCACACAAACCCCCTTTCTATTTAAAAAAAATATCACCCCTTGCTCCCCCCCACCTATCTTGAAATCAAAAAAGTTGCATATTTCATGGATTAAAAACATAAAAGTTGCATATTTCATGGCTTAAAAAAAATAATAAATTTTTAATTTTGAGAAAAAAAGTTTTAAATTTTATGGCTTAAAAATATAAAAGTTGAGATTTTTAAACCTTAGAATAAATTTTTTTGCATATTTCATGGATTAAAAATATAAAAATTGCATATTTTTTCATGGGATAAATATAATAAAATAATACATTTTTAATTTTGGGAAAAAAGTGGTAAATTTCATGTATTAAAAATATAAAAGTTGGGATTTTCAAAAAACTTGCATATTTCGTGGATTCAAAATATAAAACTTGCATATTTCATATTCAATAAAATTATAAATTTTTAATCTTGTGCAAAAAGTTGTAAACTTCATAGATTAAGAAATATAAAAGTAATGATTCTCAAACCTAGAAAAAATATAAATAACTTAACCAAAAGGTGTATTTTTTATTTTTTTGAGAAAGGGTGGGACCTTTTTTTTAAATGAACTTTTTTTTGAGAAAGGGTGGGACCTTTTTTTTTTTAGTCATGAACTTTTTTTTGTCGAGGAAAAAAGTTGTATTTTTAGGCTAAAAAAAGTTGTAATTTTTGACCTCCTCCCCCCCCCCCACACCAAATCTCCTTCGCTACGGCCCTGGAATTTCCAGGGGACCTATTCTTCAAAACCGGGGAGTAAACGACTGATAGAACGAGTCTGAGGTTTCTTCTACTCCCTGCTTTTGAAGAATACGTCTCCAGGGAGGCTTAAACCAAGGCCAGGGAGGCTAAGCTTCCCCTCACCCCCCCACCCCACCATTTATGGCCCTGCTATATAAAGAAAAACTTGATAAAAACTTATTAAATTCCGTACTTGTCATTACACATTATACATCAGGTAAATGATTAAAAATAATACAGGCATAACAGAGTTATTATTTAAATGATTAAAAAAAAACCTTTTTAAGAACAAAAATTAAATGTTAAATTCGTGGTTAAACTGAACAATTTACTTAAAACCAGCAGAACTAAACAACACTGCCGAAATTTTATAGGTGTCACGTGGTCTTTGAGCGATCTGAGCAGACGAAATAATGTAAATACTGTAGGAGAGCATGCGTATTAATAAAAATAATGTAAATAATGTAGGTACTGTCGTAATGTCAATTAATGTCAGGTACTGTAGAGTAATGTAAGTAATGTAACGTAATGTACTTTAATGTACAGTATTGTAAGTAATGTAAGGTAATGTCAATGTAAAGTACTGTCGATGAAAACGTACATGTATTGTAAAGGTGAAACGCCCCTCGGGTTTATATTGCTTAGAACAGGTTTTCTCAATTTTGGTGTAAATTCTACCCCTACTGTTTTACTAAGATTATTTATCAGGTGATTTTTGTTACAATAATCTATAAAACTATTTATCACTGCTTGTATTTTATTTTTTAGTTCGTCTACATTTTTCCCAAAAAACTGTTTTATCATCAGCAAACATAAAAGATATTCCTTCTATAATATGATCTGGCAGATCGTTAACATATAACAAAAATAGTAGAGGACCTAATGTCCCACCTTGAGGTGTGCCTATATCAATCCCAAATAATTCAGACAAAAATTCTTCGATACTGATAGTTAAAAACCTATCTCTTACGTATGAAATTAACCACTTATTTATAGGGTCCCTATATTCAATAGAAGCCGTTTCTATGGAGAATTTTTTCGTAAATCCATGTTGTGTTTTTGTGAGTAGGTTATTTTTGTCCAAGTAATTCACTATTTGCTCATAGACCGAACGTTCTATAATTTTCGATATATTGCTTAACACACATACCGCTCTGTAATTTTGAATTAGCATTGGATCTCCCTTTTTAGATACTGGCACCACTTTAGAGATTTTTAGTTTATCTGGGAATTTACCTAATATAACTGATCTATTTATTACTTCCGATAAGTAAGGAGAAATTTCTTCCGCGCAATTTTTTAAAAGTTTTGTTGAGATAGCATCTATGCCTGTTGAGTTTTTATTATTTAATTTATGTATGATGTTTTTCACATCATATTCATCTACAGGTTTAAAAAACATTGAGGATTGATTTTTGTTATAATAAGTGGTACATTTATTTAAAGGAAGGTCCAACGAAGTTACTAATTTTTTTACATCATTTGCAAAATAATTTCCGAACAAGTTTTCGATTTCTTTTTTCTCTGCAAATGTAGTGTTATTATAATTTAAAACAATTGGCTGATACAATTTAGTTTTTCCCAGTTTTTCGTTGGTTATTTCCCATAAGGTTTTAGTTTTATTTTTTGAATGGTTAATTTTTTGATTGACGTAGTTTTGTTTTTCTATCATAATTTTTTTATTTAAATAATTTTTCTGTATTTTATATTGGTCGGTGTAAATATCACTGCTAATATTTTTCCTGCCCAGTTAAGTTTTTTTAGGTTTTCTAATTCTAGTTTTCAAAAAAAAAATATAATATATATTTTATTATATAAAAATATAATATACAGCCCGTTTGAAATTATACGAAATGGAGAAAACAAAGATAGAGACTGACGTGTTTTTTTTATAAAACACAGCGCATCGCATCCCACTACAATCACGTCAGCCTTGATCTAATCGTTCTATCTTTGTTTTCTCTGTCTAGTATAATCTCAAACGGGCTGAATATATATTATATATGTTTTTAGTTTTTGGTTTAAATAAACCTAGACCTAAAGGTAAAAGTATTATTTTGTTGACAGCAGTATTGATATTTTTTTAATTAGCTGGTACATGGTGTTTTCGGACCTTTTGCAGGCATATTTTTTTAATTTTAAATTTGGTTTTAGCAAGTCGCAGTTTACCAAATTTTATCAAGTTCATTAAAAAAATGTATATATGGCACGGTGGGCTTTAAGCTTACGGAGATGAAAAAATCGAACACCCCATAACTGACAACGGGATATTGTTTCTAATGCTTTCAGAATTACATGTTCGTAGAGAACAAAATCGTAGGTGTAGCCGTTTTTTATTCCATCAAAAATTAGTATATATATTAGTATATAGTATAAGTTAAAAAGTTTTGGAGGTCTCACCCCTTAAATTTGTTTATTGGTGTAAGAGTATTATCCATAATTATTTTCAAAATTTTTGAAAAAATCTAGAGGTCGTTCACAGCCATTTTTCAAAAAATATGTTTGCTTAGCTTTTTTTGTTTTTTTTTTTAAGGCCCAAGGATTTTTTATTTAAATATTTTTAACACGAAACGGTATAAAGGGATAGTAAATTGCTAACCTCAAAAAAAATCTCAATTTTTCTTTCAAAATGGCGGAGCTGTGCCCTTTAAAGTTTGAAAATTCACTACATTGCCTGATTTTAGGTCTAATTACAGGCACAAAAAAATGTTTTTCATTGTTTTCAAACATTGTGCGTGTAGCCCAATATGTCATTACATAAAAACAACTATATTTTTTTATCGGATATACAGGGTATGCAGAAAAAATAATATATACATTTTTTAACACTTTTGGGAGATAAAGTCACTCGAATGTTGAGAGAGTAGGGTTGTAGAAAGTTAAACAGGTCAGTATGAAGCGTACAATGCATTGCAATGGACCGTTATATAAAAGTTCCATTAATTTGAGTCCTACCCTGTCACTAAAAACCGAATTTATCTCTCAAAAATGTTAAAAAATGTATATATTATTATTTCTGGATAGCCTGTTTATCCGATAAAAAAATATAGTTGCTTTTATGTCAGGACATATTGGGCTACACGCACAATGTTTGAAGATAATGAAAAACATTTTTTTTGTGCCTGTAAAGACCTAAAATCAAGCAATGTAGTGAATTTTCAAACTTTAAAGGGCACAGCTCCGCCATTTTGAAAGAAAAATTCAGATTTTTTTTGATTTTTTGAGGTTAGCAATTCACTATTTTTTTATACCGTTTCGTGTTAAAAAGATTTAAATAAAAAATCCTTGGGCCTTAAAAAAAATAAAAAAAGCTAAGCAAACATATTTTTTGAAAAATGGCTGTGAGCGACCTCTAGATTAGATAGAATTTTGAAAAAAATTAGGGATGAAACTCTTACCCCAATAAACAAATTTAAGGGATGAGACCTTCAAACTTTTTAATTTGAAATTTTTTGGGTCACATATATACTAATATACTAATTTTTGATGGAATAAAAAACGGCTACACGTACGATTTTGTTCTCAACGAACATGTAATTCTGAAAGCGTTGGAAACAATATCTCGTTGTCAATTATGGGGTGTTAGATTTTTTCATCTCTGTAAGCTTAAAGCCCACCGTGATGGGTGGTCCTATGGGTTATATGGATCAAGACAGAATTTAAAAAAGAATAAATTTATTTTGAGCGAGACGGAAAAATCCCAGGATCTAATTCTTATCGGGTTATTTAAACAATATAAAAACTGGTGGCTGCACCCCCTCAAGGGATAGATACTTTTAAACAAAAAAATTGTTTCTAGGGACTCTAAAAACCCTAAGATACCAACTTTTACTAATATTAAAAGAAAATATATGATTTTTATAATTTTCCCATATATAAAACTTTTTTCTTGACGGATTTGGATCAAAAATTATTTTAGAAAACATGTAAATAAAGTTGCGCATAAAAAAAGTTGAAATTTGTAAACTAGTATTATCCAAAGTTCTAGGCTGAAATTGTTTTAGGTAAAAATCGGGTTGGGGGTACTGGGGTAAAATGGGATAATTTTGTTTTTCAAAAAAATAATTTTTTAAATTAATTTTTCATGTTACGAAAAAATAAACTTAAAAAATGTTGAAAAAATTAAGAATTTATTTTTTTTCTTTTGATTTTTTTTTTATTTTTTATTTTTTTTTTTTTCGTTTTTGATTTTAATGAACCTAGGCCTATAGGGGAAATTAATATTTTGTTAGCAGCAGTATTTTTTACGTGTTTCAAGTTAATATATTTATTTTTTTTTATTTTTCGCTTTTCAAAAGAAAATAAAAAAAAGTATATTTTTTTATTTAATTTTTTTTAAGTTGGAAAAATTATACAATATACTGTGAATATAATGGAATGAGTAGCATTTTATGCGCAACTTTATTTTAATGCTTTCTTACATTTTTTTGATGCTGAATCCAAATCTGTCAAGAAAAAAAAATCGTTGGTTCAGTTTTCGAGATAATCGACCCTAAGGATTTTATAACGAGAAAGTTAGAGAAGTCATATATTTTCGTTAAATATTTACAAAAATTGATATTTGGAGGTTTTGTGACTCGCTAAAAATTAATTTAATATTAAAAAAATCTGTAGAATATATATATATATATATATATATATTTTTTTTTTTAAGTGACCTGATAAGAGTTGATACCTGGGATTTTCCATATCGCTGAAAACGAATTTGATATTTAAAAAATGCTGCCTTCCCCCCTTAAGGGCGTATACTCCTAGGGGTATTATCGAGGGTATTATATTATATTTTTTTAATTAAAGTGATAAGTGAGGTTTTGTGACTCGCTAAAAATTAATTATTTTAAAGTTTTCGAAAATGGTTTTTGCTTAAAAACTCAATTTTTTAAATGGCACCATATTGGGACACTGGTACCGTCAAAAAGTACCGCCTTTTAGGAATCTACCAATATCCTTTATTTTAATGTAGGATAAATACAGCCGTTTTTATAAATTAAAATCAATGATAATTATCATATTTTTAATTATTGCGTGATTTTAGTTAACAAAGTTGGCTTTGACAAATAAAAAGACAAAATACTGCTTTCTGCTTTCTGTCAAATTTAGTGTTATTAATTTTTGAACGTTTTTGTAACATACATAATTTTGTTTATTAAAAATGGTACATTATACTAGAGACGAAAAAATCGACATGCTTTTAATTTATGGGGAGTGCAGGAAAATTCTGTACAAGCACAGTTACTTTACATTGAAAGATATCCGGAAAGGCAAGCCCCCTTGACAGCCTAAACTGCTTGGCCGCTTATTAGAACCATTTTTAATTACAGATTACATAAAAAACCGAAACAAATCAACAAAATTTAACCTGACAGATAAAAATAAAGGCATCCTGTCTTTTTGGTTATCAAAGCCAGCTTTGTTAACTAATATCACACAATAATCAAAAATATGATTATTATCATTTATTTTAATTTATAAAACCGGCTGTATTTATCCTACATTAAAATAAAGGATATTGGTAGATTCCAAAAAGGCGGTACTTTTTGACTATACCAATATGGTGCCATTTAAAAAAATTGAGTTTTTGAGCAAAAACCATTTTTGAAAACTTTAAAATGGTGCAACTGAGTTATAAATGTTTTTTTTTTGCGTAAATGTATTTTTCTAGGATTACTTAGATCATTTCTAGTAATTTTAAGTAATCATGGCCTACCTATGATATAAACTAAAAATTAAATTAAAAAATACATTGACATCGGAAATGTCACTTTTTTGGTATCATTGTATTCAAAATAAAGCCCAGAATTGAAATATGTAAATATATATAGGGTATCCCATTTAACAATCAAAAGTTGATATCATTTCCGGTTAAACCGGAAGTGGCTGAAATGTACAGTTTAGGTTAAAAGTTGACAATTTATGGATATAAGAGACCCTCCAAATTTGAAATCTCTAACTTTTAAAATAAAGAAAAAAAGGGGGTGTACCTTGGTCTTGTAACACCCGGTATATATATATATATATATATATATATATATATATATATATATATATATATATAATATAATCATATTATGATTTCTATAATTTTTCCTTATAAAAACTTCGGGGTGGATTATCTCGAAAACGGAATCAACGAGGGAATCAAAGATTTTTTTTTCTTTACGGATTTGGATTCCTCATCAAAAATTATGTAAGAAAACTGATAAAAATAAAGTTAAGCATAAAACAAAGGTTGAATTTTATAAACTAGTGTAATTAAATATATTAAGATAGCTTTTTTTTATTGTACAGCTAAAGAGTTTCTTGAGTGCCTAACGTCGTCCTTTTTTTAATTTTTTGCTTATGATTAAATTACGTAAAATTTCCTAATTTTCAAAGTCACATATATTACATTGAAAACAAAAAAAATCGAAAAAAGGGTGACTTTAGGCACTCAGCAACTCTTTAACTAAACAATGGTAAAAACCTCATATCGATATCTTTATTAATTTTTGAAAGATCGAAACAAAAATAAAATTCTGGACCACCCTAAGTAATGGCGCGGATTTTTTTTTATTTTTCGTTATTTTATTCGAAATCAGCGAAATCAAAAATAGTCGTACGCAAAAATTCAGAATTTTGTCGCCGTTTTTTTCCTGGCAGTTCAAAACCCTTACCACGGCGGGTCCAAAACCGGTTTTATTAAAAATTTCACCTCCATCCAAAACTGATGTCAATTCTTGTTAAGGGATCGAATACGAGTAGAATAAACCAAAAATTAACAAAATCGTAGGAAGAAATTTTGAGTAATATCGATAAACGTCTGTTTTTGGATACTTTACAGCTGTTAAATTATTCTCTTGCCTTTTGAAATACTGAAAATTAATTAAAACCCCTTGTATGTCATACTACTGGAAAGCTATTAAAATGAGCTTTCTTTTGATATGTAACATAATAACAAAGAGCAACGCGGGTTGCCTACTAGACTAGACCTTTTAATAAGTTTTAATAAGTTTTCATAAAAAAATAGTTATATTGCAAAACTTAACAGGTTGTTTTAAAAACAGAAATACTAAATTAAGAGGACATTCTACACCGAAAAATGTAAAAAAATGTTCCTATAAAGATTTGTCTGTAGATGTGTCCTAGGGAGTTACGGCCCTCCGAAGTGTCCGTCCGTCCGTAGGATTTTTATTAATTATGTCTGTCTCTGAAACCCTATAAACTACACCAACGAAATTTTGTACATACCCTTATATAATAAAGGCAATCATCCTATGTAATTTTGATTTTATAATTTTAACCAGAGGCGTGCAAAATAGGGGACGCTTTTGCCCCAAACTTTTTTTATTGCTTTTTTTGAAATTTTTCCAATTAAATATGTTTCCTTACTTTAAAACACATAAGAAAGGTACTCTTTATGTAATACCAAACACGGCGCACGGTGGGTCCAAAACTAGTTTTTATAACAATTTCACCTCTATCCAAAATTAATGTTAATTCTTATTAAGGGGTCGAATACGAGTAAAAAAAAAACAAAATTAAAAAAATTGATGGAAGAAATTTTGAGTAATACCGAAAAACTTGCTTTTAAATATTTGTCTGTCTGTCTGTCTGTCTGTCTGTCTGTCTGTCTGTCTGTCTGTCTGTCTGTCTGTCTGTCTGTCTGTCTGTCTGTCTGTCTGTCTGTCTGTCTGTCTGTCTGTCTGTCTGTCTGTCTGTCTGTCTGTCTGTCTGTCTGTCTGTCTGTCTGTCTGTCTGTCTGTCTGTCTGTCTGTCTGTCTGTCTGTCTGTCTGTCTGTCTGTCTGTCTGTCTGTCTGTCTGTCTGTCTGTCTGTCTGTCTGTCTGTCTGTCTGTCTGTCTGTCTGTCTGTCTGTCTGTCTGTCTGTCTGTCTGTCTGTCTGTCTGTCTGTCTGTCTGTCTGTCTGTCTGTCTGTCTGTCTGTCTGTCTGTCTGTCTGTCTGTCTGTCTGTCTGTCTGTCTGTCTGTCTGTCTGTCTGTCTGTCTGTCTGTCTGTCTGTCTGTCTGTCTGTCTGTCTGTCTGTCTGTCTGTCTGTCTGTCTGTCTGTCTGTCTGTCTGTCTGTCTGTCTGTCTGTCTGTCTGTCTGTCTGTCTGTCTGTCTGTCTGTCTGTCTGTCTGTCTGTCTGTCTGTCTGTCTGTCTGTCTGTCTGTCTGTCTGTCTGTCTGTCTGTCTGTCTGTCTGTCTGTCTGTCTGTCTGTCTGTCTGTCTGTCTGTCTGTCTGTCTGTCTGTCTGTCTGTCTGTCTGTCTGTCTGTCTGTCTGTCTGTCTGTCTGTCTGTCTGTCTGTCTGTCTGTCTGTCTGTCTGTCTGTCTGTCTGTCTGTCTGTCTGTCTGTCTGTCTGTCTGTCTGTCTGTCTGTCTGTCTGTCTGTCTGTCTGTCTGTCTGTCTGTCTGTCTGTCTGTCTGTCTGTCTGTCTGTCTGTCTGTCTGTCTGTCTGTCTGTCTGTCTGTCTGTCTGTCTGTCTGTCTGTCTGTCTGTCTGTCTGTCTGTCTGTCTGTCTGTCTGTCTGTCTGTCTGTCTGTCTGTCTGTCTGTCTGTCTGTCTGTCTGTCTGTCTGTCTGTCTGTCTGTCTGTCTGTCTGTCTGTCTGTCTGTCTGTCTGTCTGTCTGTCTGTCTGTCTGTCTGTCTGTCTGTCTGTCTGTCTGTCTGTCTGTCTGTCTGTCTGTCTGTCTGTCTGTCTGTCTGTCTGTCTGTCTGTTGTCGGTCTGTCGGTCTGTCGGTCTGTCGGTCTGTCGGTCTGTCGGTCTGTCGGTCTGTCGGTCTGTCGGTCTGTCGGTCTGTCGGTCTGTCGGTCTGTCGGTCTGTCGGTCTGTCGGTCTGTCGGTCTGTCGGTCTGTCGGTCTGTCGGTCTGTCGGTCTGTCGGTCTGTCGGTCTGTCGGTCTGTCGGTCTGTCGGTCTGTCGGTCTGTCGGTCTGTCGGTCTGTCGGTCTGTCGGTCTGTCGGTCTGTCGGTCTGTCGGTCTGTCGGTCTGTCGGTCTGTCGGTCTGTCGGTCTGTCGGTCTGTCGGTCTGTCGGTCTGTCGGTCTGTCGGTCTGTCGGTCTGTCGGTCTGTCGGTCTGTCGGTCTGTCGGTCTGTCGGTCTGTCGGTCTGTCGGTCTGTCGGTCTGTCGGTCTGTCGGTCTGTCGGTCTGTCGGTCTGTCGGTCTGTCGGTCTGTCGGTCTGTCGGTCTGTCGGTCTGTCGGTCTGTCGGTCTGTCGGTCTGTCGGTCTGTCGGTCTGTCGGTCTGTCGGTCTGTCGGTCTGTCGTCTGTCGGTCTGTCGGTCTGTCGGTCTGTCGGTCTGTCGGTCTGTCGGTCTGTCGGTCTGTCGGTCTGTCGGTCTGTCGGTCTGTCGGTCTGTCGGTCTGTCGGTCTGTCTGTCTGTCTGTCTGTCTGTCTGTCTGTCTGTCTGTCTGTCTGTCTGTCTGTCTGTCTGTCTGTCTGTCTGTCTGTCTGTCTGTCTGTCTGTCTGTCTGTCTGTCTTCCTGTCTGTCTGTCTGTCTGTCTGTCTGTCTGTCTGTCTGTCTGTCTGTCTGTCTGTCTGTCTGTCTGTCTGTCTGTCTGTCTGTCTGTCTGTCTGTCTGTCTGTCTGTCTGTCTGTCTGTCTGTCTGTCTGTCTGTCTGTCTGTCTGTCTGTCTGTCTGTCTGTCTGTCTGTCTGTCTGTCTGTCTGTCTGTCTGTCTGTCTGTCTGTCTGTCTGTCTGTCTGTCTGTCTGTCTGTCTGTCTGTCTGTCTGTCTGTCTGTCTGTCTGTCTGTCTGTCTGTCTGTCTGTCTGTCTGTCTGTCTGTCTGTCTGTCTGTCTGTCTGTCTGTCTGTCTGTCTGTCTGTCTGTCTGTCTGTCTGTCTGTCTGTCTGTCTGTCTGTCTGTCTGTCTGTCTGTCTGTCTGTCTGTCTGTCTGTCTGTCTGTCTGTCTGTCTGTCTGTCTGTCTGTCTGTCTGTCTGTCTGTCTGTCTGTCTGTCTGTCTGTCTGTCTGTCTGTCTGTCTGTCTGTCTGTCTGTCTGTCTGTCTGTCTGTCTGTCTGTCTGTCTGTCTGTCTGTCTGTCTGTCTGTCTGTCTGTCTGTCTGTCTGTCTGTCTGTCTGTCTGTCTGTCTGTCTGTCTGTCTGTCTGTCTGTCTGTCTGTCTGTCTGTCTGTCTGTCTGTCTGTCTGTCTGTCTGTCTGTCTGTCTGTCTGTCTGTCTGTCTGTCTGTCTGTCTGTCTGTCTGTCTGTCTGTCTGTCTGTCTGTCTGTCTGTCTGTCTGTCTGTCTGTCTGTCTGTCTGTCTGTCTGTCTGTCTGTCTGTCTGTCTGTCTGTCTGTCTGTCTGTCTGTCTGTCTGTCTGTCTGTCTGTCTGTCTGTCTGTCTGTCTGTCTGTCTGTCTGTCTGTCTGTCTGTCTGTCTGTCTGTCTGTCTGTCTGTCTGTCTGTCTGTCTGTCTGTCTGTCTGTCTGTCTGTCTGTCTGTCTGTCTGTCTGTCTGTCTGTCTGTCTGTCTGTCTGTCTGTCTGTCTGTCTGTCTGTCTGTCTGTCTGTCTGTCTGTCTGTCTGTCTGTCTGTCTGTCTGTCTGTCTGTCTGTCTGTCTGTCTGTCTGTCTGTCTGTCTGTCTGTCGGTCTGTCGGTCTGTCGGTCTGTCGGTCTGTCGGTCTGTCGGTCTGTCGGTCTGTCGGTCTGTCGGTCTGTCGGTCTGTCGGTCTTTCGGTCTGTCGGTCTGTCGGTCTGTCGGTCTGTCGGTCTGTCGGTCTGTCGGTCTGTCGGTCTGTCGGTCTGTCGGTCTGTCGGTCTGTCGGTCTGTCGGTCTGTCGGTCTGTCGGTCTGTCGGTCTGTCGGTCTGTCGGTCTGTCGGTCTGTCGGTCTGTCGGTCTGTCGGTCTGTCGGTCTGTCGGTCTGTCGGTCTGTCGGTCTGTCAGGTCTGTCGGTCTGTCGGTCTGTCGGTCTGTCGGTCTGTCGGTCTGTCGGTCTGTCGGTCTGTCGGTCTGTCGGTCTGTCGGTCTGTCGGTCTGTCGGTCTGTCGGTCTGTCGGTCTGTCGGTCTGTCGGTCTGTCGGTCTGTCGGTCTGTCGGTCTGTCGGTCTGTCGGTCTGTCGGTCTGTCGGTCTGTCGGTCTGTCGGTCTGTCGGTCTGTCGGTCTGTCGGTCTGTCGGTCTGTCGGTCTGTCGGTCTGTCGGTCTGTCGGTCTGTCGGTCTGTCGGTCTGTCGGTCTGTCGTCTGTCGGTCTGTCGGTCTGTCGGTCTGTCGGTCTGTCGGTCTGTCGGTCTGTCGGTCTGTCGGTCTGTCGGTCTGTCGGTCTGTCGGTCTGTCGGTCTGTCGGTCTGTCGGTCTGTCGGTCTGTCGGTCTGTCGGTCTGTCGGTCTGTCGGTCTGTCGGTCTGTCGGTCTGTCGGTCTGTCGGTCTGTCGGTCTGTCGGTCTGTCGGTCTGTCGGTCTGTCGGTCTGTCGGTCTGTCGGTCTGTCGGTCTGTCGGTCTGTCGGTCTGTCGGTCTGTCGGTCTGTCGGTCTGTCGGTCTGTCGGTCTGTCGGTCTGTCGGTCTGTCGGTCTGTCGTCTGTCGGTCTGTCGGTCTGTCGGTCTGTCGGTCTGTCGGTCTGTCGGACTGTCGGACTGTCGGTCTGTCGGTCTGTCGGTCTGTCGGTCTGTCGGTCTGTCGGTCTGTCGGTCTGTCGGTCTGTCGGTCTGTCGGTCTGTCGGTCTGTCGGTCTGTCGGTCTGTCGGTCTGTCGGTCTGTCGGTCTGTCGGTCTGTCGGTCTGTCGGTCTGTCGGTCTGTCGGTCTGTCGGTCTGTCGGTCTGTCGGTCTGTCGGTCTGTCGGTCTGTCGGTCTGTCGGTCTGTCGGTCTGTCGGTCTGTCGGTCCGTCGGTCCGTCCGTCCGTCCGTCCGTCCGTCCGTCCGTCCGTCCGTCCGTCCGTCCGTCCGTCCGTCCGTCCGTCCGTCCGTCCGTCCGTCCGTCCGTCCGTCCGTCCGTCCGTCCGTCCGTCCGTCCGTCCGTCCATTTTTTTCGTAGCACCAATACTTCTGGAGATATTAGCAAAATAACAAAATACACGGCACTGTGAAGTCTTTTTATTAGTTTATATGCAAAGCCCTGTATTTTGCAAATTTTAATAATGATTTAAGTCCATTTCAAGCAAAAAAAATTGTCGGTCACCAGTTAGGACGCGCAGTACTGCTTAGACAAACGTAAGTATGCGCAGAAGAGTTTATTAATATATACGAATGCTTAAAAGTGTTCTGGCAAACATATACAAATATATCATTTTCAAATTAAAAAAGCTATAGCTTGGTGATTAATGTCTGTTAAAATGTCTATGTTATGAAAATAATAATACTTCTGAAACCGTTATATGAATATTATAAATATTGAAATTGATTTTACAATCGAAATTTGGCGTTTTTAATTTATTTTAGTGGGCGATTACAGATTAATAAGTTAGCATATATTTTGAGGTTATGTTATAAAGGCCCTAGGGCCACAAAGTTCAACTTTTCGCCCGTAAAACATGAACAAAAAGTGTCACTTTTAGAATCAATCGAATAAAAAACACTATTAAAAATATCAAGCCTCTAGTTCTTAAAAGATATTCCTGACAGAACATTTTTTTGCCGGGATGTAAGGCTTGCTTAATTACTTTTATATTTTAGAATTCTAAAATTAAAAGTATTGAAATACTCTTTTTTTTTTTCATTTTTTTTTTTTTCGATTTTTTCACATTTCTCAACCTTTCCGATGTTTTTAAGACTTTTGAAACCATGTTAAAAAAATGTTTGTCTGTCTGGATGTAGGTCTGTGAACACGATAACTCGAGAATGACAAATCGAAGCAATTTGAAATTTGAAGGGTTTATTTGCGTGGTGAATATATTGGAGGGTATTAAAATTGGGGTATGTGGGTAGGGGAGAAGGGGGTCAAAGAGGCAAAAAAAAGTTAATTTTTGGTATTTTTTTAAATTTTTTATTGCACGATTATAATTTTGGTATGGATAGAAAGATTATAAAATTTACCATGAAAAAGGTAAGCACCATTTTTTTCGTAGCACCAGTACTTCTGGACATATTAGTAAAATAACAAAATACACGCCACTGTGACGTGACTATTATTATAGAATAAAATATCTGAAACGCAAAAGCGTTTGAAAACTTTTATATTTTAGACGAACAGAATAGTGGAAATGGTCTACACACTTTTTGTCACACTTCCTTTGCCTTTCCTCACCTCTAGCAACACTTCTGTGCATTCGTATGTATTATTAAACACGTTTGCGCATAAATATGTTTCACCAATCTTTACTGCGCATGATATATTTGTATATCTTTGGCAAAACACTTTTACGTATTCGTATGTGTTATTAAACACGTTTGCGCATAAATTTGTTCCACCAATCTTTACTGCGCATGATATGTATGTATGTATTAAACACGTTTGCGTATAAATATGTTTCACCAATCTTTATTGCACATCATATATTTGTATATGCAAAACACTTTTACGTATTCGTATGTATTATTAAACACGTTTGCGCATAAATTTGTTTCTCCAATCTTTACTGGGCATGATATATTTTTATATATTTGCCAGAACACTTTTACGTATTCGTATGTATTATTAAACACTTTTGCGCATAGATATGTTTTACCAATCCCTACTGCGCATGATATATTTGTATATCTTTGGCAAAACACTTTTACGTATTCTTATGTATTATTAAACACGTTTGCGCATAAATATTTTCCACCAATCTTTACTGCGCATGATATATTTGTATATCTTTGCCAGAACACTTTTGCTTATTCGTATGTATTATTAAACACTTTTGCGCATAGATATGTTTTACCAATCCCTACTGCGCATGATATATTAATAATAATACATACGAATACGTAAAAGTGTTTTGCCAAAGATATACAAATATATTATGCGCAGTAGGAATTGATAAAACATATCTATGCGCAAAAGTGTTTAATAATACATACGAATACGTAAAAGTGGTCTGGCAAAGATATACAAATATATTATGCGCAGTAAAGATTTGTGGAACAAATTTATGCGCAAATGCGTTTAATAATACATACGAATACGTAAAAGTGTTTTGCCAAAGATATACAAATATATCATGCGCAGTGGAGATTGGTCAAACATATCTATGCGCAAGTGTTTAATAATACATACGAATACGCAAAAGTGTTCTGGCAAAGATATACAAATATATAATGTGCAGTAAAGATTGGTGAAACATATTTATGCGCAAACGTGTTTAATAATACATACGAATACGCAAAAGTGTTCTGGCAAAGATATACAAATATATGATGTGCAGTAAAGATTGGTGAAACATATTTATGCGCAAACGTGTTTAATAATACATACGAATACGCAAAAGTGTTCTGGCAAAGATATACAAATATATCATGCGCAGTAAAGATTGGTAAAACATATTTATGCGCAAACGTGTTTAATAATACATACGAATGCACAGAAGTGTTCTGGAGTTGCTAGAGGTGAGGAAAGGCAAAGGAAGTGTGACAAAAAGTGTGTAGACCATTTCCACTATTCTGTTCGTCTAAAATATAAAAGTTTTCCAACGCTTTTGCGTTTCAGATATTTAACGTTAGTATTTTTCTCAAAACTAGGTATTAGTAATAAAATTACATATTATGTTATAAAAATACTTTTAATCATAATTTACTAATTACACAGGACAACAAGGGTTTTGTGATCTGATGTTTTTTTTTATTTTCTGGCTTAGTTAAAACCCACTGACTGCCAAACAAGCATTTTTTTTGTTTCCATCACGTATGATTTTTTTCAGCTATAAGCCATGCCAAATATCTCATTCCCTTTTTAATTTTTAAGTCATGGACATTATTCATCAACATCAACATAATCAAAAGAAGCCATTTGACACATTTTTTGAAAGATCGAGACAAAAATAAAATTCTGGGCCAACCTAAGTAATGGCGCGGATTCTTTTTAATTTTTCGTTATTTTATTCGAAATGAGCGAATTCAAAAAATAGTCGTGTGCGAAAATTCAGAATTTTGTCCCCATTTTTTTTTTTCAACATAATCAAAAGAAGCCATTTGACACATTTTTTGAAAGATTGAAACAAATATAAAATTCTGCACCACCCTAAGTAATGGCGCTGATTTTTTATTTTATTTTTCAGCGAAATCAAATATAGTCCTACGCGAAAATTCAAAATTTTGTCCCAGTTTTTTTTTCAACATAATCAAAAGAAGCCATTCGACACAATTTTTGAAAGATCTAAACAAAAATAAAATTCCTAACCACCCTAAGTAATAGCGCGGATTTTTTTTTTAATTTTTTGATTATTTTATTCAAAATCAGCAAAATCTAAAATAGTCGTACGAGAAAATTCAGAATTTTGTCCCCGTTTTTTTTCCTGGCGGTTCAAAACCCTTACGTGATGGACAAAAACGAAATTTACAGGGTATCTCGGAACTGACGCACTTCCTTTAGGTGAGTGATTCTACATAAAAAAATATGGAAAAATTCTATAAACATATATCCAAAAACGACTCACAAGGGAGCTGGGCTAATTCGAAAGGGGTTTCAAAAATTTTATTAACCTCAGTAACCCTTTATACCTTTATGCTATAGCAACAAGGTTTTGCATGTGATCCATCCTTAATATGGCCCATCGGCCGGTGATAATTGCATGAAGTACTTTAACCAGAGGCTTCTGAAATTGGGGGGCTTATCACTTTTTTGCCCTAAACTTTTTGTGGGTTTATTACTAGAATAGTAAAAATAGGTACAAATAAAAAAGGTACTGGTTGTAATGCCATAGGATTAACAGTTTTCGAGAAAAATACAATTACGGGCAAAATTATACGTTTTAAGAACCAAACACTAAAATGTGAGTGGTCATGCGAAAAGGTATATTTTTATACCCAAAGTCAGCGGTCAGGTCCAAATCAACTTTTAAAAGTTGAAAATTTGCTGGCCTGTGTTATTATAAAGATAAAACAATTTCTACTCTTTTCAATTTCCATATTGATGTGTGTTTGATCCTGTATTTTTGAATTTGTCATATTCATTCCGAGGTCTATTGATGATAGATCTAGGTTAAAAATGTTCCCTTTTTAAATTTTAAAGAAATCACAAGTTAAAGAAAATTTAAGTCTGACAATTCATAAAACGTATTTAACATTTAATGTTATTATCGTAGTCCAAACCTAGCCGTTATGCTGCTTTTCAACAGAAAAGTTCAATTTATGCCAGTGAATTTTTCAATTTTATTTATTTTTTTAACCAACAGCCCCAACCCCCTTAAAAAAAATGGGGGTTTCAGACTTTTATTATTAGCAGACCCATGTTCCTGATTTTAGTTTTAGTTTTCAGGTATTTGGGAAGTATGAAAAACCTCTGGAAGGACAGGCAGACAATAAGACAAACACCCAATCGATTTTATTATACAAGGTTGTTCACACCAAACATCTAGAAAACTGTACCGGGTGATCCAAAGTTCCCGACCAACCGAGTTTTCTCCGAAACGGTAAAAGTTATGGACAAAATTTTATCGGTTTTTTTGATGGGGTCACCCAAGCTACAAATTAAGGTGGATTTCAGCTTTTCAGTTTAGTGAATTACGGGCGTAGCTATAGTCATTTTTTTAATTTTTAGTGGCATGTATAGGAAAACTAACTTAAATCGAATAATATTTTAGTTTTATATATTTATCACACAAAGTCTTTAATATACACACAAGCGTTAAGAAGTTATTTTCTAAATAATAGTTTTCAGCTTAGGTCAAGTTATTTTAAACGAAAAAGCAGACAGTCATTGGTTCAGTTGGTTTAGGCAGTAAACAAAATTCAATCCCCAAAAATGGTCTGGGTTCAAATCTCAACAGCGAAACTACTTTTTTTATTATTATTTAAGTTTTTGTTATTTTTTATTTTTTAATAGTATTAGTTTTTTTGTGGATTATCAATGTTCCATTAATTTTATTATACAGGATATTTGTAGATTTTAAAAGACAATAAATAGTTCAATATAAAATTAAGAAACACAATTTAAAATTTTAATTGACGACTAAAATTAAAAGAACTTTCACTGGGTTTATACCGTGTAGATGGATTTTTATTTTCATTTGTAGTAAATTCTCTATATTTGTTTAATGCATTTTAACGCAAAAAAGTGATAAGACATAATTTTTTTATTAAATTAAATTTTATTAAACCAACCTAATAAGCTATGTATTTGGAACTTATCACCTTTTTAAAATGCACTCTTTGAGAAAAAAAACCCAAGTGGCCCAAAATGATGTTAATGTTTTTTACTTAGAACAGTAAGGACAACAAATTTCATAGAAAAAAATTGATGTCTTTTGTTCTTTATTAAATCTTATTTTAGAAGTGTCGTGTAGAAGAATTTTCTCTTTCAGGTTTAGACCGTGTTGATGGAATTAATACCAAAACCAACAATCTAATCTACTTGCACTGTCTGAGCCCGAAACTAAATTTAATTTTAATTTTAGTGGTGGTAAAATTTTAAAATTTAAAATTATGTTGACTGTTCACGGTTCTGCCTTTTTTTAATTTTAGAGGTCTTTTACCCCAAAATTGTTTATTAGGGTGAGCAAATTACCACCTTATTTTTTCAGAAAAAATGAAGGTCGAAAATCACTATTTTTTTAGTCTAAAATTACAACTTTTATTTCCTCTACAAAAAAGTTAATGACTATAAAAAAGAAGGTTTCTGCTACTGCTAAAATTACCATTTTTTAATTTTTATCACGTTGACTGCCAAATACGACATAATTTTTAGTTAGCAGTCTGTTGCCGGAGGCTTACTTCTAGAATACTCGATTTAACCATATTAATTTACGAAACATGGCGTCAGCAAACAGACAACTAATTTCCCCTTGGCAATGAATGTGCAATAAAATATGCAAAATTTTCTAATTTTAAGATAGGTGGGGGTGGTTTCTCCCTATCCCCCCATAGCTACGGCTATGGCTGTACGGCACCTTTATTTTTTTCTATTCTGAAAAAATACGGTGATAATCTACTCAGCCCAATAAACAATTTTGAGGGATAAAACCTCTAACATAAAAAGGCAGAACTCTGGGCAACCCAGTGAACCGTCAACATAATTTAAATTTTAAAATTTTACCACCACTTGAATTAAAAAAAAAATCGGGCTTAGACCATGTATGCGGATTATTGGTTGTGGTATTAAGTCCATCAACAAGGTCTAAACCCGAAACAGAAAATCCTTCTACACGACACTCCTAAAATAAGATGAAATAAAGAAAAAAAGACACCTGTTTTTTCATATGAAACTTGTTGTCCGTACTGTTCTTAGTAAAAAACATTAACACCGTTTTGGAGTAATTAGCTTTTTTTTAAATGCATTTTAAAAAGGTGATAAGTTCCAAATACATATCTTATTAGGTTTGTTTAATAAAATTAATTTCAATAAAAAAAGTTATGTGTTATCACGCCTTTTTTGCATTAAAATGCATGAAAAAAATATAGAGTATTTACTACAAAAAAACACCCATCTACACGGTCTAACCCCGAAAGTAAAATTTCTTTTAATTTTAGTGGTCAATTAAAATTTTAAATTGTGTTGACTCTTAATTTTATATTTAAAACGATTGAACTATTTATTGTCTTTTAAAATCTACACATACCCTGTGTAATAAAATTAACGGAACATTGATAAAACACGAAAAACTAATACTATTAAAAAAAATAACAAAAACTTAAATAACAATAATAAAAAAAACAGTTCCGCTATTGAGATTTGAACCCAGACCATTTTTGGGGACTGAATTTTGTTTACTGCATAAACCAACTGATCCTCTGACTGCCTGTTTTTTCGTTTAAAATAACTTGACTTAAGGTGAAAAATATTATTTAGAAAATAACTTCTTAACGCTTGTGTGTATATTAAAGGCTTTGTGTGATAAATATGTAAAATAAAAATATTATTCGATTTAAGTTAGTTTTCCTATACATGCCATTGAAAATTAAAAAAATTACTATCGCTACGCCAATCATTCACTAAACTGAAAACCTTAAATCTACCTTAATTTGTAGCTTAGGTGACCCTATCGAAAACCCCTATAAAATGTTGTCCATAACTTTTACCGTTTCGGAGAAAACTGATTGGGTCGGAAACTTTAGATCACCCGGTCAGATCACATGGTCAGATAATCTGTACGGTATTTCTGAACATTTATTTTAGTTAAATAACACTGCATAATACTAAAAAAAATTCCGACACCATTTTAGTTGAGTTGGCTATATTTGATGCCCTGATTAAGGAACCTTTTTCCGTTTTTCTCGATAAGCTCGTTTTTTTAGATAAAACGCACAGTGTTTTTTTCGCCTATAGTTGTACAAAAAAAATTAAGATCTGATTAATTTATTTACAGTGGATTGGTTCTCTATAATAGCGATCTAAGCCAAAAAAGGTGCATTTTAAGTATCTTTATTCGTTTGTTTTTTATAGACTTCTAAATTCAAAAAATGAGATTTTATCGCATTTTTTCGCTATATTTTCATGTAAATTTTATATAAATACTTAAGATATGACTCTGATTTTTAAAAGCAACACTAACACACATGTGAGGTTTTACGGGGAGTTATTGAAATCAGAACAACAATATTTTGAATTATTTAATATTTATTTAATGTTATTTTTTTATATATCGTTTTGCTTTTTTCATAATAAATTTAATTTATTATTTTGCTCTTCTAAAAATAAATAAAATACTTTAATATTTTTGTTTGTTTTTTTCGAAAACCCCCAGTAAAATCTACGTCATTGGATTAAAACTATTTTTTTTAATTCTTGTAAACAGCACATGTGTTAGTATTGCGTATAAAAATTAAAGTCGTATCTTTAGTATTTAAATATAATTTTTATCAAAATATATCGAAAAAATGTGAAAAAATCTAATTTTCTCACTACCAACTAGGTAAGTTGACATTACTTAGTCCACAGTAATAGAAAGTACGATATCGAGCACACTTAGTGATAGGTGAAATCGATACAAACAAAACTGTAACTAAAGACAGAAAAAACGATTTACCGCACAAGGACACTAAGTGTGCTTACATTTGCCGTAGGGGGACATCTAGACACAAGACTACTATTTCTAATTTTATAGAGTGATTCCATAAAAAAATGATTTCTTGAATTGTACCACATACACTCAGGCGCAAAATAAACGGTCCACTTGAAAAATTGCCGATTTTCAAACATAAATATCTCTGAAACTAACAAATGTATTTTTATGATTCTCTTTCTACTTTTAAGCATAAAACTTCTAGTTTTATTTACTGCACAAAGGTTAGTCCAAAGGCGATGATTATTTGTTCAGTATGACAAAATGTATGATCATGTTTATTATCATCTTTTTGAAAGCGCTTGTGGTTTGCTTGAGAACTTTTTTTTCGTGCTTGTAAATTTTATTTTATTGCCACACTTCTTGCGAGTAATTTCCTTTTCGAAACACGGTAATATATTTTCTGGTTGTGGAGATATAACTTTTTTAAATAATGTGCATATTTGTGAATATTACTGATGTTACTGGATCCGGTCCTGTTATGATGTTTTATAGTACCAAATTCAAAATCTTAATCCTGTAAGGTACTTATTCTGGTTTTAATAATTAATAAAACAAAATTTTAAATTTATTACATAAAGAAAAAGTACGTGTAAACTTAGTATAATTTATTTTAACAAAAATAAACTTTAGAAGTAGAAGAAATTAAACTTAACACTTAAAATAAACTTTAATATTTTGTGTTGCCTCCTCTAAACCTAATTACTGCTTGCATGCGGCGTGGCATACCACTAATGAGCTGACCAATCGCAATCTGCGGAATATTTCCCCATTCTTCTTGAAGTGCCACACGAAGCTCGTTTTTCGTGGCTGGTGCTATTGCACGATCTCTAACTCTTTTGCCCAACATGTCTCAAACATGTTCTATAGGATTTGTGTCCGGGGAACATGCTGGCCAGTTGAATTTTTATATGCCAACTTCTGCCAAGTATTCACTCACGCACCCCGCTGCATGTGGTCTGGCGTTATCCTGCATCAGGGCAAAGTCAGCACCAATAAATGGAGCAAAGGGAACCACATGATGTGCCAAAACTTCCTCAATATATCGGCTTGCAGTCAGTGAGCCCTCGTCGATGAAGACTAATTCCGTAGAAGCCTCGACTGATATTCCTGCCCAAACCATTAAGGAACCTCCATTATGACTATGCCTGGGGCTGAATACACACTCTTCGAATCGTTCCCCCCTTCGTCTCCATACTCGTTTCCGTCCATCTGGTGAATGTAGGCAGAACCTGGATTCATCGGTAAACAGTACATTACTCCATTGCTCAACATTCCAGTTGCTATATTCACGAGCGAATTGTAGTCTTGATACCCGGTGACGAGGAAGTAAATTCGGCCCAGTTGCTGGACTGCAAGCTTTCAACCCAACCTCTTGCAATCTTCGGCGAACTGTCCTCTTACTAACATTCGTAGCACCGAACCTCCCGAAGTAGATTTCCTGTCTACACTGATGTTAAATGACGATCCCGTAGAGAATTATGGACAATAAATCTATCATCTCGGGCTGTAGTTGCTCGTTTTCTACCATCACCTGGTCGGCGTGTGTTTCTACCAGTCTCCCCAAAACGTTGTAGTATCCTTTGGATAGTTGAATGGCTAAAGTTTAGTAATCGAGCCACATACCGTTGACTTCTACCATCCTCCACGAGAGCTACTGCTTTAGCACAATCTTCGGAACTTAAAACCATAATTTTAAACTTAAATAGTCTGTCACGTTAACAATAAATTGACATATGACTTAAACATTGAAGCCTATAGAAGCCTATAAAAAACAAACGAATAAGGATATTTTAAAACCGCTTAATTGGCTTAGAGACCCATTAATAGAGAATCAATCGACGGCAAAAAAATAATTAGACTTTATTTTTTTACTATGTAATAAAAAAAATAAGGTCTAATTAATTTTTTTTGCCGTGGATGGTTTCTCTATTAATGGGTCAACTACAACTATATGCAAAAACCACTGTCTTCTATATCTCAAAAAAACTAGCTGATTGAGAAAAACAGAAAAAGGTTCCATAATCAGGGCATTAAATAAAGCCAGATGCAACTAAAACGTCCCCGGCAAATCATAATCAGTGCGGCATTTCTGAACATTTAATTTAGTTAAATAATGGGTTAAGGCCCATCCAGAAGCTTGCATAAGAACATAAAACATAAGAAAGCGGTGCCTTGCGATGCCATGCGATACATAACGGCACATCAAGCCAATCACGGCATCGCATTGTTATGTAGTTCTTATGCGAGCCTGTGAATAGGCACAATAAAAAGGTCAAAAACCAATAAAGTGAAATAGCCATACCACGACTTTTCTTCATCTATCCATTTAATTCTGTCATCTAAATCTCTTATTACGGCCATAGATGGGGCAATCTGCATTATATACTCTCTGGCTCGTTTCGAGTCATCCATGTCATTCATAATTTCTAGTTTAGGAATAAGATTGTTTATGCAAGTTGTTACTGAAGCAATTTCTTTCGCTAGGTGGTCTTCAGCTTCAGATTTGATATGTTCATACATTGTTGAGTTAACTTCCATTATTTCATTAATTTTTTTTAACCATAATACCTAATAAAAACACATAGCTGTCTATACCGGATGTCCCAAATTTTACTTTCCCTTCAATATCTTCGTTATTTTAAAAGATAAAAACTTAATTAAAAAAACATTAAATGTGATCAAAAGTGCTTTTAAATCACACAACAAAACACATCCTTCATTAACTCACCCCCTTGGAACCACCCAATTTTTTTTTCAAATGGCACCCGCATATTTTTTTTAGTGATTTTAATTAATCCTCCATTATCGACGTTAGTACTCGCACTGAGCCTGTCGAATGCATGAAGCAAAAAAATATTTTTCTACGGCCGAACGCAAAGTTGCATTTTGCGAGTTTATTTATTACAATTTAGTCTACGCAAAATAGCTCATTTCCTTTCAGGGGCGGATTTATTTCATTTTAAGGGAGGGGGCCATCCATAAGAAAAAAAAATGCGCTTTCACCAAAAAATATAATTAATAATACAAATTTAAAAAATCTATATAAAACATTTTACTATTCCTTAAAACGACTTTTGTTTGATTAACGCAGTCGTCCCTCCGAAGTTTATTAATTCAGATACCACTGTAAAAGGTGACCTCCTAGCGTTTAGGATTCAATTGGCGGCAATGTCCACCGTGGCATTGATTAATCTGCCCCCTATCGACAGCGTGCAATAGGTTCTTGAAACCAATAACTGCTTCCTTTTTTGGACTGTCGATAGGTTTATCCAGTCTCTGCTTTTAGCAGTAGATGTCGCTAGCTGTTTTTGCTTTTCCTTACTACGATTTTTAAACTCTATATAGAGATATATGGAAAGGATTTGATTTTCGTAGTTGTCCCTACTACCGATATGTGGCTCTGAAGAGTGCTAAAAAGCACGAAATCGATCAGTCACTTCGGAGGGACGACTGCGTTAATCAAACAAAAGTCGTTTTAAGGAATAGTAAAATGTTTTATATAGATTTTTTAAATTTGTAAATATCAAACAATTTAATTTAGTTTATTAATTCAGATACCACTGTAAAAGGTGACCTCCTAGCGTTTAGGATTCAATTGGCGGCAATGTCCACCGTGGCATTGATTAATCTGCCCCCTATCGACAGCGTGCAATAGGTTCTTGAAACCAATAACTGCTTCCTTTTTTGGACTGTCGATAGGTTTATCCAGTCTCTGCTTTTAGCAGTAGATGTCGCTAGCTGTTTTTGCTTTTCCTTACTACGATTTTTAAACTCTATATAGAGATATATGGAAAGGATTTGATTTTCGTAGTTGTCCCTACTACCGATATGTGGCTCTGAAGAGTGCTAAAAAGCACGAAATCGATCAGTCACTTCGGAGGGACGACTGCGTTAATCAAACAAAAGTCGTTTTAAGGAATAGTAAAATGTTTTATATAGATTTTTTAAATTTGTAAATATCAAACAATTTAATTTAGTTTAAATATTTTATGATTCTGAATGTATAAATAAATATTAACTAACTAAATATAAAGTTTTTCTGAGAGGTAAACGTATTTATCGAAGTATAACAGCATATTACACGACAAACACATAGGGCCACCTAAAAAGATTGCTATTTTTATAGATAAATGTAACGAAATTATGTTTAAAAATATTATGATTGCTAAAATATATTAAGATTTATTTATATCAATAAATCTGTCTCCAGCTGCCATTTTATGATGCAGGTAACAATTTCCTAGTTGGCCACGCCCCCTCCGAAAGTTAGAAATTAAACGTACTTATAACGTATTTCTAACTTAAAAATCTAACGTTAGATTGACTTTGGTAACTAACGTTTGATTCTAACGTTAAAAAGGGGTACATTTGCACATTTTAACGTTAAATTTCTACTAGGTCTACTGTTGTATAATAACCTTCCAGACTCTTGAGAGTCTCAAGTTAAAAACTCTCAAATCATTTAGTTGTCATTTTTTACATGACCCGTTGCGTGTAAGTTTACTGGACATACCGTTGTTGTGTTAAGATGCATGTGTTCTTTAGTTATGGGTCCAAGATCAAACAGCCTCGTTAAATTATTCAGCATATCTTGTATTCTAGCGGTTAATTCTTGAAGAAGAGTTCCCTTAACATAAACCATATACTTCCCTTGTTTAATAAGATCCTCAGTACTTCGAGGTTTTTGTAGAGCTATACTTTCTATCATTTCAAAGTGATTACAAATTGACTTGTTTTCGTGAATATGATACTCACAAGTTTTATCTAATATACTTTTTATAATGCTATTTAAAGATTCCTTCATTACAACTACGTATTCTGATAATACCAACTTTCCAATATCATAGTATTCAGAACAAAGCATTGTTACTTTTAAAGTGTAGTTTTTAAACATTTCTATTTGAGTACACATTTTTAAAAATCGTTCTTGAGTTATCTTATTATCATCGAAGCTTACGTCTGATAACACTTGCTTAAAATCATTATCTAAATCAGTAATATAACTCATTATAGGTATATAATGCTCGTATATATTCTTCCTGATCCTACTTTTTGATGAATTTAGAAATTCATTTGAAATAAAGACTGAAATTTTTGTATTGTAAATTCCTTCTTTCTTATAAACATCTAAAGTTAGGTAATTAGCTCCCAACTGAGTAAGTTTTTCTATGAATAAAGTATATGCTTCGAATACCTGAATTTCTGTCGGTTGGATTGATATTTCATTTTCATCAAACTTTATTGAAAGTTTAAGGTATGGTATTTGATCCTTACTTGCAGTTACTTCTACCATATGATTTATAGTATGGGAAATAGTTCTACCTATATATACTGAAAGCAGTCCTGTACAACAGTTCAATAATCTAGAAAAACATTCTCAGTTATAATATACTAAGGGACGATATTTTGCCGGCAACATTTATCGAAATTTTTGTTTTCTGTTTAGATCTGATTTTGCATAATACTTACTTGAATAATAATTTTTGAATTTATTTCAATAAATAAATAAATTTTAATAAAGTTAAAACTAATTTAATATTCCATCAATCTAGCAAGTTGAAGACTTGTGTGTCTACCAATATCACTCTGTACGATGATTAGAAAATAGATTGATGGAATATTAAATTATTATTTTTATAATTTTGTTTAAAATTAAAAATTTCTGTTCTTAAAGTTAAAACTGTTTTACTGGCTATAAAATGTTTTTATTTTTTAAAATCGGTAAGCAAATAAAAAAGTTATAGGCCTCAAAATACGATAAAAAGTCATGAAAACATGCATAAATTAAGCATCGTTTCATAAATCCTGTCATATTACCTCTATAATAAATTTTATAAATATTCCCTTAAAAAACTAATTAAAGATCGGACACGCTACAAAATCAAGTTTTTTTTAATCGGTTTACAATAATAATAAAAAAAATTGTATACTTCTAAATATCACCTAATACGCCGGCACATAAAGTTGCTCGAGTACTGTAATAAATAAAAGTAATAACTTAAAACAAAAAAAAAATATTGTGTTTAATTTTTTGTGAAAAAAGGTTTTTTTTTTTCGTAAAATTCACTTTATTATTATTACATCATTCAACCAATCCTGTCGCGTATTTGGTACTTTTTTCAGCTAATCAGCCATTTTTATATAGAAGAAATCCCGCACGGTGGTCTTCAAAAAAAAAATAAGTTGAACTAAAAATACGAAAAAGAAAACTGGCACATTCTAGTCACATGTCTAGAGAGCATAACCGTTTACTATAAAATCGAAGCTGCCGCACCTTGAAAAATAATGTTAAAAACTCTTCAGGACCTGTCAGATGTTAGTACGGCACTTTAATTAAAATTTTATAAGGAAGTTCCTTATACTATTTTATCCCTAGAATTCAAATCTGTTCGTAAAATTGACATATCGACTTTGGTTTTCGAGAAATCGGCTTCTATAATTTGGTTGGAGCTGTAAGAGTTTACTTGTTCAATAATATTACCCTTATAGTAAAACAGGTGTTTTTTAACATTGGGCGACTTTCTAAATATAACAATTTTAGTTTTGTTTATATTTAATTTAAGGTTTTTTAAATTGTTAAATTTTTCTAAAATGGTAATACTTTTTTGTAAGTTAGCTGGCGAGTCTGCTAAAATTGCCATATCATCTGCAAAGAGTAGCAGTATTAAACTAATAACCTTGTCAAGTGTGACGCCCCTTGCTCCGTTTTCCTCAAAAAAATTATAATGTTATAAATAAATACAGCAAATAGTAGTGGACTAAGAGAGTCGCCTTGCAAAACTCCCCTTGTTATATTAATGAAGTCAGAATAGTTTCCATTATTAAAAAGTGTAAGGCAAGCATTTTCGTAAAGCATTTTTAATATTCTTACTATCTTAGAACTAATACCAACTTCAATCAAGGTTTGCCAAAGAAGTTCATGTTTTATGTTACATAAAAATATGTTGAACAGTGTACATGTCAAATTTTAAATTGTCGATCAAAATTACTGTCAAAAATTAACTGGCATAAATTCAGTGTCCTGTAAACAGCAATGTTTATATGAGTATATTAGTGGAATAAATATTCCATCCATCTATTTTGTCCAAATACCGTACCGAGTGATATTGATAGAATGTAGTTTCGCACTTCTAACGCTCGTCAAGGGTCATCTCAGTACTTCCTATTTTCATTGGATACTGCATTAAACACTGTACTGCCGTCCTAGCGAAAAGTCGTCACTCAAGTTTTGGTCGATTTTAAAAATTTTTGATTTTCATACCAATAAAGCTCTTCTCTACATGTTTTTAAGCCAAAATAGATATATAAATATTTATCATAATACATGAATTTTTGATTTTCATACCAATAAAGCTCTTCTCTACATGTATTTAAGCCAAAATAGATATATAAATATTTATCATAATACATGATAATTTAGTTTAGTTGTTAGAAACAAAGTTTGTCGTATCTCAAAAATTGTAAAAAAAACTAAGCGATCTAGACGTAACTCATTTTCCTTAGATAACTTTCGATAATTACTTGTTTTTATTTTGCGTTAATGACAGAATTAATACCTGTGAAATTAAGTTACCTTTTTTTTGGCTAAGTAATCTTTATGTCTTATAATGGTAATAAACAAAACAATGGTAAACCGTTTCCTGATTCACCATTGTTTGAGAGTGATTTTTATATGATTTAAACTCTTGACGACGATGATTCGAGTTTTGAAGTTGAAGAGAACCAGAAATAATTTTATTTTTCTCTGTTATTAAATTTCTTATGATATTTTAAAAAAATATATTTTTTGTGAATAAGTCTAATTTATTTACCTAAATCTTAATCAACTATAATATTCCGTATTATAATTAAATTATATTATTTATATAATATATAATAATTAGCTAAATAATTGTCGAGAAAACTGCAATTCCTTAGCGAATAAGACGTATATGAATAGACGTATACTAATGTAATTTTTTCTATTTTAATAAATTGAGTTACTTCTTATTTGCTAAGGAGTCTCAATTTTCTTGGCTATTAGCTAATTATCTTATTTATATTATAACATATTGATGTATATGAATAAAATTTTACACTTAAATAATATTTACTTAACGTTTAGTATGAATACTTTGATATATACCCAAAAATATCGGTGCTGATTTAAAATTTAGAAAATGGTTAAAAGCTCAGAATAACCAAATTTTGAGTTACGTCTTTTTGGCTTAAGACGCCAGTGTAGTACACCATAGTAATATATTAAACCTCAAGTTTTAAGTACAATATATAAGCTTCGATTTAATCTAGCTTAGCATGTATTTTCTGGTCTCTTGCTTTTGATAAGCTCATTAAAATTTTTTATAAACGGCTATATACTCTCCAGAGATGTGGCTACATTGTGGCGTGTTCCGTTTTTTTCGTATTTCTAAATTAACTTATATTTTTTGGAGGTCACCGTGCCCGGGTACTCCAAAAAAATTCCCGGTACTAAGTATTTTTTTATTTTGAAATTACCTTTTGAACATATGACGTCTATTAAAAATACTGTCAAATTAGTTTATGAATTTGTCATTGCGTATAATTCTATAATTGTGAATAATAATTATAATTATCAATTAATTATAATTATTGTAGAAGCAAATTTTTAAAACCAGGCCATAGTTTTAATAATATTTTTTATAAATATGCCAGAAAACTTTAAAATATTAACAATAACTCCATATGAGGCTTATAGTGCAAGAGTGGCCCATCTCACTTTATGGAAATATCGAGATAATGGCTATTTAAATTTCTCCCATTTTTTAATCTTTGATCTAGGACGCATTATTTTATTAAAAATTTTTCTGTTAGGGTTTTTAGACTCAACCAACATTAAGGTAATGTATGACAAACAAATTTATTTTACTTTCTTAGAGAAAAAAAATTGGTGGGTCACTATTGAACTATACATTGTGTTCATTTTGGGCCACTATTGCATTACGAACGAGATCTGACCGTGTGGACCGTTTTTTTTAATTAGATCTATCCTCACATATTAGTTTGAAATTTTAATTATTTTTACATGTGAAAGAAATGTTCGTTATTTAATAACAGAATAGTCAAAATACCAATAATTATGCTCTGGAATAGTTAAATAAACGTTTTTTTACTGTTCTTGGACTTTTAAAAATGAAGAATAACTAATGCGTCAACATTGTACCTAAATGGATTTCAGTTCCTATGATCTCAAAGTTTAAGGTAAGTTTTAATTATTTTTTATTAATAAAGCGAAATGTACAAAATTGGTAACATAACGCTCCTGCATTTGTGCAGAAAATGATTTGTTTTGGGGCGAACAAATAACTTTCTCGATAAAACAAATTTTGGCTTTTTTAAGAATCTTTCTAAAAATATCTTTATAAATGCTTGGTAAAACTTACCTTGTTAGCTTTTTTAAGAATAAAATTGACATTTTTAATGATGCAGTTGGCTTTTTCAACATCCCCAATAATATGTTTGACTGGTAGCCTATACCTGTGGGCCATTCTTGCACTAATAAAAGCGATAATTTTAATAATGCAATAGTGCTTTAAATGCTTGTATAGTGCCAAAAAGAAAACCCTCTGTTATGAGGGTGGTATGTAATGAAAGATATAGATGTCCTTATTACATTTATAAAAAAACGCAAATCTCAAAAAAACACATATGGGCCACTCTTGCACTATACGCCTCATATGTAGTTGTGATTAAAATATTAATTTTATAAGGGGGTTTAGCCAAAATTAATAGATTACCATTAACTTGTTGTAAATATCTATGTAAAAAATACGTATTTGAAAAAACTATTATTATTATTTTTCTCCGTGTTTCGCAAAAATCCGCAACTTATTATGTTATATATTTTTAGACATAGTTAACTAAGGATAATTAAGTATCTACCATGATTAAAAAATTTAGTTTATTGTACAGATGTAGATGTTCTTGAAATAAAGATTTTCACGAAAATAGGGTATTAAATATATTTTTAGTTTCGATCATATCTTTATCATATTAAATGCTTTAATTTTAAATATTTCTCCAAAATTGATGACTTTGCACAAATTTAGTACAAATACAGTAAAAGTTAAAAAAACCGTTGGGTCATATTGACTCTGACATTTGGAATTTTTAGGTTATGGATATTGGTCTACATAAACATAATCAAAAGAAGACACTTGGCACATTTTTATAAAGATCGAAAAAAAATAAAATTTTGGACCTCCCGCGGATTTTTTTTTTTTTTTTTTCGTTATTTTATTTAAAATCAGCGGTATCATTAATAGCCTACGCAAAAATTCAGAATTTTGTCCACTTTTTAAGTTATCGTGCTTCAAAGATTTCCCGGACACGCCGACCGACCGGTCGAACCATCGACCAACAATTTTTTTTGCTCAAAATTGATTTAAATCAGTATAAAACGTCATAAAACGCAAACGCAGCAAAAAAAAATGAAAATTTTTGCAAGAATATAATGCTTACCAAAAATAAAAAAATTAAAAAAAATAAAATGCGATAGCAATAACCTCTGCAATAACCATCAAAATACACAAATAACCTTAACTGAACTATTTGGAGAAACTTACCAATTTTTCCCTTATTTTTCCCCACGTTTCTTCATTTTTACTGTAAAATTATTATTATTATTTATTAGTAAATTACACTTTTCTAAAAAATAATGTGCTAAATTGTGCCAACTCATTTTGAAGGAATAAGTTGATATATAATTTGTTTATATTGATTGCGTTGCGTTGTGTTGCGGAGTATTTCGACACTCCCATCCAACAAGGATGTAGCTCAAGTTAGGCCCATTTCGAGTTATATATAGGTAAACGCCTTGAAAAGATACACATGTTGGTACCATCACGGCCAATAAATCCAGCTACACCCAAAAATGATTCATATTAAAACCAACTTTAAAATTTTACAGACATCTGTAATACTTAAATTTTAAATTTTGACAAGAAATATCAAATTGACACAAATAATTAAATTGACATGTTTTTTTTAATCATGCCTTTTTAGAAGCAAATTAAAAAAAGAAGCAATTCTAACAGCAAGACTAAATGATGGTTTTAGTATAACAGTGATAGCTAATGAATTGGATATTTCAACGAATACAGTGGAGAATAATATCATTGTTTTTGTTTGAGAGGTTTGAGGCACAACCAAACCGTTAACATTTTCCACGGGATTGGTTGATTTATTCTGCAAAGAAGAAGAAGAAGAAGAAGAAGAAGAAGAAGAAGAAGAAGAAGAAGAAGAAGAAGAAGAAGAAGCCGATGTAGAAGAAGAAACTATGGGATCTGTGACGATAGAACGAGTTTGTGGCGCAGAATTTGTGTCAAAATGCAACACGGAATGGCGTTTTTTCTTGCAAATTGCACAAGAATACATGGAGGGACAGTTACTTACACCATGACGATCGTGTAAGCAGTTAATACACAGATACAGCTGCTTAACAAAGTTAAGCCTATCTGAAATGTGTTTACGTAAAAATTCCTGACATCTAGCAATAAAATGATTACCATTTTTGCAAAAAGAACACTGATTCTTGTTAGATGTATTTTTATTCTGAGCATGCGTCTTAATTTTTGGCTGGTCGACCTGATTTACTACACACAGTGATCCCCGGATATGATTAGGTTTTAAAGAAAGGGCATCAGAAACAAACAATGGATCTTGGTAGTACAGGGTATGGGCATAACAGATCCATTATCAGTTAAATCGCGTTTGCATATCTTTGGAAGATATTGGTAAAAACTCTTCAGGCATCACGGTCAACACCAACTACTGAAAAGAAAAATTAAAAATCTATTCATATACACTTCTGCTCAAAAATATCGGCCCACCTAAAAAAATACACATTTTTGAATGCAAATATCTCCAAAACTATTTAATGGATTTATTCGATCTTTTTTTTATTTTGAAGCTTGAACTTTTAGCTCTTACTTACTGGAATAAAAATTATCAAACATCTTTTTTTATACCGGCAGCAATGAAAAGTGCACAGCTATGTTTTTTTACTGCACCTTTCGATATGCGCATGGTTCGCCACTGCATATTTTTTTACAATTTAATTAATTGATTTTATAGCCTAATTAAATGGAAGTAATCTCTTTTTAAATTTTTTAATTTTCCTTTTCTCCTTTAGGAGATATAAGGTTTTTTCTAAAAATTTACATTTTTGCAAGTAACAAAAAAACTACGCAATGGATTTAATTGATTTTTTTTAATTTGAAGCTTAAATCGTAAACTTTTATTTATTTAATTTAGGTTTCTGTTGGAAACATGTTTAAACTGAGTTTACATTGCTTAAATAGTCATGTTTTTTTTACTCGATCTTTTTTGTTGCAATTTAAACACAAACTCAAATCTTTCCATAAGTTTTAAAACTTATTCTAATAGCCGCACTTATTGTGACTGATTCCGTCTTTTATTTTTTATCATAAGTCTTCTCATTTAGGAGAAATTATGTTTTTTTGGTAAATAAGGACTTTTTAAGTGGTGGGCTAGTGCCACCCGTGTAACTAACTTTTTTATGATTGACAAGACTTGTCACTTATGTGACAATACTTTTTTAACTCGTTAAAATTTTATTTAATTGTATTATTTAAATGGAAACAAGTCTGGAAGTAGCTGCCCAAGCTGTAGCTCTGCTACAAGAAGGGCACAGTCAGCGTTATGTTGCTCAACAGTTAAATATTACGAGAGCAGCGGTAAGAAGAGTATTCCAACGTTTTGAGGAGACCGGTTCCTTTAGTCGACGCCAAGGAGCTGGCAGACATAGGTGCACGTCCGCTCGGGATGACCGATTTATCGAGCTTAATTCCCTGCGGAATCGTCGTCTAAATTCAGTTAATTTGAGATCACGGCTTCAAGAAGCAAGAGGTGTAGCAGTAAGTAGGTCCACTATTGGTCGAAGGCTTTTTGAAAGAAACCTTTGCTCTTATAAGGCCGCAACTGGACCTAAACTCACTGCTAACCATCGTCGTGCCAGGCTGCAGTTTGCAAGAAGACATTTAAACTGGGACAGAAACCAATGGGCAAAGGTTATGTTTTCTGATGAAACCAGGATATGTCTATTTGGGAATGATGCAAGACAGCGTGTCTACCGACGTCCTGGAGAACGTTATGCACAGGCCTGCATTGCAGAAAAAGTTAGTTATGGTGGTGGATCGTGCATGATATGGGGAGGTATATCATTGGAAGCTAAAACTGAACCCGTTTTTATTATAAGGGAAGAACGTGGACGGCAAAGGCGAAGTCTTACAGCGGAAAGGTATGTCGAAGAAATTTTGGAAGAGCACGTCGTACCTTACGCCGGATTTATAGGCGATGACTTTATTTACATGCAAGACAATGCAAAGCCGCATACTGCAGCAAATGTCAGACGATACTTAAGAGATGTCGGTATCGACGTCTTAGAGTGGCCAGCTAATAGCCCCGATCTTAACCCAATCGAACATCTCTGGGATGAGTTAAAAAGAAGAATTCGATCAAGGAACCCAGCGCCAGCGACAATTCCAGAACTAATTATAGCAGTCGAGGAAGAATGGGAAAATATACCTCAGAATACTATAAGAAACTTAATTCTCTCTATGAGTAATAGAGTACAGGATGTACTTAGGGCTAGGGGGGGAAATACCATAATATTAGACATATCGCACCCGTTGCAGAACAGTGTTATAACACAAAATTTTGAAAAATGTGTTTTTAGTGTAATTACGGCTCTTATTATGATCTACCGACCTGTATAACTGGCATATTACATATAACTATAGCATAGTTTCATGTAATATGCCAGTTATACAGATCAGTAGATCTCAATACGAGCAGTAATTACACTAAAAACACATTTTTCAAAATTTTCTGTCCTGTATTATTGTTATTGAGTATTCTGTTATTGTGTATTCTCTAATTGTGTTTTGTTATTGAGTATTCATTTATTGTGTTCTGTATGGTTGTTATTGAGCATTCTGTTATTGTGTTCTGTTATTGAGTATTCTGTTATTGTGTTCTGTATTATTCTTATTGAGTTTGCAAGTTTTTTGTGGATTAGGCCTAATGGGGAAACCAGTATAAAAAAACGAGCTAATCACTTTACCTCATGGGTGGCTTGGAAATAAGTGCTGGTAAATAGGAACAAATTTGATGGAAAAATAATACATATTTTTTAAAATAAACTGCTTATGGAATATATGTGGCTGGACTATAATTGTGTGGTTCTGAACTATTGTTGTGTTAAATTACGGTATGGAATATTTGTGAAAAAAAAATTGGAAAATGTACAAAAAAAAGGAATGGAATTATTATTTGAAAAGAATAGGAGTAAATGCTGCCAGGCATGGGATATACAGCTGCCTCAAACCATTTTTAAAACCTAATTCTGTATGAAAAACATTGGGAAATATGACTATAACGTCTATAATATTTATGTAGATAAATTTTAACTATAGTGTATACACATTGATAACCTAGCCTCAACCGTGTAATGTTGGTTAGTTTTAGTGTTTTGTTAAATTAAATTGAATGTTTTATTGACCATAATGTAATGTAACTAATAATAACGAAAAACAGCATTGTTGTAAAAAAACATACACGTCTAATACGTTTTTTTGTGTTTATAATTGTTATTAAATAATTTTAATAAAATTTAAAATTTGTTTATTGTTATTTTATTTGATAAAATATTTTGTTTAAAAAAAATTAAAAAGCAAAAAGTCCTTAAAAAGACGTTAGAACTTGTTTTTGGAGTACCATTAGAGATTTAAACAGTCTGTGCAAAGTTCGTTCGACATATATGCCTCAAAACGCAGTCTGAGCTGGGAACCAAAAAGTTGCTAACGCAGAAAACGTGTTAATTAAATGTATTTATTTAAGCTAAAGTTATAGAAGTGCAATAGATCTTTATATTCTATCGACGCTTTTCCGTCATATACAGTTTTACAGGGGTGGCACTAGCCCACTGATTAAAAAGTCACTTTTTCCGAAAAACATTAATTTCTCCTAAATGAGAAGACTTATGATAAAAAATAAAAGAAGGAATCAGTCACAATAAGTGTGGCTTTTAGAATAAGTTTTAAAACTTATGGAAACATTTGAGTTTGTGGTTAAATTGCATCAAAAAAGATTGGGTAAAAAAAACATGACTATTTAATCAATGTAAACCCAGTTTAAACATGTTTGCACCAGAAACTTAAATTAAATAAATAAAAGTTAAGGACTTAAGCTTCAAATTAAAAAATAAATCAATTAAATCCACTGTGTAGTTTTTTTGTTATTTGCAAAAATGTTTATTTTCAGAAAAAACCGTATATCTCCTAAACGAGAAAAGGAAAATTAAAAAGTTAAAAAAGAAATTACTTCCATTTAATTGGCCTATAAAATCAATTAATTAAATTGTAAAAAAATATGCAGTGGCAAACCGTGCGCATATCGAAAGAAGCAGTAAAAAAACATAGCTGTGTAATTTTCATTGCTGCCGGTTTAAAAAAAGATTTTTGATAATTTTTATTCCAGTAATTAAGAGCTAAAAGTTCAAGCTTTAAAATAAAAAAAAGGTCAAATAATAAATATTGAATAGTTTTGGAGTTATTAGCATTTGAAAATGTGTATTTTTTTAGGTGGGCCGATATTTTTGAGCAGAAGTGTAGTATTTTTTGTGTAGATTCTAACAGCGTTTGGCAAATTTACCTATCGTTTTTAATTTTTGAGGAAAAAGCATTAAACTACGATTTTAGTGCAATTGTTGGACTGGTATAATACCTTTACTTTAGTGACTATTAAAACGTAACTAGACTAAAATAATAGCTCGAATATAGAAGTATAAAAGTATAATAGCAAATTTAATGAAATTTTATCCTATTTACTTTAAAGACAATATTTTTATATCAATTTTTACCACCTCAGGGTGCTTTAAGTTAAGCAGTATATTATATCCTTCACAATTTGACTATCTTGTCAATGTTTAGTTAAACATATGAACTACAGTGGTTCTAAACCAATTTTAGGATTGCTAAAGGATTAGACCGATATCATAGTGAATACTATGATAATTATAATTATTAAAGTCTTTGCATGCTTAGCAAGTTTGCTTTTATTCCAGGAATTATAGTTTTTGGGGTCGCTCAGCTTAAATATTCTTATCTTACACATGTGCTAGGTATATGCTATATTAGTATTATACCGACTAAAAAGAATAAAAAATTATAAAACAATTAAAAAACACGATTATATTAAAAATTATTTATTTAAATTCTTTTTCTTGTTCTTTATCAAATATATTTATTATATTATAATTTTGTAGTATTTCCTATTCTAATTTTAATGTATTTCATATTTTATCATTTTATACTTGTTTTTATATAAAACTATTATTTTTTTTTATTAAACATTGCCCTGAAGAAGCCCCATAAATAAGGGCGAAATTTTGGCCTTATAATTTTTGAGTGTTTTTAATTGTGTTCTTAAAAGCAAGCCTTCCAACTAATATTGTAAATTATTGTAAATAAATGCACTAAAAAGTAAAAATTTAAAGCAAAAACATCAACTTGACTTCTTCAAACTAAAGATCTAAATATACTTTACTTCAAGCAAGAAATGAATTCATAACAACTTAAAAAAAAATAATTAAACATTTCTTACACAAGTTTAAAATCTTCACTATCCCTAAAACCACAGTTTAAATTTATTTTATTTATAAGCAGAGAAAAAAAATCTAGTTTAAAATTGTTTTGGAACTACTGCAGTAAAAAGTTTAACTATGTTACATTGACAATTAAGTCAAAATTTGAAATATATCATCACTCAAGATGTAAAAGATCGTATTTTAAAATTTACTTTGTTGTTCTAAATTGTAAGAAACATAAATAAAATTACATTAAATTTCACGCTTTACGCAGTGTCCAGTGGCTTAATGTCCTCTCTATTCAGAGACCTTACTGAATTGTGGCGTTTTATTAAAATGCCACAATTTAGTACCAAAATAAAATAAAGTAAAATTTAACATACGACCTTTTTTATTTTGAGTGAAGATTTTATACACTGGCCACCTTAAAGTATCCCGTAACGTTAAAACATTGCTATAGAAAGACTTTCTTTCGAGTCAGCAGGATTAAAATTCTTTATATTTGCTATTATACTTTTAAACTTAACTATTTTAGCTGTTATTTAAAACCAGTCATGTTTTAATATTCACTGAAATATAGTTTTTATGTCAGTCGAAAAATTGTACTAAAATCATGGTTTACTGCGTTTTTCTCAAAATCGGCAAAAGATAGGTAAATTGTTAGAATCTGCGCGAAAATTGTTACTAGAATAAATTTTAATTTTTCTTTTAAGTAGTTGTTATTGATCGGGATTCCTCCTGAAGAGTTTTTACCAATATCTTTCAAAGATATGCAAACGCAATTTAACTGTTAATGGATCTATGATGTCCATACCCTGTACTACCAAGATCCGTTGTTTGTTTCTGATGCCCTTTCTTTAAAACCTAATCATATCCGGGGATCACTGGGTACAAAAGAGTGTTTTCGAGGTGACTGAGCACTGACTGCAGATTGCGAAGTACTTGGTTTTAAATCAGATTTCTTTGAAGGCATTGCTTCTACCGATTCCAAGGCCTTACAGTGATTCATCAAAAAAGTTTTGAGCGATTGATAAGTGGGTAACTTTTCCTTATTCTGCTCCTCGAACTTCGTACACAAAGTTTTAGGCAACTTTTTCAGAGTTAAATCAAATAGGATAAAACTCCAATTTTCAGTATGAAGATCTAGCGCATCAAGAGCGGCTGAATTCTCTGTTATAACATTGAGCATGTTATAAATGGATATCGATGTGTCAGCTACGGTAGCTGGCAGATTGCAAATCGCATGCCAAAGCGAAGTTGCAAGTCTACGTACATCTGAGTACCTACCACACAATTGTTTATAGGCCATTGGGTAATTTGTCCCTGAAAGAGGCAGGCATTTGATAATATTTAGAGGCTCATCCCTAAGTGACGCGTGCAAATAGTAAAATTTTTCTATTTCATCGAGATTCCTATTGTTATGAATCTTTGAGTCATAGAGATCTCTAAATTAAGACCATGAACGTCTCTAAAGAGAATTTAGGAAGGTTCAAATTGGAAAGACTGGATCTGGATTCTGACGAACCAGAAGCTCCACATAAAATACTGTGTGCTTCCTGAATTTTCCAGTAATATCCATCTATTAATTTTTGATTTTCTTTTTTACGACTTAATTCTTGTTTCTTAGTGGCCTCAGTTTGGGACACATCGGCTACTAGTGCGTCTAAAATGCCATCCTACATTTTTTGACATGCGGTATATGCCAGGTCTGCTGTCCTGTAAGCTGCTTTAAACTCTTGCAGTTTAGCGACATCAGCCTGTGCATTTTGCGCAAGATTTCTGTTTGGACTATCCGTTTTAAACGCTCTACCTGGGCCTGACGTTTATACGTTAAAGCTTCCATGTCTGTTAAACCAAACAGAGCGATAAAAAGGTATTAAACTAGCCGAAACAAGCCTTTAAAAAACAGAAAAAAAATGAAGAAAAAATTTAACCTCAAAAAATTGGATTAAAATTGAGCCTCTAAAAAATAGAGCAAAATATAGCGAAAATTGAGCCTCTTAATAGCAGAGAAAAATGAAGCGACAATTTCAGCCTCTAAAAATTAGAGAAAAATAAAGCGAAAATGGGCCTCTAAAAATTAGAACAAAATAATCGAAAAATTTTTCCTCAAAAAATAGAGAAAAAATGTAGCGAAAATAGTTCCCCCGAAAAATTGAGAAAAAATGTAGCGAAAATATTTCTTCTAAAAAATAGAGAAAAAATGTAGCAATAATATTCTCTGTAAAAAAAACAGAAAAATGTAGCGAAAATATTTTTTTTGTAAAAAACAACAACAAAAATGTAGCGAAAATATTTTCTATAAAAGACAAAAAAAGGTAGCAATAATATTTTCTCTAAAAAAAAAACTGAAAAATGTAGCGAAAATATTTTTTTTGTAAAAAACAACAAAAAAATGTAGCGAAAAATATTTTTTTGTAAAAAAAACAAAAAAATGTAGCGAAAAATATTTTCTGTAAAAGACAGAAAAATGTAATGAGGATTTCCTCTGCCTGAAAAATCAAACTTCAGAGGACACCTGAAATTTCCCTCAAAGCACGTATAAGGCGGAACCTGTATGATTTTAATCTTTAAAAATTACAATGCAAAATAATCGAAAAAGTTTTTCTCAAAAAATAGAGAAAAAATGTAGCGAAAATAGTTCCCCCAAAAAATTGAGAAAAAATGTAGCGAAAATATTTCTTCTAAAAAATAGAGAAAAAATGTAGCGAAAATATTCTCTACAAAAAAAAAACAGAAAAATGTAGCGAAAATATTTTTTTTGTAAAAAACAACAAAAATGTAGCTAAAATAATTTCTGTAAAAGACAGAAAAAAAGGTAGCCATAATATTCTCTGAGCCTCTAAAAAATAGAGCAAAATATAGCGAAAATTGAGCCTCTTAATAGCAGAGAAAAATGAAGCGACAATTTCAGCCTCTAAAAATTAGAGAAAAATAAAGCGAAAATGGGCCTCTAAAAATTAGAACAAAATAATCGAAAAATTTTTCCTCAAAAAATAGAGAAAAAATGTAGCGAAAATAGTTCCCCCGAAAAATTGAGAAAAAATGTAGCGAAAATATTTCTTCTAAAAAATAGAGAAAAAATGTAGCAATAATATTCTCTGTAAAAAAAACAGAAAAATGTAGCGAAAATATTTTTTTTGTAAAAAACAACAACAAAAATGTAGCGAAAATATTTTCTATAAAAGACAAAAAAAGGTAGCAATAATATTTTCTCTAAAAAAAAAACTGAAAAATGTAGCGAAAATATTTTTTTTGTAAAAAACAACAAAAAAATGTAGCGAAAAATATTTTTTTGTAAAAAAAACAAAAAAATGTAGCGAAAAATATTTTCTGTAAAAGACAGAAAAATGTAATGAGGATTTCCTCTGCCTGAAAAATCAAACTTCAGAGGACACCTGAAATTTCCCTCAAAGCACGTATAAGGCGGAACCTGTATGATTTTAATCTTTAAAAATTACAATGCAAAATAATCGAAAAAGTTTTTCTCAAAAAATAGAGAAAAAATGTAGCGAAAATAGTTCCCCCAAAAAATTGAGAAAAAATGTAGCGAAAATATTTCTTCTAAAAAATAGAGAAAAAATGTAGCGAAAATATTCTCTACAAAAAAAAAACAGAAAAATGTAGCGAAAATATTTTTTTTGTAAAAAACAACAAAAATGTAGCTAAAATAATTTCTGTAAAAGACAGAAAAAAAGGTAGCCATAATATTCTCTGTAAAAAAAAAATAGAAAAATGTAGCGAAAATATTTTTTTGTAAAAAACAACAAAAAATGTAGCGAAAAATATTTTTTTGTAAAAAACAAAAAAAAAAATAGCGAAAAATATTTTCTGTAAAAGACAGAAAAATGTTATGAGGATTTCCTCTGCCTGAAAAATAAAACTTCAGAGAGCACCTGGAATTTCCCTCCAAACACGTATAAGGCGGACCCTGTATGATTTTAATCTTTAAAAATTACAATGCTAAATAAATTACGGTAAAAAACTCTGGATCCACTGATAAGCCGAAATGTATAAATTTTATTAAAACAAAATTTTGTGTACTAAGTAAAATAGATGCCTTGGTCCAAAACTTTCCCGTAATAAAATATTTGTTTACGTTAAAGATTTTAACACAAATTTGCAAAAATAGACTAATAAAAAATAAGATTATTTATTAAAAAGCAAAAAATATATATTTTTTTTTGGCAAATATTTTTACTCAAAAGGCGAAAATGTTCAGGTATCTCCAATAATAGAATGATAAAAAATGCAAAAAAAAATAAATAAAAATATAATTTTGTCTTTCTTTCTTAGCTTAATCTTAGGATTATGAACAAAACGAAATAAGGCAAAATAGTATGTTTTCAAAAGTACGTAATACAATTGAAATTTTAGAATTTTACAATATAATGAAAAACGAAAACTTCGAATTAAAGTACGTAATACATTTAAGTTTAGAATTTTACAATATAATAAAGCGAAAAATTTGAGTTCAATTAAAAACAAACTATATGTACGTAATACCTATACCGTGTATATTTGAAATAGAGTCGGAAATTTTAACAGATGATTCTACATCATAAAATATTAAAAAAAAGTTCCTATAAACATATATCTAAAAAGGCGTCCCTTTGAAAGTGGCTAAAAAATCGGTTTTTATTTAATAACTCAGGAACCCTTTGAGATATATCAACGAGGTTTTGCACGTCAACTAATACTACCAAGGCCCGTTTTTATGTGTTATTTTCATGTACTTATTTCAACCAGGGGTGTGCGAAAAGGGGGGGGGGCTTATCAGTTTTTTGCCCCAAACTTTTTTCTGTGTAACTTTTTTGCAATTTTATTTTTGAAATATGATTCCTCAGGTCAGAATACATAAAAAGGGTACTCTTGTTGTAATGCTGTAGGATTAACCGTTTTCGATAAAAATTCATTTGAAGGTGAAATTCCACGGTTTGAGGACGAAAAATTAAATACTAAAATGTTGAAAACCAAAATTTTAATGATGCAGGGCGATTAATAACTAAGAAAAAAAACTCATATACAGTACTTCCAAAAATGAATCCTAATGGAGCTATGGTCTCCTAAATATGCACCATTTTTAAAGGGCTATGGTAGCTTTAAAAGCGTTTTTTCGACCTACATGTATGGAAACTTTTTTTCTTAGTTTTTGATGTAGAATAACATTTCATCATTAAAATTTTGGTTTTCGACATTTTAGTATTTAATTTTTCGTCCTCGAACCGTGAAATTTCACCTTCAAATGAATTTTTCTCGAAAACGGTTAATCCTACAGTATTACAACAAGAGTTCCTTTTTTATGTATTTTGACCTGAGGAATCATATTTCAAAAATAAAATTGCAAAAAAGTTACACAGAAAAAAGTTTGGGGCAAAAAACTGATAAGCCCCCCCCCCCCGTTTCGCACACCCCTGGTTGAAATAAGTACATGAAAATAACACATAAAAACGGGCCTTGGTAGTATTAGTTGACGTGCAAAACCTCGTTGATATATCTCAAAGGGTTCCTGAGTTATTAAATAAAAACCGATTTTTTAGCCACTTTCAAAGGGACGCCTTTTTAAAAAGTTTGGGACAAAAAACTGATAACCCCCCCCCCCCCCCGTTTCGCACACCCCTGGTTTAAATAAGTACGTGAAAATGACATACAAAGATGGGCCTTATTAGGATTAATTCACGTGCAAAACCTCGTTAATATATCTCAAAGGGTTCCTGAGTTATTAAATAAAAACCGATTTTTTTAGCCAATTTCAAAGGGACTTAGCTCCCTTATGACGCATTTTTAGACATATGTTTATAGGAACTTTTTGTCATCTTTTATCATGTAGAATCACCTGTTAAAATTTCCTACGCTATTTCAAATACACCCTGTATTTATCAAAAGTACGTGATACTTGATTTTTGAATTTTTCCGCACTATACGGTATAGTAAAAGGCGAAAAAAAAAATTGAATTTAATTAAAAAACAAACAATAACTTAAATTTTAAGCGAAAGTACAAAACGGCAAAAAAGCAGCGAAAAAAAATGAAATTTTTCCAAAAGAACAAAAATTCAGTGTTATCCTTGGCTCAGACCAAATATTAACCGCTGGGGTGTTTTATTCGAAGGACCTTTGTGACGGGAGGCAAAATATAGACTTACTTGTATTGTTCCTGGTGTCTTCTTGTACTTGGACCCAAGATGATATTTCCTCTGAGAAATGGCGTAAGCCCTATTTGCACTCGTTCTACGCGAAATGTTATTTATTGAATGTATTTTCCATAGCGTGATTCATTACGAATAACTATTGTTATTTTTGTTCTTTGGAAGCGAAAGTGGCGTGAGTATCGCGCCCCTGACGAATTTAACGTATTGTGCTGACCGTGCGGACCACTTTAAGCCAGCTAGTACGTCATGCGCACCGGGACTTATCAAAATCTACTATATACAGGATGAAAACTAAACAATTTGTATGATAAATACTTCAACTATCCTTGATTACAGTGACATATTTGTTTTATCAAAATTACTTGAAAGACTTTTTGCCAAAATACCTAACCACCTCACAAGTCCCCCCAGATGGAAATAGGTTTAGAAAAAAACTAGCAAACTTAGGTGATGATAAATCATGTGAGCAAATGATCTGTAAAATCCAAAACCGATGAGAACGAAATCCTATTGAACGCCAGTTCGTAAATAGTGTCAAAAGTTCTTTCGCAGACTGCATGCTAAACAAGAGTAAAAAAGTGAAAGTACTTTTGCACAATTCTAATAGTGTTTTTGTTGCTGATTTCCATTCTGTTTAGATCAAATCTCTATCTCTTTCCGTTTATAAAAAATACCCTGCCAAAAATTAAAAAAAAAATAAAAATGTTATTTTAGGTGGACAATAAATAAATTATTAAAGCACCTACAAAGATTTTCTATAGTTTAAATTCACGCTACTTGCTTGCCTTATAAAAAGTAAAAAAAGTATCTACACGGTAAAAATAAATTACATTAAATTACATAGTCCGTAAATGGTAATATGTTGCCATAGACCGGAATGGTAAAAATTACATAGTCCATAATGGTAATATTTTGCATAGACCGGAACGGTAAAAATTAAATAGTCCAGATTGGTTTGAAAAAAAATATTTACTACTTAGAAAATGTTTGTTCCAAATTACAAGTCTCGTTTGGACTTTTTTGAAATATCGTAGCGTAAAGTTCATTTGGTTTAATAAACCAAACGATTTGCACTCTTAATACGAGTATAAACTGCTTACCTCTTTCTTTAAAGATCTATTGGTTGATAAAGATCGTAATTTATAATAAATGTAAATTTTAGGTCACAAATAAAGCATTTAAATATCGTACATAAATAATAGTTACCTTTTTTTACACTTTTAACACTTTAACCTAGCAGCAATCGTCGCTATCTAACAATAACAATATTAAACGGTCCGTCTCAATATGCGACGCCTTTTTGGTTATTGTCCAAAGCGCACGCGCGTCTTAAAATAACATAGCCCGACATTGTAAAATCATGTAAAAATATGTAAATCAATGTAAATATATATTTTTACACTATTTTAGATTCTTTTACATTCTTTTACATTCTTTTACATTCTTTTACATTATTTTACATTATTTTACATAAATTCATGAATTATTCATAGTCCAGAATAGTAAATTTACTATTCCGTACTATGTAAATTCATGTATTTTTACATTATTTTACATGCAGTTTTTACAGTGTAGATTTCAGTTCCGGTGTCCAACTGAAGACTAATTTTTAAGACATCTGCAATGACGATTCAGTGCTGCTGTTTAAGACTATTTTGGGTAGTACATGTCATACTTAACAAAATTGACAAATATAATAAATTTGACGTTAAGTTTATAAAAACTGCTTAACATAGATAAATTCGCCTTCTTTTAATCATCATTACAGCTATTCAAAAACTGAACTTTTAAAATTATTTTCAGATATTTTTCATAATTATTTTATAGAGCATAAATGTAACTTTAACTTAAACTAGAAAAAACTTTTGTAGCTGCTTTAATAGTGTAAATATGTCTACAAACATGACAAATATAAATTTTTATAAAATTTTGGAACGGTTTTTCTTAAAAATGGAAACGGATAGATATTTGATCTAAACAAAATGGAAATCAGCAACAAAAACACTATTAGGATTGTGCAAAAAAATTGCAGTTTGTTACTACTAGAAAAAACTTTTGTAGCTGCTTTAATAGTGTAAATATGTCTCCAAAAATGACAAATATAAATTTTTATAAAATTTTGGAACGGTTTTTCTTAAAAATAGAAACAGATAAAGCACGGTGGGCTTTAAGCTTACGGAGATAAAAAAATCGAACACCCCATAACTGACAACGGGATATTTTTTCTAATGCTTTCAGAATTACATGTTCGTAGAGAACAAAATCGTAGGTGTGGCCGTTTTTTATTCCATTAAAAATTAGTATATTAGTATATATGTGACCCAAAAAAATTTCAAATTAAAAAGTTTGGAGGTCTCACCCCTTAAATTTGTTTATTGGGGTAAGAGTATCATCCCTAAATGTTTTCAAAATTTTTGAAAAAATCTAGAGGTCGTTCACAGCCATTTTTCAAAAAATATGTTTGCTTAGCTTTTTTTATTTTTTTTAAGGCCCAAGGATTTTTTATTTAAATCTTTTTAACACGAAACGGTATAAAGGGATAGTAAATTGCTAACCTCAAAAAAAATCTGAATTTTTCTTTCAAAATCGCGGAGCTGTGCCCTTTAAAGTTTAAAAATTCAATACATTGCTTGTTTTAGGTCTAATTACAGGCACAAAAAAATGTTTTTCATTCTCTTCAAACATTGTTCGTGTAGCCCAATATGTCCTCACATAAAAACAACTATATTTTTTTATCGATATACAGGGTATCCAGAAAAAATAATATATACATTTTTTAACACTTTTGAGAGATAAATTCGGTTTTTATGCAAAAAAAATAATATAAAATATATCCATCCAATACAAAAATTAATACAAATTTTATGTGTCTGGACTCTCAAAAGTGTTAAAAAATGTATATATTATTTTTTCTTAATACCCTGTATATCTGATAAAAAAAATATAGTTGTTTTTATGTGAGGACATATTGTGCTCCACGCATAATGTTTGAAGACAATGAAAAACATTTTTTTGTGCCTGTAATTAGACCTAAAACAGTATTCCTCCCCTTAATATTTTTGTTGAGGGTGAGGCCGCAAAGACAGCTCTTAGGCTGAAAGCAAATAGTACGTGGAATGCAAGAGGAACGCGTACTGGACATGAGTCTATTCTTGAACGGTTTGTGTCACAAGCTCCCATTCTTGAATCTCAGACCAATCTAGTTGCTCCCAGGTATATCTTTAATAGATCATACCAAGCTTATGCTTCCACTAAAGAAGAAAATGACAGCGTACCTGATATTGTCATGTACACTGATGGTTCAAAGACAACTGAAGGATCAGGTGCAGGAGTTTTCTCCCTGATCTAGAGTTAGAAATAAGCATTTCCCTTGGCAAGCATGCCTCGGTCGTTCAGGCAGAGGTCATAGGCATAACAAATGCTGTGAGAACTATTTCTGAAAGGGAAATCAGTAATAGAAGAATAACTATTCTTACGGATAGCAAAGCTTCCATACTAGCAATCAAGTCTTTCAAAATTACTTCAAAGCTAGTTTTGGAATGTCACCAATCCCTGGATGAAGCGGCAGTTTCTAATACTGTTACACTCTCATGGGTAAAGGGGCATAATGGAAATGTAGGCAATGAAGAAGCTGATAGATTGGCACGAGCAGGCTCAGGCTCTGTACCTATTGGTCCAGAGCCCATAATCCCTGTATCTGTCGCTTTTAAAACAGCTCTCATTAATCAAGAAACCCACATAAAACACACCCGTAATTGGATTACGAGAAACGACTGTAAACATGCAAGAGCAGCCCTTCCCACTCCGTGTGAAAAGACAGCACGCTTTTGTATGCAACTAAAAAGGGATAACCTAAGACAGTTTGCAAGCATCGTAACAGGTCACTGCAAACTAAATAAGCATCTTAACATCATGGGGAAGCCAGTCGACCCCATCTGTAGAGGATGCTACATGGAAGAGGAAACAATGGAACATGTGTTATGTCACTGTCCAGCCTTAGCCTTAATAAGAGGATCCATGCTAGACGAGTACTGGCTCGACATGGCCGATATAAGCAGCATCACTCCCAGACATCTTCTTAGATATATTCAAAGAATTGGATGGCTGAGAGGCTAAATTGCTGCGACCAAAGGGAGGTAGTACAATGGGCCCAGTTAAGTGGCCTAAGTGCGTGTAGATAGCTACCCTCCACCCTAATAACCATAACCATAGACCTAAAACAAGCAATGTAGTGAATTTTCAAACTTTAAAGGGCACAGCTCCGCCATTTTGAAAGAAAAATTCAGATTTTTTTTGAGGTTAGCAATTTACTATCCCTTTATACCGTTTCGTGTTAAAAAGATTTAAATAAAAAATCCTTGGGCCTTAAAAAAAATAAAAAAAGCTAAGCAAACATATTTTTTGAAAAACGGCTGTGAACGACCTCTAGATTTTTTCAAAAATTTTGAAAACAATTACGGATGATACTCTTACCCCAATAAACTAATTTAAGGGGTGAGACCTCCAACCTTTTTAATTTGAAATTTTTTTGGGTCACATATATAGTAATATACTAATTTTTAATGGAATAAAAAACGGCCACACCTACGATTTTGTTCTCAAGGAACATGTAATTCTGAAAGCATTAGAAAAAATATCCCATTGTCAGTTATGGGGTGTTCGATTTTTTATCTCCGTAAGCTTAAAGCCCACCGTGCTCTACCTGTTTCTATTTTTAAGAAAAACCGTTCCAAAATTTTATAAAAATTTATATTTCATTTTCGTTTTTGGAGACATATTTACACTATTAAAGCAGCTACAAAAGTTTTTTCTCTTACCCCAATAAACAAATTTAAGGGGTAAGACCTCCAACCTTTTTAATTTGAAATTTTTTTGGGTCACATATGTACTAATATACTAATTTTTGATGGAATAAAAAACGGCTACACCTACGATTTTGTTCTTAACAAACATGTAATTCTGAAAGCATTAGAAACAATATCCCGTTGTCAGTTATGGGGTGTTCGATTTTTTCATCTCCGTAAGCTTAAAGCCCACCGTGAGAGATTTTATCTAAACAAAATCGAAATCAGCAACAAAAACACTATTAGAATTGTGCAAAAAAAAATGCAGTTTGTTATTGTTGTTTGGCATGCAGTCTGCAGAAGAATTTTACCACTATTTAAGAACTGTCGCTCACTAGGATTTCGTTCTCAGAGGTTTTGAAGTTTACAGACCCTTTGCTAACATAATTAATTTTCATCTAAACTTGCTATTTTTTTAAACCTATTTCCATTTGGGGGGACGTGAAACCTGGCCAATAGTAAGTCTTTTAAATTATATCATATATATATATATATATATATATATATATATATATATATATATATATATATATATATATATAAATAGTAAGTCTTTTAAATTATATTATATATATATATATATATATAATATTAAGTATTTAATAATTTTGTTTATGTGAATTGTGAATTTTTTTAACAAATATAACGCAACCTCATGTTTTTTTCGTTCAAGTTGGCTGTTTTTGCTTACGAAACCCTTTTTGCTTATCAAGCAAAATGCAAAAACCCTTCCCGCTGCGCGGTCGTGATTTTTTTTTTATGCGTTCACTGTGTCTCGTGCTTTGCTAAGCAAAAACGCTTTCGTAAATGCAAACATGCCGTGAAGATATGTACCTATTCCATTATATACTATTCACAGTAAATGGTATATTGCATTTGAAAAAACTTTTTTCAAAAAAAAAAAAATAAAAAACTTGAAAAAAAAAATAATTATCTTTTCACGAAAAACTAAAAAAAAATAAATAAGATCTTTTTTTGAAAACCTAATTTTTTTTAAATATGTATAAAAAATTTTTTAATCCGAGCATAAATATTCTACTTGGTTGTGGTCGTTTTAACTCGGAACAGTAAAATCCAGTAAATAATTTTTACTAGGTTTAACTTGGTTTTTACTGTTTCGACCAAAACACCAAAACAAAGTAAGTATAAAATTGTATTTCCTAGGACAATGCGATCGGTTCGGCAGAATACGACAGGAGATCTTCGGAGTGGCAACTCTCCGAAGAGAGGAGTTGCGTACCCTTGCCTGGACAGATATCGCGACCTTTATAAGGAGGTCCGGCAGGTTTAGGCAGGGAGTAGGGTAGATGTGTGGCTGGGACAGCTCGGGGCTGGCAAAAAGGGCCATAATGGCCTAGTTGCCTGGCTTGTAGCCTCCCCACCCTTACTACTACTACTACTACTAAGTATAAAATTGTACTGATCTGTGGTAACCGAATAAAAAATCCAAACGGTAGTCTTATAAGTATAGTGTCGCAATTCAAATACTTAGGGCATATTCTAACCTGTGATCTCTCCCATAATTTCGACATTCAGAGACAGACAGAAAAAAAAAATTGAACGAATACAAGGCTTTCCCGAAAATTTGAAAATTTTTCAAAATGGGAAAGCAAAAAGGTGCCACATTTGGTAAAGATGAGATTTCCTCAAGAGATTACATCCAAGATTTCTTCCAGTTTGCACACCTAAATTTCTTAGCGGTTTACCACCCGGGTTGTTCGATTTTTTTTGCGCGCAAGTAATGAAATACTTACTTCTCCATTTGGTATTTAGAAATGTTAGTCCTATCATTTTCTACCATAGTTATAACGTTATTATAATACTTATTTAAAGTAATTGCTGATTCGTTTAAAATCGAGTTTAGTTTTAATTCAAATTCTTGTATATCTAAAGCTTCATTTCTAAGATTTGCTAAGTTAAACAAAATATTGGGTAGAAATACTATACTTTCTCTAAATATCTTTTTGACGAGAGTAAAATGTAACATGTAAGTGAGTTTTATTTCTTGTCTCACCCATAAATAAATAGGATATCCATCAGTCTTTCCCAAGAATTTATATTCTTCTATTATACATGTTTCATCTTGACTGACAGGTTTTACTTTTAAATTTACCCCTGCTAGGTGGGTTAAAGTTAAGAAATTATGCTTGCATTCTTCAAGAATTTTATTGATAATTGCAGGATATTTTAACTCAAGTCCCTTCGCATTTATCATTCGCCGAATATCCGCATCCAAAAACCTGGACATAAAAGTTTTTGGACAAGTTTCTGCATGGGTTCTGATTTTTTCATAAGTGTCATTAAATTTTGGAATAGTTGGATACAAAGGAACTAAATTATTTTTTATTTCGGTTAGTTTTGTTTTTCTCGTTACTTCGCATTGAAACTGGAGAATATTTTTTCGTTTTTTCTTACTTATTTTATATTTCTCTAAAAGTTCTTCATCTAATTGTGTAGCTATGAGATTTTCTAATGCAGTAGGTTGGAAATCTAAATTTTTTACTTTACATTTTCTTGCAAATGATTTTTTTGACATTATCACTCCTGAGAATAGTGACTTTGACATTATTAAATAATTTTGTCATTGGAAAAATGGTAGAACTAGAGTCTCTATATGCAATAGACTTGTCAATGTAAGGGCACGGCTCTGCTGGAATGAAAAAAAGAAAAAAATGCACCATGATCCAGTAATTTATCCCAAATTATGCCAAAGAAAAAAATTGGCAACAGCGCACTTCTTTTGGGTTCGATTTGGGGGTCCAAGAGGTGCTTAAATCCGAAAATTATTCACCCCACCCTCTTGGGAAATTCCGCCATCTTGGATTATAGGGGAGAGTTTTTATTTTGGATATAACTTTCTTCCTCGTCGTTTTTCGAAACATAGCGAGTACAAAGTTGTTGAGAAAAAAAATCTATTTTGTTTATTCCTTAAGATACTGAATCACCACAAAATCTGCTAGAACTTAACTCCTTTTCAATTTTTGATTAAAGAAAACCTAAAGAACCCCGCACAAAACCCCTGATTTTGGCCTTCGGCTAAAGTTGATGGAAACTGTATATTTTATTAACTCATAGCTCAATGCTTTTGGACCAAAATTTTAAGCCAATCGTACATACAGCCTGTTCCAGAACTCACGTACCGAAATTTGAGGGTATATTAAAAACCCTCTGGAAAATATGAAAAAAATTAAAAAAAAAATCCATCTTCAATACTAATTAAAAAGGAAGCTATTTAATCTGACCAATCATCCTGTTGCTGATGTTAAATTACCTAAAAATTAGTTTTTCCCTACTTATTAGTAACTATGGTTGCATTTTAATGGTTGACTCGTGCATTTTTTAAGACTTTCAACTTTAGAATCTTTTTAGGTTATTATATTTTGACAAAACCGACAGACGCTATCAAATATTCTATTTTTATAGGGTCACTCCATCCGGCGGTTATGATACCCGTCTTGGACGGCAGCAACAAACTGCCGCTGCAACTCCATTCAGCGCGCTGAATGTAGTGTTTTTTTTATTAGAAACTCAGATCTTTTAATTGATTTACTGGCTATAAATTCTTAATACAAATTAATAAAATAAAAATACAATAACTGAATTTTATTAACTTATTTCAAAGTAATGAACAGGAAAAATTTTTATCGGTGTTTCGAAAAGAGAACATTCTAGCTAGAATGTAATTTTAAGATTGGTGCAGAGGGCAAGGAATTTTAGAAGTTTAAACGCAAACTGAAAAGTGGTTGGAGACACTTCGCGAAATGCAAAAACTGTTGATAATAAAGAAGCTGTCATTTAGACTTTTGAAGAATAATCTGGAACAAGCATTAGTATCGTGGCAAGAAATCTTGATATGTCTGTCCTGTGTTTAATGAACTCTAAATGATGAAGAAACGCATTATTTTTAGCAAACTCGCGTTCAATGTATGAAGCATGCTAAAGAATATGTTCAAAATGACCTCCACCAACTTGAACACATAAAGCAGCTCTTTTTAACAGACTTCTCCTGGCATTAATAATCATTTTTGGAGTTACTGACTCAAGCGCTTCATGTATTCGGTCTCCTAGTTCTTCTACAGTGTCTGGCATATTTCTATACACTAAATTTTTTACATGGCCCCATAAAAAGAAGTCCATTGGAGTGAGATCAGGGGATCTAGGAGGCCACCTTCTGGGACCCCCAAGGCCTATCCAACTGTTTGCAAAACTGATGTCGAGTTGGCTTCTTGCCGTTTCTGAGAAATGCACTGGATAGCCATCATGTTGAAACCAGATGTTATCCACATTTGCCAACCTTTGAAGTGGGATGTCATCAATAAGATTTTCCACTTCATCCCTTAAGAAGTTAGTGTAGGTTTCGCCATTCAATCTGCCAGGAAACTCATGGGGTCCAACCTAAAAACAAATATTTTAAGCATTTTATGGTGGTTTATTTCTCAAAATAACTTACTATAGCATCTCCCAGTATTCCGGCCCAAATATTCAAGGAAAACCTTCGTTGGGGATTTCCTTGCCTGAAGGCATGAGGATTTTCCTGTCCCCAAACATGAGAATTCCTTGAATTAAAAAAAAACATCTCTTTGAAATCCAGACTCATCCGTAAAAAGAATGCTTTTTACAAAGTTTTTATTTTCTTGATGTTTCTGCAACAGCCATGTGCAAAATTCGACTCGTAAAGGATAGTCCTCCAGTGTCAAGCATTGTACTCGAGTGTAATGAAAGGGATGCATTTTTTCATCTTTAAAAATTCGTTGAACAGAGGTCTTAGACATATCAAGATTTCTAGCCACGATACTAAGGCTTGTTTCAGGTTCTTCTTCAAAAGCCTGAATGACAGCTTCTTCATTATCAACAGTTCTTGCAGTTCGCGGAGCGCCTCCAATCTCTTTTTTGTTTGGAGTTAAATTTCCAGAATTTCTTGCCCTTTGCACCAATCTTAAAATAACATTTCTGCTAGGATGTTCTCTATTGGGAAAACGAATAGAATATTCTACAGATGTAGCTGAAGCACTCCGGCCACACTCGCCATATAAAATTAGCATTTCGCAATACTCTTCTGAAGTAAACATCATGAAAGTTTTGATATTTTTTATGACATTAATAAATATTTATGTCACATTAATCACCATGTACAGAATATGTACCTGCAATAATTAAATTTGCTTCCATAGCTAGAAATTCAACCTTTAATGGTAATTTATAATCAGCAACAGTATTGGTCCACTTAAAGCGTTCTTATTTTTGAATTGAACGAAGATGGATTTTTTTTGATTTTTTTTTCATATTTTCCAGAGGGTTTTTAATATACCCTTAAATTTCGGTACGCGAGTTCTGGAACAGGCTGTATAGTTTTTGAGGTATAGATCCTTAGTCTTGCTAATTTAGAATTCAAGAAAATTTTACACCTGATATAATTTTGTGATTTTTACTGTTAGTTTTTCAACTATGTGAAAACGCAATGGTACAAACTGTAACTATTTATTGAACTGTGTTATAACATTGGCCACAGGGTGTTTCCCTTTTCAAATTAAGAAAACCTGCTTTGGGATTTTGCCCTAATTGCTTAAAAACTAATTTTTGTCAAAATAAAATTTTGAAAATTTATAGGTGGAGCCAGATATCAGTGAAAAAGTAAAATTTTTTCAGGTAAACCTTTTCGTAAAGTTATTTAAAAAATGTATTTATAATCAAAAATAAGAACCGCACGCCAACATTTAATACTTTTACTTCATAACCCTAAGGGTCGAATTTGAATCAAATAATTATTTTAAAGAATTGACCAGAGTTACTCCTCCACTACATTACTTCTTAAAAGTAACGCAATAGACCACTTAATAAGTTATGACCCCCAAGAATCTTTATTTGTTATATTTTTTTATTATTTTGAATAAAAAAAACTGCTGCGAACAAAATTATACATCCCCTTATAGGCCTAGGTGCATCAAAATTAAAAACGAAAAAAAAATAAAAAAAATAAAAAAAAATCACAAAAATTTTCATTTTTAAAATAGTTTTTTTTTTTTTTAAAAGTTTCTATTTTCGTAAAACGAAAAATGTTTTTGTAGTAAAAATTTTTACCCTATTTTACCCCTATCCCAACTCGATTTTTACCAAAAACAATCACAGACTAAACATTAAACATTAAACATAATTTATTATGCTCCTTAATTTTTTTACATAAAATTACAAGCATTCGTCAATATTATAATTTTAATAATACCTGCTTTTTAGCTAGTTTATATCTATATTTATGTTACAGTTTAGAAATTCCTGTATGGAGTAAAACGGATTTTGCAAGAAAAAATGTTTAAGTTTCACTTTTAACTGTTTTCTATTTATATTCATACATTCTCTAGGTAACTTATTATAAGCTTTTATGCCTATATACCTACTACTACAAACTTCGCCGAGCGTTGTCCAGGAATACTTAACAAGTAGGTGTTTCTAGTAGCTATAGAGTTTAAATCACCATTTGAAATGAACTTAGATTTGTTTTGAGCAACAAAAATTATTAAATTGTAAAAGTAAAGTGAAAATATAGTCATTATTTTATTTTTAATAAATAGAGGTTTACAGTGGCATCTCCGTTTTACTCCACACAGTGTTCTGATAATTTTTTTCTGTATAGTTAAAAGTCTGAGTACATGTATCGAGCCCCCCCCCCCCCCAAATGATAAGGCCATATTCCATATGAGACTTTATGCTCGCATTATAATAAGTTAACAAAATATTTCTTGATACGTTGCTTTTTAAATTAAGTAGAGCATAATTACAACTATTTAATTTTCTAGCTACATAACTAGTATGCATGTCCCATGAAATATTTTCATCTAAAAATAGTCCCAGCAGTAGCTTAAATTTCGACTCCTCCGGAATAGATTTTTTTGAACAGTAAACTAATAAACTTCTATCATTTTGAATTTTGTTAAATTTAAGGACCGCAGACTCCTGTGGGTTAAGTATTAATGAGTTTTCTTTACTCTATTGATGCATCAGGCTGGCAAGAAAACTAAGAAATTCTCGAAGGTTATTCAGATCGGACTTAAACAACATCGAAGAGTCGTCTGCGTATAGGAGTTTTAAAAAATTTCTAAATTTTTCCGGTAGTCTGTCTAGAATAAATTTTAGAAGTTCGTTGCTGAAAATTAAAAATAAAAGGGGCGATAAAATTCCTCCCTAGGGGGTACCCCTGTTTACTTTTATCTCCCTAGAGAAAAATTTGGCTCTTACCTGTTGTCCAGCGTCGGCGGTTATTTCCACAAACTGCCTCCGGTTGGCCAAATACCATCTGAACCACTCTAGGGCTTTTCCATTAATACCATATGATTCAAGTTTTAGGAGCAATAATTGGAAATCAATGATATCGAACGAACGAACGAACGAACGAACGAACTAGAACTTTGGATATCAACATATGGTCAAAATTTAAAGACTTTAGCCCTAAGCGTTCTTAAATTATCGTGGTCGTAAATTTCCCGGACACACAAACCGACAGACTGACCGACAGACCGACAGGCAGAATTTTTTTTGACGGAAACCATAATCAAATTTAAAAAAATGGAGAATGCGTTAATTCCGTACTACCCTGGGGGCTGAGCCTCCTGGATTTTTTCTGGTTACGGCCTAGATTTAGGCAAAGTTAATAAAAACGTTGCTTTCGAATAAATGAACTCCAATATTTCAGCAACATTTTTTACAATCATAATATGTATTTACTTTTTTTGTATGTATGTAGAAAAGCCGTGAAGAAGTGTAATGCTATGCATTCCATTATACTATTGCATTTTCCCAAATACTAATAATTTTCAAAAAAAAATTAAAAATAAACTTATTTCAAAATAAAAATTTCAAAAAAAGTTACTTTTCAAAAAAAAATAAATTTTTAAAAAGGTCTTTTTTGAAATACCATAAAATGTTTTTTTATTGTTTTTTGTTGCGAAAAACGAAAAATTAAAAAATAAATGAAAATGATGGTTTTTTTAATTTTTTAAAAAGTTTAACCTTCTTTAATTTGTTTGTTTTTGGGGGATTACTTTTAAAATTCCTAGAATTGATAATAATAATAATAAAAGTATTTTTTTCTAAAAAAGGTACGTGATCATATCCGCGCCGAATCAGGCAGGGCTGTTAACCTAGAGAACTGCGGTTTTTGCTATTGAAAAAATCATATTTTTCTCTATCGAATTTTATCAAATTATTCTTGACAGTTTTTTGTTTCCTCAAGATGGCGGCGAAAAATGTTGAGCCCATTTTTTCTCAAAAACTCCATTTTTTATTTTTTTTTTTTGACATTGGCGTGCAATAACTCAAAAACTATTTAAGCTAGAGAATTTCGGTTTCCACCAATAAAAAAATCATTTGATTTTTCCTTAAAATTTATGTCGATCGGATTATTCGTTCTTGAGTTATAGTTCACAAAAATCGTGACATCGGGCGAACGGCCGGATAGCCGGACGAACATTTAAAAAAAAAAGTTGGTTATTTTTTCATGAAACAAAGGACATAGCACATACCTTATGGGAAATGGCCCTCGGTGAAAATGCTTCAAATGTATGGTGCCGTTTGGCACTATGGCCATTTAAAAACAATGTGTTCTAGATGAATATATAGGTACTTAAATCGTTGTTTATCGTTATAACGAAATGCACACATGCATATATGTATGTGTGTTTTTATTTTATTTATTTTATTTATATTTATTTATTTTATTTATAATTTTGCATCAGTGGTTAATAGTTTATATAATATTTAAAGGTAAGTTTATGGGTTTATTTCATTTAGTATTTATGGGTGTCCAAACAAAAAAATTTATGGTGCCGTTTGGCCGCTATGGCCATTTAAAAACCATCTGTTCTAGATGAATATATAGGTACTTACATCGTTGTTTATCGTTATGCATGTGTGTATTTATAATTTTGCATCAGTGGTTAATAGTTTATATAATATTTAAAGGTAAGTCTATGGGTTTATTTTATTTAGTATTTATGGGTGTATATGGGCAGTATCAGTGCATCGGGGCTTTTTAAAAAAATTAGAAAATTCGAAACTACCGTATTATACTATTCTAGCGAAGGTACTGTGAATAATATACACGCTGTTCTAGAACTTTTAAATGACATGACAACTTCCATTTTTTTTTTCTTTTTGGAATTTGTTATATGAGCTCTAATTAAAAATCGTTAGAGCCGTTTTTGAAAAAAATGTGTTTTTTAGAAAATATCTCTGATATTTCACGCAAACATACTCGGTTTGCCCTCGATATCTCGGATTTTGACCAAACTTGGCATAGTGGTACCTAAGCACTCCATCCAAATTTTTTTCAAAACGGTCCATCCGTTCACAATACCGGGTGTCCCACCAACCAGGTTCTTGACAAGTTATATCTCCGTTATTTGAAAAGGTAATTTTTTTGTAAAAAATAGCGCTAAATGGGAGCCAAAAAAGATTTTATTGACTTATTCAACCCCCCCTCCATTGCTTACTCACTCCCTTATAACCACCCCACCCTCTGATTTTCAAATAACCCCTTCCACCCCCATTTTTATCTAAAAATATGAAATTACATTTCATTTTGAATTAAACCATGTATTATAAATAGTATCTTATTATTTAAGGGGATTCCAATAATAATTATTATTTAGTAATAATAATGTCCCACCAGGTTTAAGACGGGCTATATCTCCGTTATTTAAAAATATAAAAAGTTAAAAAAAAATAAAATTAAATTGGAGTTAAAGTAGAATTTACTGACATATGCAAAACTACCCCTTATTAACCCACCCTCTTGAAACCACCTCCAACTAGTTTTTTTAAATAGCACTTCCCTATTTTACTAAAGAATATAAAAGCACATTTTATTTTAAATTTGACAAGAAAATTTTCCAAAAACTTACGTTAAATTGCACCCAAAAGAAAATTGATTAATATATTCAAAACCAACTCATAACAACCCAGTCTCCTAGAACTACCCGCAATTTTGTATTAAATACCACCCTTCTATTAATAAATAATAATTGTTATTTAGAGCCCCTTAAAATCTAAGATACCACTTATAATAAATAGTTGAATTCAAAATAAAGTGCACTTTCATAGTCTTTAATAAGAATTAGGGGTTGTTATTTGAAAAACAGAAGTTGAGGGTAGTTTCAAGGGAGTGGGTAAGCAAGGGGCGGTTTTGAATAAGTCAGTAAAATCTTCTTTGGCTTTGATTTAATGCTATTTTTTGCAAATAACGGATATAAGCTATTTCAAGAACTTGGTGGGACACCCAGTATAGTGAACGGATTGACCGTTTTGAAAAAAAATTGGATGGAGTGCTTAGGTACCATAGTGGTACCACTATGCCAAGTTTGGTCAAAATCCGAGACATCGAGGGCAAACCGAGTATGTTAGCCTGAAATATCAGAGATATTTTCTAAAAAACACATTTTTTTCAAAAACGGCTCTAACGATTTTTAAAATTTGGTCTTATTTTTTTAATTAGAGCTCATATAATAAATTCCAAAAGAAAAAAAAATGGAAGTTGTCATGTCATTTAAAAGTTCTTTTAGAGCACCGTGTATAATAACTATTTTCACATTAAACTTGCCGAAAACTTTTTGTATGACACTGTGCAACCCTAACCTTACATAAATACGATCGCTATGTTTACAAATTGGACCAATTTAATTGGTGTGAATGCGCAAAAATCTGCCGGGATTGAACCTAATCCCGGCACTTTCTCCGACCATTTTCTTGACGTCACATAAACTACCGGGCTAAACCTAATCCCGGTACCGGGATGCTAGATACTTAATTTTTTTGTAAAGAAAATTTTTGTTAAATATTCCAATAATACATGTTTTAATCATCGTACCTGTAGGTTTTAATCATTGTACCTGTATGTTTCAATCATCGTACCTGTATGTATGTATCACTCTGGTAGATTGCGCAGCATAGATAACAGAGTGCTGAGCTACTGACCCCCTTCAAAACCAAAAGGCAAACCTGTCTGTCCTATACCATTTCGTCGGCTTAAAGTGTTAACCTGCTAACTCCACTTTTGGACGAATTATCGTTTTTGATACCGTTCAAACGAGGACGCTTAGTTACAATATCTGCGAAAAATAGCTATTAGGTTAGGGTTGCCTAGGTAACCCTAACCTTTTCCCAAATATAACTTTTTCCATGATGCGTTTACCTGCTTACTCCACGCGCTTTAACCGCTAGTTCGAAAAGCTGCTAACTCCGCTACTATAAACCATTTTGTGTGGACAATTGTCAACAAAAAGTGGTGTTGTCGTGAAAATCAAGTTTTAAGGCTGCTTAATGGTGGTTATTTTACCACTACTTGATTTTATCTTAAAAAGTAAGTATATTTTTACGTTTTGTGTTACAAAAATATAAAGGTAAAGGTAAAAAGCGAATGGCTGCGTTCAATGGAAACAGCAAAACTCATCGAAAGCTGTCAAATCACTTCTGAACGCTATGATCAGTTTTGATTGACAGATGTCGCTGAATTATTCCTTATCAACGTTTTGAGATGATTAGTTGTGATTGATTTTATAAAATTGCGGGAATGTACTTTTTATGGGTATTTCTAACCTCAAATGGTAATTGTGACAAGTAACAGATATTAGCAGTTCAGCAGTTTGCTAGCAAAACTTATCATTTGATGACTTTTGATTAGTTCTGCTGTTTTGATTGAACGCAGCCGAACTTTACCGAAAACCTGCCAACTCCTTTTTAATTCAATAAAAATATATTTTTTTATAATTGATAGTTGTTAAAACGTCCAAAACACGCTAATAAAGAAACGGGATTTTTCATTTTGTTATACAATAATTATATAAATAATTATAAGTTTAGTCAAAAGGAGTTAGCAGGTTAAGACTTTAAGGCGACGATATATTATATCGGTAGGTACACGTACCTACCTACCTACCGTACGTAGGTACGTGCGTACGGTCGGTGTTTTGAGACATATTTGTATTTAAGGTTTAAGAAATAAAATTGATCACATTCCAAAAAAAGTTTTATTTTATTATTACCTAGGATATTCATATATCTTAATGTTTATTTATCCAGTGAGTAACACTAAACTACTTTAAGAATTTAACCAATGATATGGAATGTGTCAAATAATTCAGACATTTCATTGGTCTAATTCTTAGTTAGTGTTAATGACTGGGTAAACCATTTATTACATTATTTAATATTACTTATATTTTTGAATGAGCGGTCTCTAACCCTATATGTTTAACTAAAATTAAAATCAAATTTTTGTCAAGGTGGTCCTTAACAACTAGATTAGGGAAGCCCCTATGTTTGTTCCAAATTGTCTAAAAAATGATGCACAAAATTTAGGTCGATATTTTTAATGGTGTGAAAGCCAAATGGCATGTCCTGTAAATAAAATGCAAAGGACAAAACTTTTTTTTAATAATTAATTTTTTTGGATTTTTTTATTAATTTTTTTTTTGAAAAAATATATTTTTTGTATTCTTAACATTTATTGTTTCTTGCATTTTTTAATGGGACTTACTGTTTGCTTTTTTTGCTTTGCTTTAAAACTATTCCTTCCTAAAAAATCATTTGATAAGGATTATTATTTATTTTACGCAGATAAAATTAAAAAAATATATATATAATTTACGATTCTTATTTAATCCAGCCTAAATCAAAAGTGTCAACTCCTTTTCTTACTTCTAATTTTTTAGATAAGAAATTAAGCAACCCGTTTTTTTATTAGTGGATTTTGTAGTAGAGCACTTTTTGGGAAAATCGATTTTCAATTGTTTTTCTTTTTTTTTTCTTTCAGTGTGTGGTTAATTTTTTTAGAAATATTTAAAAAGTTTATTTTTAAACAATTTTAAAAGATAATATCTTATATTATATTTTAATTTGTATTCAAGTTGTTTAATGATATCATGACATTTAAATAATTTTAAATAAACTTAACGCATTGTACTAATTTTATCCGATATACCTAATAACAATAAAAACAATTACATGTTTGTTTAACCTCCTACTTAATTAAGCATCCCCTAAGTCCAGGACTTGTATGGTCTAGTAGTAGAGGAAACCACCGGCTTATACTGACTTTCGAACCAGTTTTATTAGGGAGTGTCCGCTTCACTTACGCCTTCGCCAAATTTCAATTATTAATTATCTGAAAAAGGCAAATCGGCGTCAGTGAGAATCGAATTCACGCTAGTTGGCTAGTAGACTTGTCATGTACAGACGAGGTAGACCACTACACTACTACAGCAATCCTCCAATTAAAAAACAATTAAAAACAATTTTCTCAAAAAGTACTCCAAGTGCTGTTTTAATTTTGGTCTTGTTTTACTCACTATTGTATCATAGAAAAAAGTTCTATACTACAAAATCCACCAATAAAATAGTTGCTTTCTTTTTATCTGAACTGGTTTAAACTAGGTACTGTGTTATATAAAAGAGGATATCCTAATATTGTTTCAATCTAATCAGTCTTCGAAATGACTTTGTTCTTCAAATTGGTTGTCGTATTTACCCATTAGTCTTAAGTTCTTTGGATCGAATGGACTAGCCAAATAAAGAGTAGCTGGGTATTTCTTGTTTCTAACTTCAATTTGGTAATTTCCACTCTTTAAAAATTCGTTGTCAAGTGTTTGGTTTTTGGGATGCCTTACATATCTAAAAATACAAAAACCAAAATAAACGATTTTATTTGAAAATGAAAATCGCTGTCTTAAAATAAATTCATTTTTCTAAGACTGTCTTAGTCGGTCTTAGTATGTTGGTCGAATCGCACAAAAACTTACGGTATACCAGTGTTTTTTTAACCTGAAACTTTCAAATATCTCGATACTATGCATTGAAAAAAAGATGTCGGACAAAAGTTGTTTATTTTAATGGGGGAAACAAAATGGCGTATTTATTTTTTACAGATATTTACGTTTTCAAGGTCATTTCAAGGTCAACTTTGTTTTGTTTTAAATAGAAACATATATTTTTTACCGTTATTTAATTCTCCTCAAAAAAATAAAAAAAAATTATAAAAAACTTTTTTTGATCAGCATTTTATTTGCAAAGATAACACAGCCACAAAAAATTAAAAAATTTGGATCTCCGACAGACTCGAATAGTCAATTCCTATGTACTTTGAGCCGCTGAATCCGAAGCTAAGGTCAGAATTTGAAAGTTAGCTCCCATTTTCAACATAACCTCAAACAATATCATATCATTGCGAAAAGTATGTTTTTTGAGGTTATGTTGAAAATGGAAGATAACTTTTAAAATACAACATCAGATTTGGATTCAGCGGCTCAAAATACATAGGAATTGAGTAGTCGAACACGTCGGAGATTCAATTTTTTTAATTTTGTGCAACTAAAAGTCCGATCAAAAAAAGTTTTTTACAAAAGATTTTTATTTTTTTGAGGATAATTAAATAACAGTAAAAATATATGTTTCTATTTAAAAAACACAGTTGACTTTAAAATGACCTTGAAAACGTAAATATACGTAAAAATAAATACGCCATTTTGTTTTCCCCATTAAAATAAACAACTTTTGTCTGACATTTTTTTTTCTAAAACTTAAGTATTCGTAATGAAGGTAATGTTTTATTTTTAGCTGGATCAACGAAGTGATACACAATTTACTTTAAAATATTAAACTATTAGATGAAAATTAAATTATTGGAGGTAAATTATTGTTTTTTATTAAAACTTTTGGTTATTATATAATATATATAAAAATATTAATGTATAAAATTTCAGTCGTAGAAAAAGTATAGTCTGCAGCATGTGCAGAATGATGCATATTTTGAACGAGTGGATGTTTTTCACCCGAGCCGCAGCAGCTACGAGGGGGACGGTCCACGAGTTACCAGTCCACAAGTTACACATGTTACAGAATATACTATTCTGTAAGAATTATATACAATGCGGCCGTCCCCGGGGTGTCCCAGCTAAGACAGATCAATCATTTTTTAACTTTATTATTAGCTACCGAAATAAAATTTATGTCAGTGAATATACACACAAAAGGTTGCATAAAAAATAGTTTTCTACTGACTTAAGAGTTAGACTTTTTTGTAACTGGTGCTTTAAATATTATTTAAAAAAAAAAATTATAATGTTAAAATATTCTTTAATTGGCTAAACAAATTCTAATATTAAATTTTTCTAATTAAGGCCCAGGCGAGACTGGTTGCTTACAGGCTAAACAATGCAGGTAATTGGGGATCCACAGATGACTTTGGGAACACCCAGATACACAAAATTGTCGCATCCAGCTCAACTGGAGCGAAGAGTATATACTCTGTTTAACATATCGCCTTGTAAATTCCGAAACATCGTATCTGAAAAATTACCACTTGACAACAAATTATCCTTTTTTAAACAATTAATAAGGTTGTTATGATCCGTATATTTTATATGGTGTTAAAATTTTATTTTAATATACATAGCCTATAAGATCTGGTTCTTAAAAGCAAGCAGTAACGTCGGATATTTTCGGGTTTTGTTCGGACCCCTCTAAGTAAAAATCGTTGAACTTTAGTAGTGGGGAATTTAGATATTCTTGCTCGGACCCCACCCAGAAACATAAGCGCGTGTGACCTAAATATGCCTCAGTTTAATTTATGGGTTTATCAAGAGAATAAAAAGAGCTCCAAATTTTAGAGGTGATCAGTCTTGAATAGTTTTTTGTCTTATTAATTAAAGTATCCAGTAGTGTCAAAAGTGAAAATGTAGTTTCTGTGAGAAATAATTTTTGAGAATTATTCTTGAATTAAAAATAGTTTTTAAACTTCAGACATAAAAATAATTTTGGACACTTATAAATATTGTTAGTATGAACACTGATAGAAATTTTGACGAATATTAATTAACTTTGAAAAATATTCTATAAAATTATTTAAATGACTTATACGAACCAGTTCTAATATTTACACTAAGAAAAATGTGGACAATAAATTGGGATTTGAAAATGATTGCGAATAGTTGGGATTTCAAACATAAAATGTTTTAATTTAGAAGTATTTAATGGAAAACTAATATAAAATGGAAAATAGAATTAAGGGGCTTTGCATAGAAGTAGGAATTAGAAGTAAGAATTGATCTTTCATGTTTTTGAAGAATTTATTCAAATTTATTTAATATATTATTCTTAAGTTAAGAAGAAATCGTTTTACTCTTTTTCCAAAGCGCCGTCTCTCTAGAATACCCGCTCCCGAAGAAAGTGATAAGTGGTTAAGTATATTCTCCGCTCGGGTATACTTTAAATACGATAGAAGATTGTATGGCCAACCTAACTGAGTAAGTTATAATAAAAGTTATAATTAACCGCTCTGCTATAACCGAATTATATACCACTTCACAACATTAGTGATCGAATTTTCGACATCACTACAAGGTATTTATTTAGAACTTTATTAATTACATATAAACAAGAATAAGTTTTATTCATATAAATTAGTCAATTATTAAATTACTACCCTACTAATTCCATAAAAGAAGAATAATTTCTAGTCTCTGGTAAGTTATCATTTTTCAGATAGGATGTTTCGGAATTTACAAGGCGATATGTTAAAAAGAGTATATAAAAGGAGTGAGACTAGCTCACTGATGCTGAGAATGAATCTGTCCTGAATTGGTGGGTACCATTACTGGTTGAGGACGTTTTTCATCTTTTTGTGAGTGTAGTGGATTTCGTGATCGTAATCGAGAAAGTTTAATGTTTAATGAGGGGGTTTGGGTGATTTAAATTATCTTGTATAAAAGACTTGCTGTGACGGATGATTTCCGTTTTTAGGAGGCGCATGTCGAGATCTTTGTGTATTTGAGCCAGGGGGCATAGAGGCATATTCTGAGTGCCTTGTTTTGGAGCTTTTTGTTAAGAGTGATTTTGTTCTAGGCTGGGGCTCCGTAGAGGAGTACCGGCTTTAGGGTTTGGTTGTAAAAAATAAGTTTGGACTTTTTTCATGGATAGGGGGAACTTTCTACCTATTAGGTAGAATTTGGAGAAGTTGCAGCTAGCTGTTTGGAGGGTGTTTTTGACTTGCTGATCCCACGTAAGGTTTTTGAATATAGTAATTCCGAGGTATTTGGAATGGTTTTTCCAGTTAATGGCTTGTCCATTTATCTGAATGGGTTGAGGTGGGCCTCTTCCAATCCTAGAGATTAGAATGCCTTTTGTTTTGTTGGCGTTTTCTTTGATTTTCCATTTGGAGAACCATTTGATTAGGGCATCCATTTGGCGCTGGAGGGCGATATGGATGCGCTGGGGGTTTTTGGCTTTTGCTAGGATGCCGGTGTCGTCGGCGAACAGGGCTATTTCAGTACCTAGTGTTTTTGAAATATCTGCAGTGAAGAGGTTGTACAGAAGGGGGGAAAGTTGTATAAGTGGTATGGTATGCCAGTCACCGTTTACTACTATGTATCGATAACATAGTACTAAGTTAGTGAAATACTTAGTGAAATAATAGAACACTTTTCAGAAATTATCATTGGACAATTAGCTGAGGATGCCCAAGAATCCAGAAACAAATATTTAAAAAAAAATAGGGAACATTTTACCAGAAAATTGGCTAATGAATGCACAGACTTTTAATTTCGTCTGACCTAAACATTTCAAGTAAAAGAAGGAAACACAAAATAAAATAATCGAATTATAATCTTTAGATAATTATCTAAAGATGTTCAAAAATTACCAATCAACGCTTTAAATGAATATTTTTTTCTCTACCCCTATCACTCCCTCTGACGACGCTACTGATTGTAAAAAATAATTTTATTTACTTTATAATGTAATCAAATAAATTTAAAGAACAATTAAGTCGAAATACCTAATACCATAAATTTTTGGTCTAAAAAATAGGGTACTCTTAGCTTTATTACGTAATAACGAACGCCACTGTAATTATTTTTTTATAGTCATTTAAGTAATCTAATCATTACATATCTGGAAAAATTCTGTGACCACTTTTCAGTCTGAAAATTCCACTTTGCGCAGTGTTTGAGGTAAAAACCCTCATCTTGTTTCTCCTAGCCAATCAAGCTAGAGGATGGAGTAAAATTGAACAATGTGACAATAGGGTGGTTAAAAAAATTCAAACTGAATTTGGGAAAACGACCTGTACGTTAAATTATTCTCCTATAGGGCAATATACTCAAAAAAAAATTGGAGTGGTATATTTAAGGGTATTTTAGGGGTCCCAAACTTTCAAATTTAGGATACTTTACAGACTTCTTTCGACTTAATATATCACCCTAACAGTTTTGAAAATGTGGAATTATTTTTAAACCTAAACTTTAACCAATATGTAAATATACATATTTTTAATTTTTATGACGATGAAAAAACTTTTAGGGTCATACGGAGGCCCCAAAAATAAAAATTTGGCATTTTTTATGCTTTTTTATATAAAATCCAACTGACCCCTTACTAGGGATACAACTGGCTCACGCGGATTACGATACCCCAATAATCCTACAATAAACGTGCAAAATTGGGGTCTGGCAGATAAAGGAAAGAGCTCGCTAAAATGCACAATTTTAAAAAGTTGCATAATTTACTGTTTTTTTTTCGGCTGTTTCAGAGTTTTCTATTAGTAGCCGGTGAAATACTGCGTAATTATGATTTAATATCTTGGTACTATATTTATTCGTCGCGTTTACTAACTTTTGGGACCACTGAATTATTTTTTTGGCCTGCAAGTGGTCTAAATTTCCAAAAATAGCCGATTTTATCATATTTATTATTGTTTTCAGAGTTTTTTATTACTAACCGTTAAAATACTCCCTACTTGTGATCTAATATCTTGGTACTACATTTATTCTTAGCGTTTACTAAGTTTTGGGATCACTGAATAATTTTTTGCCCCCTGCAAGGGGTTAAATTTTCAAAAATGGCCGATTTTATCATATTTATTATTGTTTTCAGAGTTTTTTTTTATACTAGCCGTTAAAATACTGCGTAATTATGATCCAATATCATGGTACTATATTGATTCTTAGCGTTTACTAACTTTTGGGACCATTGAATAATTTATGGGCACTACAAGTGGTCCAAATTTTTAAAAATGGCCGATTTTAACATATTTATTATTATTTTTTTTTATTACTAGCCGTTGAAATACTACGTAATTATGATCTAATATCATGGTACTATATTTATTCTTAGAGTTTACTAACTTTTGAGACCACTGAATAATTTTTTGGGCCCTGCAAGGGGTCCAAATTTTCAAAAATGGCTAATTTTAAAATATTTATTATTGTTTTCATACTTTTTTTACTAGTTGAAATACTGAGTAATTTTGATCTAATATCATGGTACTATATTTCTGGACCCGGAATTAAACGACATCACGTCACCAAAACGTAATTTTTCAGGAGAGCAATTTTTCAATTTTGTTTTACCTTTAAACGTATGTTACTGTTATAGTTTAGTTTTCCATTGTATTATTTTCGTTATTTATAGTAACTAGATATATTGCTCTGTACCTCTATATAAAGCGAAAAATGCACGTCAAGGACATTGTGATAACTCTATTTCATAAAAAATGGACATAATTTCCTTTACCTTCGGGGTCCAGTTTATTATTTTTTTAAATGGCCGATTATATAAGATTTTTTATTGTTTTCAGACTTTTTTATTACTAGCCGTTGAAATACTGCGTAATTATGTTTTAAAACTATAGTACTATATCTATTCCTAATGTTTACTAGCTTTTGGGGCCATGGCTTAATTTTTTGGGCTCTGGAAGGGGTACGAATCGCCGGGTCGGGTTTCTCATATCAGTATTTTTTTTTATTATTTGGTATCGCTTAAGCTCAAACTCAGGATTTATTTCGCTAGGTTTGGGCTTTTGGACTTTTTTGGACCCCTTGCAGGTCCCCAAAAATTATTAATCGGTCCCAAAGTAAACGCTAAGAATAAATATAGTACCATAATATTAGATTATAATTACGCATAATTTCAACGGCTAGTAATAAAAAAACTCTAAAAACAACAATAAATATGAAAAAATCGGCCATTTTAAAAAATAATTCAGTGGTCCCAAAAGTTAGTAAACGCTAAGAATAAATATAGTACCAGGATATTAGATCATAATTAAGCAGTATTTCAACGGCTACTAATAAAAAAATCTGAAACAGCCGAAAAAAAACAGTTTTTTTAAATAGTACATTTTAGAGAGCTCTTTCCTTTATCTGGCAGACCCCCAATTTTGCACGTTTATTGTAGGGTTATTGGGGTATCATAATCCGCGTAAGGCAGTTGAGCTTTGTATCCCTAGTAAGTAGTGAGTTGGATAAAGCATGAAAAAAATGACAAATTTTTATTTTTGGGGCCCCCGTATGACCCTTAAAAGTTTTTTCATGGGCCTAAAAATTAAAAATATGTATATATACATATTGGTTAAAGTTTAGCTTTAAAAATCATTCCACATTTCCAAAACTGTTAGAGTGATAATATATTATATTGAGTCGAAAGAAACCTGTAAAGTAGCCTAAATTTGAAAGTTTAGTTTAAAACACCCCTAAATGTACCACGATCAACTCCAATTTTTTTGAAGTATATTAACCTATACTGCCCTACTAAGCTAGGAAGCAGTAACTACATTTGTCGCATAGCAACGTTTTCACGTCAACTCTGATGTAATATTTTGAAAACGCTGCTATGCGACGAGTTACTGCTTTCTAGCGTAGTAGGGCAGTATAGGAGAATAATTTAACGTACAGGTCATTTTCCCAAACTTAGTTTGAATTTTTTTAAGCACCCTAATGTGACAAAAATGAAGATAGTAATTTTCGCAGCTGTATTTTAATTAGAAGATAGTTTGGAAATTTAAAGTATTAATACTATTAATAATAAAACTAATCACGGCTCAGACCGAAGTAGCCATTTACCGGGAGCATGCAAAAATTAGAATTTTAAAAAGTAAATAGACACTTTAAATTATGGTTCACCAAGCAGAATGTCATGTCGACGCTCTTATTAGTCACACGGTTCGCCAGGGCCGTGGACCCCCACATTTTTTGGACTGAAACATAGGTTTGGTGATATAAAAAATCAATTCCCATTTGAATGACATAAAAAATCAATTCCCATTTGAAAGAAAATTGCAAAATATACACTTTTTTAGGCTGATTAAAAAAACGTTTTTTTGAGTAATCATGTATTGAAAAAGGGGGCTTTAACGGGGAAAAAATAAAAATAATGATTTATACATAAACGTACCCTGGTAGAAAAGTACATAAATCTAACTTAACAGAACATTAGATTAGTGACATTTTTATGTTTAGTCTCAAACCTTATACAAAAACGTTATAAAATATATAAATCTAACCTTAAAAACTAACGTTTGACAAAAACGTTATAAAATACATAAATCTAACGTTAGTTTCCTAACCAAATTCTAACCTTTATCTAACCTTATTCTAACTTTAAATATTTTTTAAATTTCCGTTATTAATAAGTAAGCTATATTAGAAAATACTCATTTCAGATAGCTATGTGCCTAGGTTTGATAGTTATCCGTAAAAAGTTTGCAAATTCTCAAAAGTAATTATATATATATATATATGCGCTATCGTTCTATATATATATATATATATATATATATATATATATATATATATATATATGCGCTATCGTTCTTGAATATAATATATCTAACAATCAAATATTTGTCTATTATAAATATATATTAAATTACAATATAATTTTATATTTATTGTTTCCATAATAAGTTTAAAAAATGTCCCCCAAAAGTCATAGTAAATCTGGCAACGCTGTACTACAATTTTACAAATATTTTAAGATTCTGATTGTATAAATAAATATTAACTAACTAAATATAAAGTTTTTCTGAGAGGTAAACGTATTTATCGAAGTATAACAGCATATTACACGAAACACCTAAAAAGATGGCTATTTTATAAATAAATGTAACGAAATTATGTTTAAAAGTATTATGATTCCTAAAATATATTAAGATTTATTTATATGAATAAATTTGTCTCCATTTTATAATGCAGTATAAATTTTCTAGTTGGCCACGCCCCCTCCGAAAGTTAGAAATTAAACGTACTTATAACGTATTTCTAACTTAAAAATCTAAAGTTAGATTAACGTTTGTAACTAACGTTTGATTCTAACGTTAAAAAGCGGGACATTTGCACATATTTTATAACGTACTTTTATTCAGTTTACTAACATTAGAAAAAAGTCCAAACCTAACGTTAAATTTCTACTAGGGTATCCTTGTGTTATTGACGTTATAGTCCTATCCGAGACCTGTAATTTGAGCGTTTATAGAAGTCTTTTGGGGCTTTGAAAACAAGTTATAGCGAATTTAATAGGTATTTATTTTGATTTATGTATAAAGCATTAATTTTTATTTTTTCCCCGTTAAAGCCCCCTTTTTCCATAAATGATTACTCAAAAAGACATTTTTTTATCTGTCTAAAAAAGTGTATCTTTTACGATTTTCTTTCAAATGGGAATTGTTTTCTTATGTCGTCAGGTATGTTTTAGTCTAAAAAATGTAGGGGACCACGAATTTTTCATTTAAAATATCCCAGGCGAACCGTGCTCCATTGATCCATTGGATCATCTATAGAAAAAAGTTAAAAAATCTATCGAGCACTGTTTTATTCGGAATAAAGGGTCACGTGATCTGCGTATCTTTTGATTAAATAAGCCAACTGAAATGAATTCTGTATAATCTGCTTACCCAATTCCAATACTGCAGTCTAAATTAAATCCATATTCTCCTCTTCTTAAAAATCCTACAATTTGATCGTCTCTCCAAATGGTTTCAAGTCCATACAGGGCAACGTTGTTTTCTAAGGTTACAAAAACTCGTTTTTTTTTAACACCTTCCTGTTTCATTTTTTCCACAAATTGTTTACCTAAATATTGACCATCTTTTCTACAAAAACGCTGTAATCCAGCTTCAACTGGGTTGTCGTCTCCTCTAATATCGTGGTGTAATAAATGATAACCTAAATTAAACAAAATTATTAGGTAAAAAATGATGAAGGTGAAGATATGTAATGCTAGCATTCCATTATACTATTCACAGTACCTAAATGATTTATTGCATTTTCCCAAAAATTCAAAATCTATTTAAAAAAAAAGCTTAAAAAAATGTTTCAACATATTTTTTTTATTTTCGTTTTGCGAAAAATAAAAAAAAATGAAACAATAGTTTTTTCCAAAAAAAAAAAAAATAAAAAAAAAAACAAAAAAATTTCAAAAAAAAACTAAATTTTTTAACGATTTAAAAAAATACTGGGTGTTTCACCGTAGACAGATCAGAGGATTTGTGGCGTTATTAACAAAGATATCAAAATGAAATTTTTACCAGTTAATATAGACTTAATTATCTTCAATTGACTCTAATACCCCCAATTACCCCCCCCCCCCCCCTCTCGTGGATCCGCTTCGATCATATAATAGTTTTTTTACTAAAAACATTATTTTTCAAGTAAATTTTTAATTAAAAAAAACTTAAAAAATGGGATTTTATTTTGGAATGACCCCGTTATCGTAAAAAGTAGAATGCTTTAAAATTAAAATGAAAAGTATGTACGTCGTTCATGATGACACTAAATGTCAAATTTAATATTCAAGTTTATCATACATAAATTATGTAACAAATAGTATATTGTTTTACTAAGAGGAAAAGTGAAGCTTTTTTTTACTAGTCTGTAGAATTTACGGACGAAGCGAAGCGGAGTCCGGAAACTACAGACGATTAAACATACAATTTTTCTCAACCATCCTATATATTTTTTATAAATATTAATTTTTGAATTTAATTTATTTAGTAATAAAGTATGTTTTTTTTTATTAAAATAGGCCAATAAACCCCTTTTGAATTAAACTTAAACCTTCCTTAGCTCATTTTAATTTTTTTTCGTAGGCTAAATCGTACACTTTTAACGTTTTCGATGGTAACTTGTCTAATGTAGTATTTCGGAGAGATTTGTAGGTGTAAAAACCATATATTCTTCTTCAATCATTTTTAATCAATTTCACACAAGATGTTTGCACAGAATCTCGAGTCAACCACCTGTTTACATAATAAACAATCAAGTTTGAAGTATGGCTGTCATCAAAGTCAAAGAGTGTTGCCGCCAGTATTGATTTTGCTACCTAACTTTTTTTTACGGAGTACAACAATGAACTCATTTTTTTACTGTAAAAAAATAGATCACTTCTAACTAGTGTGTTCAGTTATAAAATATGAACATTTTAGTACGCTTGAAGAAAATACAATTAAAAAGCAAGATTTTTATAAAACCTTATGAAAAACTTTTAATAAAAGTTAATTGGTTTCCCATTTTTAAAATAATTTTTAAATTATAAGAAAATATGGACAGTTTTGGATGTTTTCAAAGTTTGTGGTTTAATTAAAATAGTCTAAATAAAGTTGAATTCAGCACAATGTGAATGTTATGCTACGAAAACTGGTGAAAACTGAAATGAAAATTGAATACTGTAGTGTTTTATCGAAACAAGACACGAAATTCAAAATAAAAGTACAACAGTTTGGTGTTACTTAATTTTTATTATAATTTTACTTTTCAGTTATTAAACTTTTTTTAGTAAAATGGAGAGATCCATTTTATAAGAAAACCAAAATGCAAGAACACACTACTTTTGACTTGTCCTCGCGTTTAAACTATGAGCGTGTTATAACTTTTTAAATATTACACAAATAAATAAATTGATTAAAAATAATTGTTTTATTACATAGATTAGTTTTTATTTTGAACCGACCGTAAGGTCACGTCCACAGGCTCGCATGCGAACGTTATAAGCCTGCGCACAAGATGCATGATGGCACGTCAAACCAATCACTGCATCTTATGTTATGTATTATGCTTCTTATACGTGCCTCTGGCTGTGTCTTAATGTACCTGGTTAGTTGGAATATAATAAAATTGACTAAATTGCATCATGTTTATATCACGTATCAGAACAACAAGGTTTTAAGTAACTTTTTTTCGTTTTCACTTTTTTGCTTTTTGTAATAGAGCTTTTTACTACCTTTTTACCTGTACTTGAAAAATAAAAATATTATGCACATAGCCCTTTTTATTTACAATACAACCATGTTCTATCTGCATTTTTTGAGATTTTTTTAGTGCAACGAGGTTCTAACTGATAATAAAGTTTAATTTGAATTTATTACTTAAAAAGCAGGTACTCCGTTAATGAAAATTAACTCAAGTCACATCGATGTCACTAATGCATAAAAAGTTTGGCCTGTGATTTTTACCAAAATTATGGAGGTTGATTTATTTATTTATTTATTTGTTTATAGTCATTCTGGGACCTCGAAGGTGTTTTATACCATAATAGACTGGTTACATTACAAAAAATTTTAGTGCTACATACTATTTCATTCCATTCCAATATTTTAAAAAAATATGTTCCTCTGTTCTATGTTTTATATCGTTCATTCCATGCACTTTCTTCACATGAGGAATACTTGCGCAAAACAACTATTAATTATCAATTTTAGTAATGATTAATAATAATTATTATTAATTTTAATTTATACAAAATATTGCATTTATGTACAAATTATTAAAACAAACAGCCAAAAAAAAACATGTGAATTTAATGCAAAACGGGTCTAACTCAGTTAGAACACTGTTGTATTACTACTTTTCATAGATTTTTGGGTTATCATACAGGGTGGCCCAAAAAAAACCGGACACTTTTTAAATCGTTATAACTTTTTTGCCGTTTGAGCGATCTTTACTTACTTTGAAATAAATAGGCTCAAAACATGTAAGATTCGGTGTATAATTTTATTTATTTAAATTATTATTATATATTTTAGTAAGAAAGCTTTTTCTGAAGGGGTTATTTTAGACCCATGGGGATTAGAGCAAAATGTAAAAATGATAACTTTTCGTCTGTATTATGTTAAATAGTCTATCTTCAATAGTTTGGTGTGTTTACCTTTTAATTTAAAATTGTAATTTATTTTTTATAATTATTTTTCCGAAAGGCTAGAAAGATAGCGTTAAATGGATTTTTTAGCTTGAAAAAAATGATTAAGTAAGTTTCATTCTTGTTTTAACCCAATATAGTATTTGTGTGCAAAAATATGTGTGTAGAATACTAAAAATATGAAAGATCTTCTCCCATTCATGGCATGTTTCTCTAATACGAAAATAAATCGTTTATTGCAGTATAAAAATAATTAATAGTTATTAAAAATTTACCTTTTCTCAATATTATTGTATTCCATGAGTGCAGATTTATTTTCAGGCTGTTCAGAATAATTTTAATTAAATATTGAATGTTGAGATCCTATTTAATACATTAATGTATTTTATAACTTTTTACACCAAAATATACTTTACATTCGTGTTACGTTAAGAATTTAAACATTTTGTAAACTAATTTAAAATTTGATAGAGGTCCAAAATTAAAAAATTTAAATGTCAAACAAATATTTCTGGGGCTGCCAAAGCAGGACAGAGCGTGTTTCTTCGTCATGATTTTTTTACAAAGTTGCGGTACTTTAGCCAAAAAAAAAATCCACATATCGTACCCCTAAGCTTAAGGGTAATTGAGGGGAAGTGCGATGCTCTTTTATTGTGTGGCGCTACCCGAAAGGAGAAAAGCCAAGTCCAAAAACCGAAAACTAACGAAAGAGAACGAAAGAACAAAGTAAGACTAAGATGAAGTGACCCTATAAGTAAGCGGTTATCTAAAAGTAATTTTGACATGTCTCAAAAAATAGTGTCAAATTAAAAATATTGAAAATCACCGATCAAAAAACTAATAAAAACGTATTAAAACTGCATTGTGGTGGATATATATTTTAAAGAAGATGAACAATAAAGAATGAATGTAAAAACAACATTGTGTAGAAAAATAAGAAATGAGTCTAGTTTTTGTTAAAACAAAAAAAGTGCTTAACTTAAAATAAAGGATGATGGGAATTTTTGTAAACCAATATGGAATTATTACTACAAATAACCAACCAAGATCATGTAGCATAATGTGATTTTTTATTATTGTTAAAAAATAAGACAGTGTTTAATATAATTTAATTTATTTGTAATAAAAATATATTTCTTCTTTAAATTCTTTCTTCGTTTAGCAAATACTTAAATCTTGTTTTACTTTAGCGATTTATTATTTCTCATGTTAATGTAGTAAAATTTTCAAATTTACACCATTTATAATTTTTGGGTTATTAATACCCATGTTTCTTAAAATATACATCTAGAATTCAGCTTTCACATTTTCCCCTTGATTTATAAAGTAAATCGACATTTTTTCAGTTTTTTGCTCATTTTAAATACTTTTTAAATTAAGAGATTATTTTTTCAGAGATGTCAGATAAATAACAAGCCTACTGAATCGGTTTTTTTACGTTTAAAAATCAATTTACTGCAATATGTAACCTTTCGGAAAAATATGAATAAAAAATAAACTACAATTTTAAATTAAAATTGAAACATACTGATCTACTGAAGAAAGATCACTGAACATAGTTAGGTCAGAAAGTTTCATATTATACATTTTGCTCTAATCCCCAACGCTTTAAAACAGCCCCGTCGGAAAAAGCTTTATTACTGAACAATATGATAATACTTTAAATAAATAAAATTATCTTCCAAATCTTACATGTTTTTAGTATATTTATTTCAAATTTGGTATAAATCGGTCAAAAGGCAAAAAAAGTGTTTAAAAAGTGTCCGGTTTTTTTTGGGCCACCCTGTAGTTCCAGCTGATTATTTATTTTAGCTAATATTTAAAAAATTATATTTTTGATGATCCTTGCTCATATTGGAGGTAGTTTTTAAATAAACTTAAGACGATATTATCTCTCCAAAAATGTTTTTATTATTATTACATAAATAATAGCGACATGTTTCTGCCCTTTTAACATAGGACCATCTTCAGGCTAATAATTAAAATTAAAAACAAACAACAACAATTACATTACACGTATACAATAAACTTTGGGAAGACTTTAAATTTCTTGCAAGCTTGTAAAAACCATATATTTAGCGAGGCTTCTTTTCGTTGATAACAAAATTTTTTGAACCATAGGATCTTTTTGCTGCGACTAGCATTTATTAAAAAATTATATTTTTGATGATCCTTGCTCATATTGGAGGTAGTTTTTAAATAAACTTAAGACGATATTATCTCTCCAAAAATGTTTTTATTATTATTACATAAATAATAGCGACATGTTTCTGCCCTTTTAACATAGGACCATCTTCAAGCTAATAATTAAAATTAAAAACAAACAACAACAATTACATTACACGTATACAATAAACTTTGGGAAGACTTTAAATTTCTTGCAAGCTTGTAAAAACCATATATTTAGCGAGGCTTCTTTTCGTTGATAACAAAATTATTTATGTAATAATAATAAAAACATTTTTGGAGAGATAATATAGTCTTAAGTTTATTTAATATTTAAAATATCAAAATGTATATTATAGGTACTAATTTATCCTAATATAAGCCCATCCTAGCATAATACACCTCTTAATTATGAAATTTAAGGTAAGTTTCATGATTTTAAAATCTATAATTTATATAGTTGACACCTTGTTGTTCTCATATTATAACGATCTATCTACCTATCTATCTAGCGGCGGCAGCTGAAGCCGCTTCAAGATAGAGTGGCCCTAATCAGATTTGGCATTTAATGTCATCATCTAAAAATTTTTTAAGGCATCCTACCCTTTTATGTTGGTGGGGTCGTTTCATAATGCAAATTTTAAGTCTTTTTAAAATCAAAAATTTACAACAAAGTTAATGTTTTTAGTAAAAAATAGTATTGTATGATAAACAAAAATTGTAATTCTTCAAAATTTTGGCATTTAAAAATGTTGTTGGGGAGCGTTCAAGTATTACGTAACGCAAATTTTGATCATTTTGGACATTTTGGTAAAATTTTTATTTTGATATCTTTGTTAATAACGCCACAAATCGTCTGATCTATCTACCGTGAAACACATCTTTTTTGAAAAAACAAAAATACTTAAAAAATATAAAAAATAAACTTTTTCTTTTTGCGAAAAATGAAAAAAAAAATTAAAAATTATAGTTTTCTCATTTTTTTAAAAAGTTTAAACTCTTATAACTTTTTAGTTTTCAGGGAGAAATTGGTAGAGAAATTGATCCTTATAATAAAAGTATTTTTATTTCTGGAAAAGTTAAGTTAATCGGAATTTTTTTCAGTTTTTTCGATTTTTTTAAAAGTTTAACCCCCATAACTTTTTTGTTTTTGGAGGGATTACTTTCAAAAATAACTATACCTATATACTATAAACAGAACTTAATTTTTTATGAAAATTTAGAGTGGATCGGATTATTTGTTCATGAATTATCGTGTCTACAAAAAAACCTGTCGTCGGACCACGGACATTTCAAAAAAAAAAAAAAAAGTTTGTTATTTTTGTATATTTGTATCCAAAATTTTTTTGACCAGGAGGTTTTTTGACAATTTTAAAAAAAAATCTAAACTACCGTATAATACTATTCTATAGAATAGTATAGAATAGATGGATCTAGCGCATGCGCTGTAAATAGTATAATAAGCAACTTTGAAAATGTCCATTGGTCTGCGCGTCCATCCATATCACGTTTTTTGTAAGCGCAGGAACTCAAGAACGAATTATCCGATCGACTCGAAGTTTTCAGGAAAAATCAAGTTATATAAGAAGAAGATTCCTATTGTTTTTGAAAATATTCCCCCCAAAAGCCAAAAGGTTATGGGGGGGGTTACACTATTAAAAAATACACTGCCCCAGCTTTCCCATTTTTCAACTCCGCAAGTGAAATGAATTTTTTATTATCAGATTCACTTTCAGGAACCTCAATAACCCCAATAATAATAATTTTCACGAAAACTACCCCCTACCCTCTAGGGGCTGGATTTAGAAAAAAATTATTTAAATATTTAAGTTTAGTGACTTCAAAAACACAAATATACCAATTTTCAAAATGGGAAAGCAATAAAAAAACTAAAAAAAGTCTAAGTTGTTTTTTTTTTTCAGATAAATGATTTTTATTTAAAAAAAAATCCATTCATAAACAAAAAAGTTTTAGGGTGTCTCACTTTTTAATACGGTATAGGGTAAAAGTACGCTAACGATATCAAAGCAAATATATTTTTCGAAACATATAGACAGAAAACGCAATATACTTTCCACTATAAAGGGTATACTATGGAATAGGGGAAAGCGGGGAATATCGTGCCCTAAGGGAAAATCTTGATAAAAATAAATATAATTTAATATTAATAATTAATATACAGGATGATCACTGACTGGCATGCCAAAATTTAAAAAAAGTTCCTTTAAAGGTTGGTCCGAAAATGAGCCCTAACGTAGCTACGGCCCTTTAAAAGTGTACTAAAAATAAGGTTTTTAACTAATAACCCTTTATAGCGATAAGTTTTTGCATGTATACTAGTATTAATAAGTAGTTTATGTTAATTATTTTTTCTTTGAACTTATCCAGAGGCCTAGACGAACAAAAATGTGTGAGGCTTAACACATTTTTGCCCCTAAACTTTCTTATGTGTATTTTTTATTTTTTGTAAAAAATATAGATTCCTTGATTAAAAATACATAAAAAATGTAGGAGCAACCGTTAAAAAAAATGCAATTAAGAGGAAATAACATTTTATCCCACCAAAAATGTTACTTTTTAACACTTTTACTGCTACCATATAATCTGGTTGCATAGCCGGGTGCTAAGGTATATTTTAGGTACAAAGGTACAAAGATCGTGCACTCACATGTTGGCTGAAGCCGACATGCGCACCCGGTAACAGCCGCATATGTCTATGAATAGAGCCTAGAATATAATATGCTATGTCACATGCTGATACAGGCGCATTTACCTCCCTACAACGCTGCTTTGAAACTGATGCCTTGCTGCTATGAGAGTGATACGCCCTGTGCCAAGGACGGGGACTCTCAAGAGAGTCATGCGCAGTGAAAGTGTTAAAAGGCTATTACTACTTTAATCTTAAATTTAGGTATTTCGGTAAAGAATGGTTTTTTGAATAGATTTTAATGAATTTCCCTGCAGCATTAAAATTTTATTGGTGCTTTTTTTGTTCCCCATTCAATATGTCCATCTTCGAAGGGCCGTAGCCGGACTAACCTTTATAGGAACTTTTTTTGATATTTTTGGATGTAGAATCACCTCTTAAATTTTGGCATGCCATTTACTAATACCCTATATGATATTACTTATGATGAATCTCACATAGGTTTGCTATAATTTTATACCATAAACCAGTACTATTGTGAAAATATATACCGGGTGTCCCAGCTTTCTGTCAATATATTAGTTGTTTGTAAACTATTTTTAAAAACTTTGAGTAAGTATTCTTATAGGGGGTAGTAGAAATAAAAGATGGGTAGGCTCCGACGCCTGACAAGTAGGCTCAATTGCCCTTTTTGTCTGTCCCAAGATAACCTACCCAACCTGCTGCCTATCCTTCCTCTTCCTGAATCTGTCAGACCTTCTGATAGGGGGTTAACAAGTGCATCTTTGGAAAATATCTTCAAAAGTACAGGATGTGCCAGAAAAACTATTTTTTTTTACTTTTTTCTTTTTCATTTTAATTTTTATAATATAAAAACTCACAACCTATATCTACCTCCAATAGTATTTGACTTATTTTGATTTTAACGAAAAAATTGCCAAAGCAATGGCAAAAAAATCGTCTCTCTTAAAGCTTTAGTTATGATTTTAAAGATTTAGGTTAATTTTAAGGAAGGCCTATTCTTTCGTCTAAAAATAAAGTTATCTCCAAAAAATATGCAGGTTGTCTTAGAATACCAATACCAATACCAAATTGAAGAAATTCAAATGCCCTTGAGTCATTTTTTTTAATTGGCACTCTATATATTTTTTGTTTTAAATAAATAAAAAACTAAATTATCTTTTAAATGAATATGGGGTTCGTATACTTAAAGTAAGTAGTTTTAGCTATATTTGCAAAAAAAATGTGGTATTTAGGTCAAATTTCTTATGCATTAAATATAGTTGCCCAAAAAAAAACATTTTTGACTAATGGTTTTTATGGTTATATAAAATAAAAAATTTATATTATGTCGTCTAATTCAAACAAAAATAAAAAATTAATATTTATTTTTGATTTAATATTTTTTGATTTAATATTTTTTTTATTTTTTTAATTAGATGTCATTTATATTTTATATAACCATAAAAATCATTAGTTAAAAATGGTTTTTATTCAATTAAATTAAAAAAAAAAAACAACATAACATGTATGACATACCTATTTTAACTTTTTGTTTCCGACCCCTGATTTTTTTTTATAAATTGATTAAACACACCATAAGAAGCAATTTAGCCAAATATAAAAAAAATCGACCGGATCGATCGGATTTTTACGTTTTTTCTAATTTATTGTACTATGTTGATAGAACGTACCTGTAGAGCACTAAATAGAAATATATATTTTATATATAGTAGTAAAATTATTAATTATAGTCACTACATTACAAAAAGCCGTATCTCCAAGGTCACAAGGGCGTAGATCTTTTTCTTCTATGGGGGGGTAATACCCAGGGCCGGCCTTTCAAGCCTCTAGCCCCTAGCAAAAGAAAAAACACCCTAAAATAAATCTTTGTGCGCCTACAAAAAAAATGCCCCCAAAAAATGCCATCAAGAAAAAAAGCTTTGTCCCTGACGGTTTCTACCAAACTTGGCGCCCTGCAAACAAAATTGGCGAACACGCTTGCAAGGTCATATTTTTTTTCTAATGAATTATTGTTTTAGGGTGAAGTCGAGCTAAATTTCCATAATTTGTTTTTTTGCATTTTTGGATTTTTTGAAAATTTTTGAAATGTCATGAAACGTGAAAATGTGAAAAAAGTGGGTGTTAAAAAATATCGGTCTGTCTCTAAACCTTGTAACGTTTAAACTAAATGTCCGATTTAAAAAATTCTTTCAATAAACGATTTAGGACCTTTGTATTTTGCGTGACCTTAAATATGGTTAACGTTGCGGTGCGGCAAGGAAGGCAAGGAGGCAAAAATTAATATTATTATTGATCGTAGGGTAAAAATTCTTGCACAGGTAAAAATCATGTCCAATTTCCTACACAGCTTTAATTATTTTTGTGCTGGGTCTATTACACTGGTCTACAAAAAAGAATTTAAAAAAATCATCAAGGTCTAAACCTATCATCCCTGCTGAAAATGACGGGTCTGGGCGGGTATAAATGGTGCATAAACCGGACTTAAGCGGATGAAATTCACCCGCTCAAGTCCGGTCTATGCAACATTTATACCCGCGCAGACCCGTGATTTTCAATAGGGATGTATTTTTGTCTGCTAAAACCAAATTTTCAATTTAAAAAATTTCGTAGATTTCGAGTAAATCCTGGTTTTTATAGTCAAAATACGGTAATATGTAATAAAAAGCTGTGTAGGAAATTGGACATCTGCAAGAATAATAAAAGATACAATAAAAATTACAAGGTTTAGAGACATTTCAAATCCAAAAATGCAAACAAAAATTGAAATTCCGCTTAACTTCACCCTAAAACAATAATTCATTTGTAAAAAAACCTTTAGCGTTGGAGATACGGCTTTTTGTAATGTAGTGACTATAATTAATAATTTTACTACTATATATAAAATATATATTTCTATTTAGTGCTCTACAGGCACGTCCTATGAACATAGTACAATAAATTAGAAAAGACGTAAAAAAATCAGGGGTCGGAAAAAAAAAGTTAAAATTTGCAAAAAACTAGCGTGCTATGTCATTAGTAAAAATATAATATCGTATATTCCGCGGACCACTAAACCGGTTTTGAAAAACAAAAAACTGTGCAGACCTTTTAAATTAGTTTTTACTTGATATGATATATTAGGAGCTCATTTTCATATTGTAACAAGTCCATTACTTAACTTTTTCACAATTAATGAATTACGGTTGTGAACTACCAATTATTTCAATGAAAAATTAATATTATTTTTCTCTTTGTATTTTATAAGAAAGAAATGTATACAATCTTTTTAAATCAAAGTTGCATTGTATCAATGTTATTATCAAATGAAGGCTGAACCCGAGGCTGAACCTGTTTCGTTTTGAAAAGAAAAGTAGGATTGGTTAACTTTTGGAAATAAAATTCGGTGGACTTGTTTCGTTTTGTAAACATATATGAGAATATCGTTTTGTTTTAAATGGTACTTGTTGCAGTATGAAACTAATGTATTAGACAGAGTAAACTTTTAAGAGACTCTTAATAAGAGTTCGATTTTATGCCTCTTAATAAGAGTTCCATTTGATGTTATTATGATAAATATTATTTTTCTCTTTATATTTTATTTATAGAAAGAAATATACACAAATTTTTCAAATGTAAGTTGCATTGTGTCAATGTTATTGTCAAATAAAGGCTAGACCTGTTTCGTTTTAAAAAGGAGAACTGGTTCACTTTTGGAAATAAAATTTTGTGGGCTCGTTTCGTTTTGTAATAACCCCCACCTTTTTCGGAAGTGGGACTTGTTGCAGTATGAAACTAAAGTATTAGACAGAGTAAACTTTTAAGAGACTTAATAAGAGTTCGATATGATGTTATTATGATATTATTTTCTCTTTATATTTTATTAGGAAGAAATGTACAATTTTTTTTTAAAGCTAAGTTGCATTATGCACAATAACATTGACACATGTGTCAATGTTATTGTAAAGGCTGGACCTGTTTCGTTTTGATAAAAAAGGTAGGACTTGTACACTTTTGGAAATAAAATTCTGTGGACTTGTTTTGTTTTGTTTTGTAAAAAAATATGAGAATATCGCCCTGTTTTACACGAAACTTGTTGCAGTATGAAAGGTAAAGTATTAGACAGAGCAAAGAGTTCGATTTGATATATAAAGATCCATCTCTATCCCAAAAGGGAAACTTTTGGACTTGTTGCGTTTTGAAAATGAGCCCCTCATATTATGGTCTAATTTAATTTTCTCACAACCGGTAAGTTGAAATTATTTAATTAAAAAGTCGACAGTAATGGGAAGTACTATATCGAGCACACTTAGTGATAGATGAAATCAATACAAACAAAACCGTAACTAAAGACAGAAAAAAAAAAGATTTACCGCGCAAGGACACTTAGCGTGAGACACAAGACTACTATTTTTAATTTTATAGAGTGATTCCATAAAAAAATGATTGTCACACATATAAATGTCAAAAATATTATTATAAATAAAATAAGATTTTAACTCCTTGGCAGTGAGAAAAACGAATGCGCTACTCGTTGGTAAGTTTATTTCTGTCATCGGACCTCAGCTCCGTTTCGGTCCACAAAATACGACCTCACACAGAATAATTCAATTACGTCTACTAGGAGCGCAAATAACTATTTTAGGTCTTATTTTAAATACAGACACACAAAAAATAAAAAGGTATGTTTCTGGGGTCGAGCTAAACATTCTTATACGTTTTTGGGGTCTCTAAATCAGAATCTGGGGTTGGTTTGACTCCTCCAGATCGCATTTCGTTGCTAACCTCAAAAAAGTGATGAAAGTTGAAACATTTTATCACTTTTTGAAGTTAGCAACGAAATTCAACCTGATCGAGTCAAACGAATCCCAGATTCAGATTCAGCGACCCCAAAAACGTAGAGAAATGTTTGTCTCGACCGCAGAAACTTACCTTTTTATTTTTTTATGTGTCCGTGTAATTAAAATAAGACCTAAAATAGTTATTTACGCTCCTATTAGAAGTAATTGAATTTGAAATCTGAATCTGGGGTTGGTTTGACTCGGTCAGATCGCATTTCGTTTCTAACCTCAAAAAGGTGATGAAATGTGTTTCAACTTTCATCCCTTTTCTGAGATTAGCAACGAAATGCGACCTGACTCAGTGAAACCAACCCCAGATTCGGATTCAGCGACCCCAAAAGTGTATATAAATGTTTGTCTCGACCTCAGAAACATACCTTTTTGTTTTTTGTTTGCCTGTGTTATTAGTCAATATTTGACACATTAAGGTCAAGTCGCGCCCATTAAATTAAAATTTAATTTTTGGCTGTCACCCTATTGGAGATGTATGTAAAAAGTATATTTACGATGCATCGTAAAATTGTTGACAACTGGCACCTCCCTAAAAAACTTTTTGTTCAAATAATTATATTTATTACCTTTTTCACAACTTAATGAATCCAGAGCTCTGAAACCAGCATGCTTTAAGTCGAAACCTCTTCCAGCATCCATGATTTTGTTGTAAATAGGTACACAAGAAGGTAAAGGAATGTGTAATTCATATCCTAATTCACCAACGTAACTGATTCTCATCGCGCGACACGTGTGTCCATTTATTTTAATAATTTGTGACATACCAAATGGTATCACCTCATCTGTAATTGGTGACTCAGTTATAGACTGAAGTAATTCTCCACTAAAAAATAGTTATTTATATATTTATTTCTATACATTTTTGCGTGAAACTTGTTACTCGGCGGTTTTTGGTGCCGCTGATTATGAATCTAGTGCCAGTTTTCCAAAATTCAAAATGGCGGATCCAATATGGCGGATTAGATTTTTTAAAGTTGATCGGATTTGCTTCTAACTTGCTTCTCGGGGGTTTTTGAAGTCGCTGATTACGAGTCTGGTGCCAGTTTTCCAAAATTCAAAATGGCGGATAAGATTTTTTAAAGTTTCTCGGAAATTTTAATCCGCCATATTGGATCCGCTATTTTGAATTTTGGAAAACTGGCACCAGATTCGTAATCAGCGACACCAGAAACCCTCGAGTACCAAGTATCAAGGAAATCCGAGCAACTTTAAAAAAATCTAATCCGCCATATTGGATCTGCCATTTTGAACGCTAACTTTTAAATTCTGTCCTGGGATTCAGATTCAGCGACCTAATAACATACAATATGATAATATCATGTTTTTTCAAAAAATAATGTTTTCAGTACATTTTTGGCACAAAAACTTTATTTTCACTGCACTGTGAAGGGGTTAAGCACATTTTAATAAAATTTATATTAAAACAGCAAGATTTAGTAAATGTCAAATTAAACTTCAGTTTTCATTTACTAGTTTCAAAGCTTTCTATGTTTTTTAAAAACTCACATTATTCTAGAAGGATTTATTAAACTGTTAGGTCACTGTAACTTTTAAGCAGGAAAAATAACTCACTTAGTTTTTCTACGTTACATATAAAGTGGCTCAACTCTATTTACCCAGCGATTTTCTCGAAAACTAAACAAGATAATCAAGTTTTGCCAAAACTACCTTAAATGGGACAAAAATGTCTATAAAAATTAGCTAAAAATAAAATCCAACCCTTAACATCTACTTAATGAAATATTAGTACACCCCTAATGTAATGTTTAATAAAAGTGTTGCAGTAGTCAAAAAAGTGTAGTAACGTCTTGTAAAGTGTGAAGTTCAATTTATAGAGAATTATAAGTGTGTGCAGCACGGGATACACATCTCGGATGGTCTGGCATACTGCCCTACTACGCTAGAAAGCAGTAACTCCATTTATCACCTAGCGACGTTTTCACGTCAACTCTGAAGTAATAGTTTAAAGACGCTGCTATGCGACAAAGGCAGCATACTTGGCAATGTCTCAATATCTCATGTTACTGGCTAATTAGTCTAGCGACCAAAGCCAAGCTGCTAGAAAGAGAGATATCGTAAACTAACTAACTAGGTTTGTTTGGTAAACATCAAAAGTATAAAAATGCAATTCTTAGATCAAATTAGGATCATTAGATTATATTAAATAGGGTAAAAATCTATCTAAAAATATTTTTTAAGTTCCATAAAGTTTTTAAAAGTGTTACTTTGTTTTAACTGCTTAGCTTTTAAAAGTCGATAAATAAAAAAGTTACAAAAAACATCTTGTAATGACAATTTTGGCATGCAGCTCCCCACATTTTGATATTATTGTTTTAGGATGCTTTTGATATACTAGACATAAAAAAGTATAACCAGAAAAAGTTTAAGATAAATACGAATTGTCCAGCAACATTATTATTACGAAAAATCATGGATTTAGCATACTGTGAATTATCGTTCATATCAACTTTATTGAAAAATACTAGCCTTTAAAAAAATAATAAAACCTCGTAATAATAGAACAAACCTTTTAGGTCCTTGAATGGATAAAATCCCCATTTGGTCTCTTATCACTGAAATTACAGATTTAAAGTTCTTTCTTGCCATTTCCCTCCTTAAATGAGCTGTAGTGTGATATCCTGAAGCACTACCAGCTACAATATAATATCCTTTACCCTAAAATTAATTTATTAAAATAACAGCACATATGCTATATTAGGGTGGACTTTATATTTTTTTATTAGGTATCTTAAAATTTTTATTTAGGTGTAACTAGAAAATTCTGAAAATATGTGGTTGATCAAACTTCTCTGAAAATTTTTGTATAGGTGAAAAATGTGCTTAAAATCTTATTTTTTTTTAAACATACAAAATTATGTGCCAAATTTTAAAATCATCAAAAGATTCTAACCCGTGCCGAAAATCCGCCGTAACACTTTAAAATGATGATGATGCCCCAACACTAAAATTTACGAATTTTTACCATAAATGTGAGTCAAACGGTAAACAAACATTTTAAAAATGAATCAGATCCGACTCAATTTATTTTTCTTTAATGCATTCTAATATTTATTCATAATATTAAAATTATTTAAGTAAAACAAAACGATCTAAGCGCCAAATAAGGGCTCCTCAAAGTGGCTTATTAAGGAGCTCTTATTTGGCGCTTATCTCGTTTTGTTTTGGTTAAATAATTTTAAAATTATGAATAAATATTAAAGAAAAATAAATTCAGTCGGATCTGATACATTTATAAAATGTTTTTTTACCGTTTGACTCACATTTATGGTAGAAATTCGTAAATTTTAGTGTTAGAGGCAACTTTGGCTGATTTTCGGCACGGGTTATAATCTTTTCATCATTTTGAAATTTTGCACATAATTTTGTATGCTCAAAACAAAACAAATAGATTTCAATCCCTTTAAATTTTAGGAGCCCAATTAGGACCCTTAGAGAACTTTAATCACTCTCATATTTTCAGAATTTTCTAAATGAAAATTTAAAGATAATTAGAAAATATAAGGTCCGCCCCTTTATGGGAGGATTGCACAGAAGGTCAGGGAAAAAAATGGACAAAATTCTTAATTTTTGCATACGGCTATTTTTGATACCGCTGATTTCGAATAAAATAATGAAAAAATTCAAAAAAAAATTTTCGCGCAACTAGGGTGGTCCAAAATTTTATTTTGTTTTTGATCTTTATTAAAATGTGTCAAATGTCTTCTTTTGATTATGTTTATGTAGACCAATGTTCATAACCTAAAAATTCAAAATGGCGGAGTCAATATGACTCATCGGTTTTTGAACCTTTACTGTATTTGCACGTAATTAGGGGTAATTTTTTTTGAAATGTCTTCAGTTTTGGAGAAATACTTAAAATTAAAATACTTAATATGAAAAATATATAATCAAACTTAAAAATTTATTTAATCCCCTATTTTTGTGAAAATCTTTATTTCAAGATGTTATGCCATCTGTAAAATAAACTATTTTTTTTAATCATAGAATATGTACTTAAGTATCATCAGATATGTCTAAAAATATATTACATATTTAGTAAAGTGTCTGTATCGTAATATAAAGGTCCTAGAAACGTGAAAATAGTAACTATCAGTTTAAATCATAAATTTAAAAAAAAAATATCCATTTGTTAAGACCTGGCCATGAAGATGGGGCACTTACGAAATAAGGGTCCTTTCATAAAAGGGGACCCCCTAGAAAGGTTAGTGCCCCAATTGGTTTCGTTAGTGCCCCTTTGGTTCTCGACTTATAAGGTTGGGGAAAAAACACCTGTTCTTCACAAAAGAGAAATAACGATTTTTTCGATTTTTTTTGTTTATCACTCGAAAGCATTTCGTTAGTGCCTGTTAGTGCCCAGAATTTTTTTTCTCCATCCCCAAAGGTTAACTCTCAGGGTCACCTCAAGGTGATAATTTTAAACGGTCACACTAACAAAACTAAAAGAAATATATTTGTTTTTTTCGCACATAGGAGTTCTCTAGCGTTGGTAGAGGTTAGTGCCCAATCAAACTCTCCTCAGCCTTTGTTATGAGGCTCACCTCAGGGCTCCGAAAAAGTGAACAAAAAAAGTGTATATTATTAAAGCCTCGATTAAAGCATATACGAGTTCTTTGTCGTTAGTAGACGTTAGTGCCCTCAAAAAAATGACATAACGTCCAAAGACGACGACTCCAGAGGCTTTTAACTTTCCCAGATTTTAAGACAATACCTATACAGTATAACACTATATAACTTAAGCCGGGAAAATTATTCTAACCAAACTTTTGATCATCATTCAATTTTTGACATAAAACTTGAGTTCCTTAGTATCAAATTATTAATTTTTCTTTCCCATTTTTAAAATATTCAAAACTTTGGGAAAGCCTTGCATTCGTGCAAAAGTTTTAAAATTTGTTTCAGGTATTTTTATGACGTTTTATATATAAATCAATTTTGAGCAAAAAAAAATCGGTCGGTCAGTCGTAAGATTGGTCTGTTCGGGAAATTATAGGGACTTACCATAGAAAGTTAGATTAGATTAGTGTTAGGTTTTCTTTGAAGATGGTCTAATACTGAAACGAGTATAGAAACGAACTATGGCTACTATACCTATGCTGCCAGGCTAAGAAAAGTTTTCCTATCTGCAAATAATCCTTACAATAAAATTAATTTTTCCTTAAAAAGATACGTTAATAGGAATTTTCTTTTAGCTTTTTTCGATTTTATTACAGTTTAACCCCCCATAACTTTTTTGTTTTTGAAGGGATCACTTTTAAAAACAATAGGGATCTTCCCCTAGTGAAATCTGATTTTTCCTGAAAATTAAGAGAAAAGTCGATCGGATTAATCGTTCTTGAATTATCGTGTTAACAAAAATCGTGACATTGGACGGACGGACGGACTCTTTCAAAGTTTCTTGTTTTTTTCATGAAACACATTTATTTATTTATTTTTATTTATTTATTTATTTATTTCCATCTAAAATATTTGTATCCAAGAATTTTTTGTCCAGGACGTTTTTTGACGATTCGAAACTACTGCTAGATGGCACTTCTTAAAAAATCGGCAATTAATTTTTTGATACTAAACAACTCAAGTTTTTTAATTCATGTCAAAGATGGAAAGATATCAAAAGTTTGGTTAGAATAATTTTCCCGGCTTAAGTTATATAGTATTATAGTCTATGGTATGGTCTTAAAATCTGGGAAAGTTAAAAGCCTCTGGAGTCGTCGTCTTTGGACATTAAGTCATTTTTTTGAGGGCACTAACGTCCACTAACGATAAAGAACTCGTATATGCTTTAATAATATATACTTTTTTTTGCACTTTTTCGGAGCCCTGAGGCGAGCCTCATAATAAAGGCTGAGGATAGTTTGATTGGGCACTAACCTCTACCAACGCTAGAGAGCTCATATGTGCGAAAAAAACAAATATATTTCTTTTACTTTTGTTAGTGTGACGGTTTAAAATTATCAACTTGGAGGTGACCCTGAGAGTTAACCTTTGAGGATGGAGAAAAAAAATCCTGGGCACTAACAGGTACTAACGAACTGCTTTCCAGTGATAAACAAAAAAAATCGAAAAAATCGTTATTTCTCTTTTGTGAAGAACAGGTGTTTTTTTCCCCAACCTTATAAGTCGAGAACCAAAGGGGCACTAACCATTCCAGGGGGTCCCCTTTTAGGAAAGGACCCTTATTTCGTAAGTGCCCCATCTTCATGGCCAGGTTCACACGGCCATTTGTTAAGTGTGCCTTTCCATGGAGTTTTTGCCTTAACTATAGTAATATTATTCTATGGAAAAAAAAGTTGCGGATTTTTTGCGCAACACAGAGAAAAATAATAAAGTTTTTTATATACGTATTTTTTACGTAGATATTAACAACAGGTTAATGGTAATCCAATAATTTTGGCTTAACGCATAATAAAACTTGACAAAAATGTTTGATCAAAACAAAACCCTTATATTTTTCTAGAATTAAAGATTTAAAAAAAAAATAGGGAGCTTCACAGTATGAAGTGAAGTCGAGAAAGTACAAACAGGGACGTATAAAATATGCTCTTGCATACTTTTGACACTTATATTACAAGTTTTATAAAATTACTTAAAAAGACAAAACTTTCCTATTTACCTAAAGTACTTACGATTATTAGATGCATTTTAATTTAACAAGATGGTTAATCTTCTTAACACTAAATTTTACAAAGTAAAAGATTAACATTTTTAATGTAGTACCTGCATGTTACATGTTTGGACTTTACCTGCAGGTACTATCATGATTTATCTAATTGTTTTTAAATAATTATAATCCTAATCTTCTTATTATTCAATATATACAAGGTGTCCCACGGTAGACAAATCAGTCAAATTGTGGAGTTATTATCAAAGCTATTAAAATATATTTTTTACCAGTCAATATAGACCTAGTTACCTTCAATTTACGCCAGAAAAAAGTGTTGTACTTTTTTCTGTTTTTAGGCTAGAGCAACAAACAGAATTTTTTTTAGCATAATAACATTTTTTTAACGCCAAAATTTAAAAAAATAATATCATTTCTTTATCATATGATAGTTTTTTTTACTAAAAACAATAGTTTTCTATTTAAATTTTTAATTTTAGAAAACGGTAAAAAATGGTAAGTGCATTATGGAATGACCCCCCTAATGTAAAAGAGAGGATGCTATGAAAATAAATGTTTGCAAATATGACGTTCACGATAAAAATAAATGTCAAATCTAATGTTATAAATTAGATTTTTACTTAGACTTAGTAAGGACCTTGTGGACTAGGGTATTTTATACTACAGAGTGTATTACTTAATTACTAATAAATTTTGATTTTTTGCGCTCAATCAAATTTTTTAATTGGTATGATTGGATTAATCTTAGATAAATCTTAGCAACTTTTACAAAGTCAAGTCTATATCATAATGAAAGTATTGGTAAAGCAAGTTATTATAAAACCTATTGGACAACTTATGATAAAACATGTTTTATAATTATGAGATTTTAAAAAACATAATTAATTAGCTTGTAAAGAACCCCCTTCCCTCGCAGTTGCATGAAGTTGCAGCTGGTTCATATTAGCAGGGCCGGATTCAGGGGGGTGCAGGGGGTACAGATTACCCGGGGCCCGGGCTCGAAGGGGGCCCGGAGACAGAAGTTTTTAATAAACAGTTTATTTATTTATACTCCCCCAGATCGGTAAGGCGTCAAAATGAGTAGATCTCGTTCCAAATGGGCAATAGAAAAAATTTCGCCCCGGCAGTCCTTAAGCCTTTTTGGATTTTTGTAAAAAATATAAGTGCACTGTTACTAGTGTTTTAAAATTTGTAAAAAAATTCGCCCGCGGCGCTAGGGCTAATTTACCTACGTATTTTTTTTCTTGCAAAAGCTTAAAATTTGTAAAAAATCTGCCTGTGGCGCCAGAGCTATCAAAATTGAAAAAAATTTCGCCTGCGTCGCTAAGACTTTATTATTTTTTACATACTTAAGCTTGCTGAACTATGAAAATAAAACAGTCAGAAATTAACATAATTTGGAAAAATTTTCGACTGCGGCGCTTAGTTAATTAATGGGGGCGCCGCTTCGGCCCTCAGTGCCTTAGCTGCAGGCCTGCATAGGACAATTATGTTTTGAAAAAATGGGGGCCCGAGTAAAAAGTTGCACCGGGGCCCGGGCTGGCTCTGTCCGGCATATTAGGGTCACTTCATCTAGTCCTACTTCGTGCTTTTGTTCTTAGTCGTTTGTTTTGTTTTTTTGAAGCCAACCAGACCAAAATTAGACCAAATACAGAAGAACAAAGGAAAAAAACTGTCATATTATGGGCAATTTAGTCAATTAATTTATTGTTATGTAATTAATTACCTACATTTTGGTTGGAATTAAAAGTTAAATGATACTAAGAATAATTCTCATAAGTTAAAATATCAAATTGATTGTTATTATTAATATTATTTATTAATATGCGAAACGCAAGACGTATTTATGATATTTGAATTAATTAACTCATCATTGTGTCAAATTCCATACATCTACAAAATATTACGCCTTTCTAGAATATTTTCAGTGTTATTAGAATTGTTTTGTACAATATTTCAAATAAATCCATGTTAGTCCTTAGGTTTTCCCAAATCACTCCAGTTCTGATGAAAAAAGGTCAAAATTACGCATCTAACTTCAGAGAATCATGGGAATATAAATGCCATTTCACAAAATCTATTATTAGCAAATAATTCTAATTCTTTGCGAGTCTTCCACGATTCAAATGGATTCAAATCAAGCAGCAAGTTAATATGTATCTGCATTTATCCTCTTCCCCACATCGTCTACATAAGAAGCCCCCATTTTTAACACGATAAAGCAATTTAATTTTGTTTAGATGTCTGAGTCTGTCTGTGTATCTATCTGTCTTTTTGTAAAGTAGTCATAGTCGTTTCGTAAATGTTCAAAAGTTCTCCCATCCTCCTGAATACACATAAAAAGCCTACTTTCAAAATTATGTCTGACTCGTTGAAGCATTACCGGTGTTATTTCGTTAAATGCTTCAACGATTCTTTGACGCATATTTTCAGGAGTGGTGGGAGCTTGTCGGTAAACCCTGTCCTTTACAAATCCCCACAAAAAAAATCACACGGGGTTAAATCGGGTGATCTTGCTGGCCAGGCAATTTGACCACCACGACCTATCCATGTATGTATGTAAAGTATCATCCAAAAAAGTCCTCACCTCATGAAAATAATGAGCAGGAGCCCCATCCTGCATAAAAATTATGTCATTTCGCAAATTTAGTGGTACGTCTTCTAAAAGTTCCGGTAATTGTTTATTCGAACTGTCACATGAATCAGTCAAAATTGTTAGTAAAATTAAAAAACACTTATATTTTTGGAAAAATGCATCGAAGCTTAGAAAAATAAATATATTTTGAAGAAGCATTATGAATACTATGCTAACAACATTAAGAAAAGGCTACCTGGCTGGACAAAATTTACCATTTTATGGGCGTATGGTAACCGAAGATCATTTTTTCAAAATTGTTTTTAATTTATGTTCAAAATTAATGGAGAGCCCCTACCACAAGCCAAAAGTTTATTTGGGGCTCTCCATGACTCTGTATAAACAAATAATAATAAATAATAATAATAATAATAATAATAATAATAATAATAATAATAATAATAATAATAATAATAATAATTCATCACGCAAAAAATTTAGGTACATATTCCCATTTAGATGCCCATTAAAAAAGTAAGGTCCAATAACCGAATCCCCCAGTACCCCTCCCCAAACATTTAAAGACCAAATCCGCTGGTTGTCAACATGTCTAACCCAATGCGGATTTTCAACAGACCAATAATGCATGTTATGCCTGTTGACAACTCCATTGCTTTTAAATTTAGATTCGTCACTAAACAAAATTTTGGTAGAAAAGTCCTCGTCGTCCCCTGTTAATTCCAAAAGTTCATCACAAAATCGAACCCTATTTTCAAAATCCATCCCATGTAACTCTTGATTAAGATATAATTTATACGGATGTAATTTAGAATTTTGAATAACCCTACTAACTGATGTGCGTGATAAATGATGTTCCCTTGCGATTATCCTTGTAGACGTGTGGGGATCATTGATAACTGCTTCTTGAATTATAGGTATAGTTTCAGGATCTTTGGTTACTGGACTTTCGCAAACTTTTTTTATGTCCCTCACTCCTCCAGTATCCAAAAATAAATTAACAATTCTTCGTACGCTAAAGTAACTAATACTATCATCGGGGAACTTTTCTACTATTCTTCTCGTTGTTTCTCTTAAATTTCGAGCACATTCTCCATAAGTTAAAATAATTTCTTTCTTTACTTCTAAAGTTATCATTTTGGCATTCAAAACTTGGTTTTATAAAAATCTTGCTTTGTTAATTTTTTGATTATAATGTAAAATCAAATTTGACATTTATTGTCATCATATACGACTTATTTAAAAAATTTAATTTCAAGGCATCCTACTCTTTTGCCATAGCGGGGTAATTCCATTATGCAATTGCCCTTTTTTAAGGTTTTATAAAATTAAGAATTTAATTCGAAAATTATTGTTTTTAGTGAAAAAAACTATCATATGATAAAGAAAAATTGTTACTTTTTTTAATTTTGGCATTTGAAAGTATTGTTATGCTTTTAAAAGTGCATGTGTGGAGCTCTAGCTCAAAACCAAAAAAGAGTAGAAAACTTTTGTTTTGAGTCAATTGAAGATAATTAGGTCCATATTGACTGGTAAAAGTTTCATGTTGATATCTTTGTTAATAACGCCACAGTTTGACTGATTTGTCTACCGTGGGACACCGTGTATATTTAAGATCAGATCAGAAAAAGTTCATTGTATTTTGTATACTCTACCTAAGCTAATAACTGTGATGGAGAAACTAAAAAGAATAGATCTGTTTAATGTGATTCGGCTATATAAAGGTGATAAAAAAATAAAGAAAGACAACTTAATTCAGCATTTTGTTGAAGAGTTTGGTTTGGACTTTTTAACATACATACGTTTTGTAGAAATTTTTTCAAGAAATGGGAAAAATGTAGTAGAAAAACTGATAATTTTTTAAGTGCAAATGCCAAATGGTTAGAGTCGCCCTTTGCTATACCAAAACCTGAAAGTACTCCAACAAAACACAGCCCAGTTTTGTATAAATTTTTTCAAGAAATGGGAAAAATGTAGTAGAAAAACCGATAATTTTTTAAGTGCAAATGCCAAATGGTTAGAGTCGCCCTTTGCTATACCAAAACCTGAAAGTACTCCAACAAAACACAGCCCAGGATGACCTAAAAAACAATTTGACGATAGTTGTGATAGAACGAAAAAGAGAAAATGTGTAGAGTTAACAACTAATCACAACGTAAATGAGTAGGTATATGCAACTCAGTTTAGTCTACGATCAGAAGGAAATGTACCTGCTGCAAAACTACTTTCTGAGGCAGGCTCTAGTTGTACGATAGCAAGTGAAATAAGGAGCGCATGGAAAAAATCAAAAACCAGTGCAAATATTATAAGATACTCTGATGATGAAGGGCTATCATATATGATAGACGCCAAACTAACAAAAGAACAATATAAATTAACAAGAATGTCTTGTTTAAAAAAAATGCAGACATATTTCCCCCTTACAATAATATTGGAGAAGCAAAGAAAAGATGATACAACTGCTGAAGTTAAGCTACAAGGACTATTAGACCATACAGTGGAAAGAATATTATTAAGCATTGGAGAAGAATTTGTTTCTAGTTTACCAATTAATATTTTGGCAAACTTAGTACTCATATCAAAATGGGGGTTTGATGGTAGCAGCGGCCAATCTCAATATAAACAGAAGTTCTCAGGGCTTCGATGACAGCAATTTATTTATTACATCTTTAGTCCCATTAAAATTATTTGCCCAATTAGAAGATAACTCCATGAACGTTGTTTGGGAAAATCCACGTTCATCGTCCACTCGGTACTGTAGGCCTATCAAAATGCAGTTCACAAAAGAAACATCTGAGATAACGCTACAAGAAAAAGTTTATATGGAGGAACAAATTGCTTCTTTACGTCCTACTTTTTTTTAATTCGATGACACATGCGTAAAGTAGCAAATGCCATTTCTAAAACTTCTGCTCAAAGTTGTTATATTTGTCACTGCACGCCTACCGAAATGAATAATATAGACAAAGTAATACATAAAGATATTGATGAAACAAAATTTGAATTTGGACTGTCAACACTACACGCCTGGATTCGTTTTTTTGAGTATTTTCTGCATATTTCCTACAGATTAGAGGTAAAAAAGTGGCAGTGTAGATCACAAGAAGATAAAAATAGTAAAAATAAAAGAAAAATAAGTATTCAACAAAAATTTAGAGAAAAATTGGGAATATTGGTTGACCTCCCAAAGCCAGGAGGAAGTGGTTACTCAAATGATGGCAATAGCGCTCGAAAGTTTTTCCGACAATACGCATTACCAGCAGAAATATTGGATATAGATGAAAACTTAATTAAACGTTGCTACATTATTTTGACTACTCTATCCTCCGAACATAAAATAAATAAATAATATGCCTTTGATGCATACGCCAAAGAAACTGCAAGATTGCTGGTATCATCATACCCATGGTATTATATGCCTGCATCTGTACACAAGGTTTTAATTCATGGCTCCCAGGTTATTTCTAAATTTTTATTACCTATAGGAAAATTGTCAGAAGAAGCCCAAGAAAGTAGAAATAAAGATTTCAAAAAATTTAGGGAGCATCACAGTATGAAGTTCAGTAAAGAAAGGATAAACAGAGACGTATTAAATATGCTCTTACAAACTTCTGACCCTTTTATTACAGCTTAGAAAATTACCAAAAAAGAAAAAACTTCCTTATTTACCTGAAGTACTTACCATCTTAGAAATAAATCCAAGTACTGAAGACAATGACAATAACGATAGTGACGATGACGATAGTGACGATGATGACAATTAAAGTTCTGATGGTAGCTGTAATTAAAATCTTAATTTTATAAGGGGTGTTTTGTGATAAACAAAATAACAATAAAATAATTTAGTAGAAAGTAAAATATTTATTATAAAAATAAAGTTTAATTAAAACATATAAGGTTTAATTTTATCAAACATTTCGTGCGTTAAGCCAAAATTATTGGATTACCATTAACCTGTTGTTAATATCTACATAAAAAATACGTATATAAAAAAACCTTATTATTTTTCTCTGTGTTGCGCAAAAAAATCCGCCACTTTTTTTCCATAGAATAATTTTACTATAGTTAAGGAAAAATCTCCATGGAAAGGCACACTTAACAAATGGATATATTTTTTTTAATTTATGATTTAAACTGATAGTTACTATTTTCACGTTTCTAGGACCTTTATATTACCATACAGGCACTTTACTAATTATGTAATATATTTTTAGACATATCTAAGGATAATTAAGTACATATTCTATGATTAAAAAAAATAGTTTATTTTACAGATGACATAATACGTTAAAATAAATATTTTCACAAAAATAGGGGATTAAATTAATTTTTAAGTTTGATTATATATTTTTCATATTAAGTGCTTTAATTTTAAGTATTTCTCTAAAACTGAAGACTTTTCAAAAAAAATTACCCCTGATTTCGTGCAAATACAGTAAAGGTTCAAAAACCGATGAGTCATATTGACTCCGCCATAATCATAATCAAAAGAAGACATTTGACACATTTTTATAAAGATCGAAAGAAAAATAAAATTTTGGACCACCCTAGTGGCGCGGAAATTTTTTTTTGAATTTTTTCATTATTTTATTCGAAATCAGCGGTATCAAAAATAGCCGTATGCAAAAATTCAGAATTTTGTCCACTTTTTTTTTCCCTGGCCCTCTGTGGATGTAGTGGACTACCGCGTTGTACTTGACGAGTTTACTGCCCAAAATAGCGTGAGTTCGACTCACAGGCGCCGACTTGCCTTTTTCAGTTAATTAATAATTGCAATTTGGCGAAGGCGTAAAAGCGGACGCTTCCTATAAATTGGTTCGAAACTCAATTAAAGCCGGGGGTTCCCTCTACTACTAGCCCACACAAGTCCTGGACTTAGGGGATGCTTAATTAAGTAGAATAGTACGAGGTTAAACAAAATGCAAAAAAATGCAAAAAATGCTATATGGGTGATTTATTTATTAGCCTGTTTACAAACTTTGGCAATGAAAAGTATATTTCATTTCACGAATTAATGTTCCTATAAACGTAGGTCCAATATTTCTTCGTCCAGAAGTTATGGCGTTTTTAAAATTTGTAAATTAAAAAAGGTAGCAGCCATGATTTAGCAAAACAAAATTTAGTAACTATCATTTTAAATTAGCACCTGTCAAAAATAGTTTGTTTATGTCAATGGTCAGCGCTGTATTTAGATTAGATAAAGAAGAATTACTACAGAGGGAGACAAAAGTATAATTATTATTATGTTTTAAATAAAAATTATGCATATTTTAGGTATTCCTTAACATTTTAAAATTTAATTTAAAATGTTATTTTTAACTATGCATAATGTTATTTTAAAATATAATAATAATTATACTTTTGTCTCCGTCTGTAGAACTTCTCTCTTTTTCTAATCTAATATAACTCTGACGATTGACATAAACAAAATATTATTGACAGATGATGATTTAAAATGATAGTTACTAAATTTTGTTTTGTTAAATCATAGCTACTACGTTTTTCAACTAAAAAATAACAAAAAGCTATAACTTCCTAACATTTCTTCATGAAATTAAATATAATAAATCACCCTTTATATAGAAAGGTTTTGTTTTAGTTGTCATTCTTCACGCTTCTCTACACAGTTTTCCCAGAAAAAAAAGTGTCAAAAGTCTGATTTTTTCCATAGTCATTTTTTAACCGCTGATTATAAAAAAAATAGTGAAAAATTTGAAAAAAAAATCGACTTTTTCAGGGTGGGTCAAAATTTTTAAAAAATGTTCGATTTAGCTGAAATTTGGCATCAAGTCTTCTTTTGTTAATATTAATACCAACCAATACCCAAAAACTTAAAATTCAAAATGGCAGAATAAATATGGCTGATTTATTTTTTAAAATTTTGTCAAAATTAACGAAAATACACAAAAATTGAGAGATTCAACTCAAACTATTATGGGTTATTTTCTTTATATACATGGTGTATTTGAAATAGCGTCAGAAACAGATGAATCTACATCATAAAATATGACAAAAAGTTCCTATAAACATATGTCTAAAAATGCGTCATAAGGGAGCTACGCCCCTTTAAAAGTGGCTAAAAAAATCGGTTTTTATTTAATAACTCAGGAACCCTTTGAGATATATCAACGAGGTTTTGCACGTCAACTAATACTACCAAGGCCCGTTTTTATGGTTATTTTCATGTACTTATTTCAACCAGGGGTGTGCGAAAAGGGGGGTGCTTATCAGTTTTTTGTCCCAAACTTTTTTCTGTGTAACTTTTTTGCAATTTTATTTTTGAAATATGATTTCTCAGGTCAAAATACATAAAAAAGGTACACTTGTTGTAATATTGTAGGATTAACCGTTTTCGAGAAAAATTCATTTGAAGGTGAAATTCCACGGTTCGAGGACGAAAAATTAAATACTAACTAAAATGTTGAAAACCAAAATTTTAATGATGCAGGGCGAATGTACGTTAAAAACTAAGAAAAACAGGTACTTCCAAAAATCAATCCTAATGGAGCTATGGTCTCCTAAATATGCACCATTTTTAAAGGGCTATGGTAGCTTTAAAAGCGTTTTTTCGACCTACATGTATGGAAACTTTTTTTCTTAGTTTTTGATGTAGAATAACATTGCATCATTAAAATGTTGGTTTTCGACATTTTAGTATTTAATTTTTGGTCCTCGAACCGTGAAATATCACCTTCAAATGAACTTTTCTCGAAAACGGTTAATCCTACAGTATTCCAACAAGAGTACCTTTTTATGTATTTTGACCTGAGGAATCATATTTCAAAAATAAAATTGCAAAAAAATTACACAGAAAAAAGTTTGGGACAAAAAACTGATAAGGCCCCCCCTTTTCGCACAACCCTGGTTTAAATAAGTACGTGAAAATGACATACAAAGATGGGCCTTATTAGGATTAATTCACGTGCAAAACCTCGTTAACATATCTCAAAGGGTTCCTGAGTTATTAAATAAAAACCGATTTTTTTAGCCAATTTCAAAGGGGCGTAGCTCCCTTATGACGCATTTTTATACATATGTTTATAGGAACTTTTTGTCATATTTTATCATGTAGAATCACCTGTTTTCTACGCTATTTCAAATACACCCTGTATATATATATATATATATACAGGGCGGGCCATCTAAGACGTACAGGGCGTTTTTTGGAGTTATTTCTAAAGCTGCCAATTTAAAATTGATACTATTGATTATAGACCCAATAAGCTATAAATCTGACTAAACAAAAATTTTTAATTAGTTTTGGTTTTGGAGTTACGGTCATATGAAACTGAATTTAATTGGTAAACTTTAGTTAAAACTTCTAAAATCAGAAAAACTGTTGCGTTTTCTTTAACGTTCCATACTTTTCATAACTAATAACGTTAGTTTTAAGACAAAAAACTGAAATTAAAAAATAGTTATTTTTAAAATTTTTTAACAGTGTACCATCGTTTTCATAATAAACGCTTACACCTAAAAATGTTACAGATTATATTGAACTTTATCAAGGTCTCTTTGACATTTATTTGTCAAATATTAATATGACATTACTTGTCAAAATAATTCACATTAGTTATGCCGCAGCTTACAAATTATCAAAAATGTATTATAACAGCAAGAATAAATGACGGGATAAGTGTACGTGAAATAGCCACTGAATTAAATGTTGCAAACAGCACTATAATGCGAGCAAGGAAAAAACTTGAGGAAACTGGACAGATTAGCAGAAAGCGGGGTTCTGTTCGAAGTAGAATGAGTAGTGCAGAAGAAGATATGCAATTAATGAATTATCTGCGGGAAAACCCTTTCCATACCGGAGTCAGAGCGAGGGAAGAAACTAACTTTCCTGGGTCATAATGCTGAAGAATTACGACAGGCCATTGAAGGTTGGCACGCAAAAATTACACCAAATTACACAAACCAACTGTTAGAATTACAAAGAAGATTTTTTTATGTTTGATATCTTAAAATAAGTCACTCTTGATGATGTTTTTTTTCTTTATATTTTTGAAGACACTATTTTGAAGAAAAAAACATTATCCCATGAACCGTAAGAGTTGTACAAAAAGCGCTTAGTGTTTTGGGAGTTTAAAATCAAGCAGGGCAAGTTATAAAGAGTGACTTTTTTTGAGATCAAATCAAAAATAAAAAATAAATTCCTCTTTGTAACTCTATCTGGAGACATACTGTATAAATATCATTTATAATAAAATTTGTTAACCTTTTTGCTTATAAGCATACAGCCTGTTCCAGAACTCGCGTACCGAAATTTGAGGGTATATTAAAAACCCTCTGGAAAATATGAAAAAAAATTCAAAAAAAATCCATCTTCGTTCAATTCAAAAATAAGAACGCTTTAAGTGGACCAATACTGTTGCTGATTATAAATTACCATTAAAGGTTGAATTTGTAGCTATGGAAGCAAATTTAATTATTGCAGGTACATATTCTGTAGGTTGACATGGAGATTAATGTGACATAAATATTTATTAATGTCATAAAAAAATATCAAAACTTTCAGGATGTTTACTTCAGAAGAGTATTGCGAAATACTAATTTTATATGGCGAGTGTGGCCGGAGTGCTTTAGCTACATCTGTAGAATATTCTATTCGTTTTCCCAATAGAGAACATCCTAGCAGAAATGTTATTTTAAGATTGGTGCAAAGGGCAAGAAATTCTGGAAATTTAACTCCAAACAAAAAAGAGATTGGTGGCGCTCCGCGAACTGCAAGAACTGTTGAAGAAGCTGTCATTCAGGCTTTTGAAGAAGAACCTGAAACAAGCCTTAGTATCGTGGCTAGAAATCTTGATATGTCTAAGACCTCTGTTCAACGAATTCTAAAAGATGAAAAAATGCATCCCTTTCATTACACTCGAGTACAATGCTTGACACCGGAGGACTATCCTTTACGAGTCGAATTTTGCACATTGCTGTTGCAGAAACATCAAGAAAATGAAAACTTTGTAAAAAGCATTCTTTTTATGGATCAGTCTGGGTTTCAAAGATATGGTTTTTTTAATTCAAGGAATTCTCATGTTTGGGTACAGGAAAATCCCCATGCCTTCAGGCAAGGAAATCCCCAACGAAGGTTTTCCTTGAATATTTGGGCCGGAATATTGGGAGATGCTATAGTAAGTTATTTTGAAAAATAAACCACCATAAAATGCGTAAAATATTTGTTTTTAGGTTGGACCCCATGAGTTTCCTGGCAGATTGAATGGCGAAACCTACACTAGTCCAATAGACTTCTTTTTATGGGGCCATGTAAAAAATTTAGTGTATAGAAATATGCCAGACACTGTAGAAGAACTAGGAGACCGAATACATGAAGCGCTTGAGTCAGTAACTCCAAATATGATTATTAATGCCAGGAGAAGTCTGTTAAAAAGAGCTGCTTTATGTGTTCAAGTTGGTGGAGGTCATTTTGAACATATTCTTTAGCATGCTTCATACATTGAACGCGAGTTTGCTAAAAATAATGCTTTTCTTCATCTTTTATAGTTCATTAAACACAGGACAGACATATCAAGATTTCTTGCCACGATACTAATGCTTGTTCCAGATTATTCTTCAAAAGTCTAAATGACAGCTTCTTTATTATCAACAGTTTTTGCATTTCGCGAAGTGTCTCCAACCACTTTTCTGTTTGCGTTTAAACTTCCAAAATTCCTTGCCCTCTGCACCAATCTTAAAATTACATTCTAGCTAGAATGTTCTCTTTTTGGAACACCGATAAAAATTTTTCCTATGTTCATTACTTTGAAATAAATAAATAAAATTCAGTTATTGTATTTTTATTTTATTAATTTGTATTTTCAGCGCGCTGAATGGAGTTGCAGCGGCAGTTTGTTGCTGCCGTCTAAGACGGGTATCATAAAACCACCGCCGGATGGAGTGACCCTATAAAAATAGAATATTTGATAGCCTCTGCCGGTTTTGTCAAAATATAATAACCTAAAAAGATTCTAAAGTTGAAAGTCTTAAACAATGCACGAGTCAACCATTAAAATGCAACCATAGTTACTAATAAGTAGGGAAAAACTAATTTTTAGGTAATTTAACATCAGCAACAGGATTGGTCAGATTAAATAGCTTCATTTTTAATTAGTATTGAAGATGGATTTTTTTTTAATTTTTTTCATATTTTCCAGAGGGTTTTTAATATACCCTCAAATTTCGGTACGCGAGTTCTGGAACAGGCTGTATATGCTTAAAGACAGTTATAGGACTTGCACTATATAATATAGACTGTACTTTAACCTTACTTAATTATTACGGAAAATGTCAGTGTCAATATTAGTAAAGTACATATACCACAACTAAAAATTTAAAATGTTGGGGACCTCAGGGTTCTGTGATGTGAGCGTTTTCTATGAAAATGATGGTATGAGTTGAAAGCAAGTAGATAAAGCTTGCTGTGACACTTTACTAAATCTTGTAAAATGACAATTCACTTGTCAGTGGTTTGAATAATTTTGAAAATGTTAGTTTTTTATTTATGAACAAGAAAAATACTTAATAATTATAATAAATAGATATTTAGAAAAATAAAATAATAGCATGTATTAGGAAGTTACAGTTTGTAAACCATGGTTTGGCGAAAAATTATTATTCAGTGAGAAGTTTTAAAATTATAACTTGGAAGTGATAAAAGATTATAAATAAGCAAGAAAAGCCTGGTGCATGTTTATTTTTCATAAAAATGGTGCAGTTTTACCTCGAGTTTTACTTAAATTTGGGTTTTACTTATCTCGGAAGCCAAGAGATACAAGAGCTAATACAATGAATTAAATTATACTTCTAATTGCTTAACTTAAATTAAAATTCAAATACGTATCTATTTAGTTTTTTTTATTTGTTTATAGTTATAAATTTATTGTAGACCTTATTTTTATAAAAGTTCTTAAAACGTTCAAAAACTACATGTCGTCATCTAAAGGCTCAACGGTCTAACTCCAAAACGTCATATTTTTCAGGAGACGTAAAAAACGATTTAAAACTTAATTATAGCAATTTAGAACTTTAAAACTAGCTTGTTCACAGGTAAAAATGTTTGAAATGTGTTAATGTATTTAAAACTTTTCATTATTATCTATTTTATATAAATTATTTGAAAATTAAATTTTAACCACAAAATCTAAATTCACTAATGGTCTAACTCCAAGGGAAGATAAAAGAGGATACCTATCGTATTATATCGCGTAATATTATTACAAAAAATTTATATTTTTATATTTAATATATAATACTACTAGGTAGGCATAATATATATACATTATTAATGGCAATAATTATAATTATCATCAAACAGTAAATTAACAAATATTTGAAACGGGATCCCCTGTTGTCGAGAAATAGTTTGACTTTAGTGACAGTTCTCATTTAATTGTTTTCTCACAATCATATGATGGAGTTAGACACTTAGCGACTTAAAATATTTACATTTTTGCATTTTTTGAGGCTGATATTGGTTTAATGCAACTTTTTTTTTGAAGTATGTTGGTAATCAGATAATGAAGCAAATTTGATAAAAATCTCATTTTTGAAAAATTTGGAGTTAGACAACTAGAGCCTTTAGTGGACGATGTATTCAAATTATGCTGGTTGGTGATAAAATTCAGAAGCACTTTTAACTGATTCCTATTTTTTAATCCATTTTTCACTAATTTATCAAAAAAATAAGTTTATTTTTTAATTTCGGACATAGTTATTGCGAAAGAAAAAGTCAGTTGACATCATAGGTAAAATAAATTGACATTTATGAAAGACTCACGATTAGAAAAAATTTATCACAGCAAACTAAATAAAATCATTTTATTTAAATACACTGTAAGAAAATTTTAAAATTATTAATTTTTCAATTTAGATTTTTTGTTTAAAAAGTTGAGTTATTAGTTACAAAAAGTATTGAACGTTAAAGAAAAAGCAAATATTTTTAGATTTTCAAGTTTTTAACTAAACTTTATTATTGAAATTCAGTTTCATAGGGCCGCAACTCCAAAATAAAAGCTAGTCAAAAAGTTTTGTTTGGTCAGACTAATAGCTTATTGGGTCTATAATCAATAGTTTTAATTTTAAATTGATAGCTTTAGAAATAACGCCAAAAAATTCCCTATACGTCTTAGATGGCCCGCCCTGTATACTACTAATTACTGTAAAATTTTTATGATTTTCTACTTCTACTTAATTTAATTTTGAAAAAAAAAAATAAAAATTGTCAAAATATGAGTAATGTTTCTATTCTATTCATATATTAAAAAAATACCCTAAAATAATTACAGATTTACGAAAAAAAAAACTATTTAGTCCCATACATAATTTATTTTGAATATTTAAGAAAGAAAAATCGTAATAGAAAACATCTAAATTGGTCCCAGAAAAAAAATTGACATAAGTAATTTTTTTTTGAATACGGCTATTTTTTGCACTGCTAATTAGGAAAAAAAAATAATGAAAAATCTGAAAAAAAAATCGCTTCATTAGATGGTTCAAAATTTTTCCAAAAGTCCGATATGGCTCGAATTTGGTATAAAGCCTTCTTTTGAAAATCTCAATGCGGACCAATACTCAAAAACTTAAAGTTCAAAATGGCGGAATAAATATGGCCAATTTATTTCTTAAATTTTGCCACATATAACTAAAATATGGCACAAAACAAACAAAAGTTGAGAAATTCAACCCATTCTGTTATGTGTTACTTTCCTTTAAATTTTTATTTGTTTTGTGCTATTAATTTTGGCAAAATTTAAAAAATAAATCTGCCATATTTATTCCGCCATTTTAAATTTTAAGTTTTTGGGTATTGGTCCACATTTACATTGCCAAAGGAAGCCAAATACGAAATTTCGGCTAAATCGGACTTCTGGAAAAATTTTGAACCACCCTAAAAGTCCAAACGAAATTTGTCAGGTTTTTCATTATTTTTTTCGTAATCAGGGCTGCAAAAAATAGCCCAATGCTAAAAAAAAATGACTTGTGTCACATTTTTTCTGGGACCAATATGGATGTTTTCTATTACGATTTTTCTTTCTTAAATCTGTAATTATTCTGGGGTAATTTTGTTTAATATATGAATAAAATAGAAAATATACTCATATTTTGCCAATTTTTTAATACATTTTTTATCAAAATTAAATTTAAAAAAAAAAAACGGGCCAGTAGAAAATTATGAAATTTTTACAGAATTAGTATTATGTATAGGGAAAATAACTCATAAGAGATTGGGCTGAATCTATCAATTTTTGTTGATTTTGGCCTTATTTTCATTAATTTTAAAAATAAATTAGCCATATTTATTCCGCTATTTGAATTTTAAGTTTTTGGGTATAGGTCCATATTAATATTACCAAAAGTACCAAAAGAAGCTTTATGCCAAATTTCAGCTAAATGGAACATTTTTCAAAATTTTTGAACCACCAATTTTTTTTATTTTTTCACTATTTTTTTTCGTAATCAGCGGTGTAGAAAATGGCCCTATTCATAAAAGCATACTTTTGTTTATGCCAAATTTCAGCTAAATGGAACATTTTTCAAAAATTTTGAACCACCATTTTTTTTTATTTTTTCACTATTTTTTTTTTTTTTTTCGTAATCAGCGGTGTAGAAAATGGCCTTATGCATAAAAGCATACTTTTGTTTTTTTTGGGACCACTGCACAGTGCACAGTCTTGGTCTTGTTTTTGGGGGCATGGTTCAAACACTTTTTATGAACAATAGTTTCTTTCACAAAATATTTATTTTAACTGGATAATTTTTATATTTTAACACCTTTTATCGGAGCAAAAATGATGAAGCTACTCACTTGATGCCATATTTACTGAATATAAAGCTCAGCCTTACAACAAAACGTGAATAGGTGAATTTACATACTTACCTTAAGAACTGGTCCAACTAAAGTTCCACGGCCCTCTTGTAAGGGAGTTACAGTTACATCTGATTCTATGCCACCTTTAGCATTTAAAGCACAAGTATAAACAACCTTTCCTGGTTCTTTATTAATATTAGCTGTAAATAACCAATCACACGCTTCCTGTGCATCTGGACCAGTCAAGTACATTTTTGCGTAACATGAAAGGTTAAATAATGATACATTGTTTCTTGTTGCGAGAGCTTCTTCTTTGATCTGTAAACAAACATTGTTATAGGTTTACACACTGATAAAACACTATCGTAATCAATAGCATAATTAGGATATAGAAAACAACAATAAATAGTTGTATATTGGCCAACCACTATAATATAGTGACTATATATTGCATAGAATACAACAACAAACAAGTAAACGCGTTCGGTATTTACAAACGGGTACAGTTGTTCGATTTACAACAAGAAATTGTACTCATTTTAAATTTACATATTACATGTATGTGCGCATACATGTAATATACATATAAAACACATTTTTCAAAATTTTGTGTTATTGCTCTGTTTTGTAACGAGTGCGATATATCAATACTAAAAAGTAGTAAGAATTTTCATTTAATCAATATGTCATTTCATAAATTCTGTAATACCGCTGGTTTAGGTTCGTTTTTAATAAAACCTATTTTAAGTTTATAGCAAGACTGTCACATACACTTTATTTCATTGGCGTAATGTCTTAATCTGTTTTTGTGAATTGTCACTTCTTTACCACCGTCACTTAACACCTTACAATTAACACCACTACAGCTAATTATTGGAAAGGGGCCCTTGTACCAAGAGTCAAATTTAGTACGATTTTCATTAGTTACTAAAACTAAATCTCCCGGTTTTAAATTTAAATCTTTACTTTGCGTATCATAACGAGTTTTACGTTCATCTTTAACCCTCATTAAGAATTCCCTAGCGCGTTTATGTGAGATCTGCAATCTATACCTAGCTTCCTGATAATATGCATCAATCAATCAATCAAATACAAGGGATCTACAATAGGTATTTCAGTCTTACGTGCAAAAACTAATTCAAATGGTGTATAGTTGTGATAGGTACTGGGCGTTGTGTTGTAGCAAAAACTGTAATATAATATCCAGTCATCCCAATCAGAGTGCGAGTCATTAATATACATTCTTAAATACTCGTTAGGACCCTATGGTTTCGTACGCACCCGCCTATGGTCTGACTGTGATACGCCGTTGAAAATTTATGTTCTATTTTTAGCAGTTTAGTTAGTTGTTGCAAAATTTCATTTTTATATTCGGTGACCATATCTGTTCTAATCTCTTTCATGGGACCATATATAAATATGAAATTTATCATGATTGCTCTAGCTATAGTTTTAACTTCCTTATTTGGTACCGGAATGATAACAATCTATTTTGTTAGTTCACACTGAATTGTAACCGCATAAGAGTTCTTTTTTGATGTTTTTTGAAATGGACCAATCGTATCGATGCACGTTATGTCAAAAGCTTTCTGTGGAGTGGGTGTTATTATCATAGGCTCCACATGCCGAATTTTCGCTTTATTTAATTGACATTTGTTGCAGCTTTTAACATAATGGGCGACGTCTTTTGACATGCCTTTCCATCGGTAGCTCGTTCTCAATTTCTTCAAAAGTCTCTTTTGACCTTTATGACCTCCTCTAAGAGGGTTATCATGCATCTCTTCAAGTAGTTTCATTTTTTCTTCTTTACTTTTTATTATTTTTGGATCCTTGTATAAAATAATAGTTAACTTATTTAATTTCGTATTACCTTTTTCTTTGAAATTATTAACTGTGCACATTATAAAAATTTCATCATTGATTTTTATTTTAACTTTTTCTATATTTTGGTCACCAGCCATTTTTTCTAGCTTAGACAATATATTCTCTAGTGAATAATTGTCGTTAGTGATCCGATTTTTTAAGCGTACCTTCCTTTTACTTTGCACAAGTACTCTTAGGTACTTGGGCTTAAATTCGAATTTTACTGTAGGTATGCCAATTAACTTAAAATTATCTATAGTGTCGTATACTTTTGGTGCTTTTGTTTCCTTCTTGTCTTCTTCGATTTTTGTTTTAAGCGGTTGCTGGTTTTTAGTCATTGATCTCGTAATTGCCAGTATATTTTTAGAAGAGATTTCTTTTAAATCTACTAACTTTATTCTCGAAAGTGAATCTGCTACATTATGTATTCCCTTAATGCTTTCTATCTCAAAATCATATTCCTCTGTCTAGTCTCATACGAAGTAATTCCTGAGATGGATTTTTCTTGGAAAATAAATAAACTAGTGACTTTGCATCTATTTTAACTAAAATTTTTCTTAAATATAGATATGGCCTAAAATGGTTTATTGTCCAATGTATTGCTGCCAATTCTTTTTCTATTATGGATTTATTCGATTCTCCTTTTGTAAAAGTTCTTGAGGCGTATGCAATTGGTAAATCAACCCCCTAAAAATTCTGTGAAAGTATGGCTCCGCAGGATTCCAGGAAAGCATCACTAGTTAGGACGAAACCCTTGCTAAGGTCGGGATATCTTAAAATCGTGGGACATAGAAGATCTTTGATCACTCCAAATAAATTTTGTGTTTTTTCTTAATAACCTATTAAGTGGTCTACATATTTCTGCGAAGAGTGGAATGAAACGCCTGTAGTAATTACAGAATGCAACATATCGCTTTACTTCATTAGTGTTAGAATCAACTAGTTACTTAGTTTATGTCAATTATGACAATTGTCAATGTCACTTATGAATTGGCAATTGTCTTTGTCGTTTTTTTGTTAATTTGAAATGTCAATTTTTATTGATTAAAAAATCTGTCAGGATAATTATTTAGAAAATCTAATTTTATATTCTTCTATATTGTTAATTAAACATTTCCAGTTTGAAGCTCCTGTTTTACTACATTTTCCAACATTTGGCATCTCTCGTGGGGACTATTTTAAAAAATGGAAAGTTACAAGATTAAACGGTCTCTGCTCGAAGATGGTATTAAATTAATTTATGATAAGGTGGACCATCTTTTGAGTATAATGACACTGGAAATTTTCTGTCTTTAAAAAAGCTTATTGAGGACAAGGCAGAAAGAATTTTAGCTATAAACAACAATATCGAAGAATTAATGTTTGCTGATGGATTAGATAGATTAGAAATTACTACAGAAATTAAATATATGGAAACATTTAGAGAAGAGTTTATCAAATACCAATCAATATGTGAGGACTACATTGAAAATACAAAATTAAGATTAATGAGTGAAAGTACAAGTACAACTGCTGCTGCAAATAGTAGAAAATTCACCCTTCCAAAACTGCAAATCACGAAATTCAACGGAGATGTTAAGAAATGGATCGGTTTTTGGGGTCAATTTAAGAAGATAGACGAGGACCCAAATATTTCATTGGAGGACAAGTTCCAATATCTCCTACAATCTATGGAAGAAAATTCTGCAGCTAGAAGTTTGGTTGAAAGGTATCCACCCTCAGGTATAAATTATTCTAAGGCTCTTGCACAGTTAAAATCTAGGTTCGCGAGAGATGATATTCTAATAGAAGTATATGTCAGGGAAATTCTTGCATTGGTTTTCAACAAAGCTTCTGAAACTGGTAAACCTTTGTCTAGTTTATATGATAAGTTAGAAACTCAGTTAAGAGCACTAGATTCACTTGGTGTTACGTGCGAAAAGTATGCGGCTATGTTGTTTCCACTAGTAGAGTCAGCACTACCACATGATTTGCTGAAAATATGGGAACGTCATCGAAGTAATTTAGATAACCAACAAAGTTCAGAGTCGAAGAATAACCTAACGCGTTTACTTGAATTTTTAAAAATCGAAGTAGAATCTGAGGAAAGAATCAGTTTAGCGAAACAGTCTTTTGGGACGGGGCAACCTAAAGGGAATGAAACAACTTATACGGCAGCTTCTTTATATACGGCAAGTTCTAAAAAAATCACTGGTAAGAATAATCCAAATTGTATATTTTGTGATAAGAATCATTCTAGCCAAGATTGTTTAAAGGTTAGAAATGTTAATTTGGAGCAAAAACGAGCTATAGTTATAAAGAAAAAAGGGTGCTTTGCCTGTTTAAAATGTAATCACTCAATACGAAATTTTAGAGCTTTTATTAAATGTATTATTTGTTCAAGAAGGCATTATGCAATTATGTGTCCCCAATTAAATGATAAATCAGACAAACATTCTAATTTAGAAGGAAAAGAAACCCAGGTAAAAAATACGTTTATTTCAACCAATAATGAAACATTGTTAAAAACGGTTTTAATTAAACTTGAAGATGGGCAAAATACTAAAGTAGTTAGAGCATTGCTTGATGATGGTTCTCAAAGGTCATATATTACCTCGAATTGTGTAAAAGATTTAGGTTTAAAGAAAACTAGAGATGAGGTTCTTATTCAAGGTTTATTTGGTGGTGTACAAAAAGCACCAAAAATATGTAGTGTCTTTAATATTAGACTTCGAAACATTGCTACAAATTTTAATTGCGAAGTATCGGTATTAGAGCAAGAAAAGTTATGTAACTACATACCAAGATTAAGTAATATTAAGATATTAGAATACTTAAAGAATAAAAATATTTATTTAAATGATGCAGGTTCTAATTTAAGTAAAAATAGTTCAGATATTCAGATTTTATTAGGCGCAGACATTATAGGAAGATTACTAACGGGAAAAATAGAAAATATAGATAATAAACTTTTTGCGATAGAGACACACTTTGGTTGGACAGTTATGGGTCAAACATCATGCATAAAAGGAGGTACTTACTTTTCCACATATTTTTCTGATTGTACTATATCGCAGTTATGGTAATTGGATGTACTAGGAATTAAAGATCCTTTTAGTGTACAAACAAGAGAAGTAAATGAGCTAACACTAAAGTATTTTAAAGCTACGACTTTAGTTAATAGTGAAGGTAGATATGAAGTATGCTTACCCTGGATGCAAGGCTTTCCAAAGATTTCAAGTAACTACGTCATAGCTGAAAAACGACTATTTTCTACAACAAAACGTTTAATATCCTTGGACAAATTTTCAGATTATGACAAAGTTTTTAATGACTGGGAAAAATTAGGTATCATAGAGGAAGTCGATTCAGATGAGAAGATTGATAACATTCACTACTTAGGACATCATGCTGTAATAAAAGAAAGTACCACTACAAAAATTCGTCCCGTTTTTAATGGTTCTCAAAAAGATAAGAATGGTGTTTCTTTGAATGATTTATTAGAGAAAGGTCCCAATTTTATTGAGTTGATTCCTTCGTTAATTATTCAGTTTAGATTGCGGAGAATTGGTGTAACATCTGACATAGCTAAGGCTTTCTTACAAATAAGTGTAAATGAAAAAGAAAGAGATTTTCTTAGATTTCTTTGGTGGGCCAATTATCAGGAAAGAATTATAAAAACTTTTAGACATTGCAGGGTTGTGTTTGGTTTAAAACCTAGCCCGTTTTTGTTGGCAGCAACTTTAAATATAGTTTTAGAAAATGCCCGAGACAATTATAAAGATACTGCTAAGAAACTTTTAAGTTCTTTTTATGTAGATAATTGTGTAACTAGTGTCAATAGTCTGGAAGAATTGGAAAAGTTTATGAATGAGTCAAAGATTTTACTGTCAGAAGCTAACTTTGATTTACGTGGATGGATTTATAATAAAGATGATAACATAGAGTACGAAAGTTTGGATAAAGAAAAAGTATCAATATTAGGAATAACATGGAACTATAGAACAGATAGTTTATTTTGTAATGCATTAGAATTAGGAAATATAGAAAATATTCCCAAAACAAAACGAGGTTTATTATCAACTGCACAGAAAGTATTTGATCCCATAGGTATTACTTCACCTGTTTCTTTGATACCAAAGCTACCAAGAAGCATGGAAGCTTAAAATTAGTTGGGATACAGAGTTGCCTGAGGAAATATATAAAAAATTTAGGAAATGGCTTAACCAGGTCAATCTAATTAGCATGTGTACGATTTCAAGATGTTTATCTGCAAATTTTAAACTTACCGATGCAAAGAATGTATCACTTCATGTATTTGGATGCTAGCAAATTGGCTTATGCTGCTTGCATTTTTATTAGATTGGAATTTGAAGAAAAGGTGATTTTAAATTTATTATTAGCGAAATCAAGGATCTCACCTATAAAAGCAATAACACTGCCAAGACTAGAGCTAATGGCAGCAGTAATAGGAATCAGGTTAGCACATGAAGTAAAAAATATTTCCGAATTAGGCAATTTTAAAACTTTTTATTGGAGTGACTCCATGGTTGTATTGTCATGGATAAAGACTAAAGGTATGTGGAATACGTTTGTAGGGAATCGTGTTAAAGAGATAAGGCAGTACAGCGGTGTAGATCAATGTACCTGGAAAAATGAATATAGGAGATGTTTTATCAAGAGGATGTAGCGCGAAAGACTTGCTAGAAAATAAGTGGTTTAATGGTCCAGATTGGCTTATTTTGGAAAAAGAGAAATGGCCCAAATGCGAAGTTGTTTATCCTGAAGAAGATTTACAAATTGAGAGAAGGAAAACTGTAGAGACAAATTTAATTGAAAATCTTAGATTATTTTCTATGGACTTATCCCATTTTTCGAAATATAATAAGATTAAAAGAATGGTTGCATGGATACTTAGATTTACCCAGAATGCAAAAAGTAAGAGATTGTGTATACCCAAGAATTTAAACAATGATCTGAGTTTTAATGAGCTACAAGAAGCAGAACATACAATAGTTAAAGTTTTACAAAAAGAGACCTTAAAAAACAATGTTTGTAAGAATTTAAAAGTAGTTGAGGATAAAAAGGGAATTTTACGAGTTCAAAAAAAATTGGTTTATGGAGATTTTCCTGATAATTTTAAATTCCCTATACTTTTGCCAGCAGGATACCCGATAGTTATTAAGTTAATTGTAGAAGAACATGAAAGGAATTCTCATGCTGGATTGAATATTATTATGAACCTAATAAGAGAAAATTTTTGGATACCTAAAGCAAGAAGAACAATAAAACAAGTTTTATCTCAATGTATTACCTGTAATAAAGATAAAGGTAAACCTCTTCAGACTCCTATAACAGCTTTACCGAAAAATAGGATTGCAGATACAGATATTTTTGAAATAACTGGAGTAGATGTAGCAGATCCACTTTATTTAAAATCTGGCCAGAAGTGTTGGATTGTATTATACACATGTGCTGTATATAGGGCAATACACTTGGAAGTAACGATGTCTCTTTCCACAGATGCATTTTTATTTACCTTTCGTAGATTTATAAGTAGGAGAAGAAGGCCAAGAGTGGTCTATTCTGATAACGGAACAAATTTTCATGGAGCAGCCAATTGTTTGTCAGCCGTGGATTGGAAAACAGTTGAGGGTTACTCTGCAGAAAGGAAGATACAGTGGATTTTCAATCCTCCGTCTGCCGCTTGGTGGGGTGGATGGTGGGAGAGACTAGTACGGCTTGTAAAAGAACTTTTAAGAAGAAGTTTAGGAAAATCGTCCTTGTATTATGAAGAATTAAGTACTGTTTTATGTGACATAGAAAATGTGATTAATCAGAGACCGTTAACGTATATATCTACTGAAAACGATTTAATTCCTTTAAGTCCCATGAATTTTTTGCGGCAAATTTATTAAGATGGAGATACTAATGTAGCGGATTTTGACAAAATTGATAGAAATCATTTAATTAAACGACATAGATACTTACAAACCTTAAGGGAAACTTTAAGACATCGGTTTAATAAAGAATATCTTGCGAACCTAGTGCAAAATAGCCAAAGTATTAGTGGTTCAAATCTGAGGGTAGGGGATATAGTGTTAGTTGGGTCTGATAACTCCAGAGCTACAGAGTGATATTGGTAGACTCTTGGTACTGAAGAGGGCCAGCAGCCCGAAACTGTCAGTCTACCAATATCACTCTGTACGATGATTAGAAAATAGATTGATGGAATAATAAATTAATATTTTTATAATTTTGTTTAAAATTAAAAATTTCTGTCCTTACTAATTTTACGTCTAACCACCCGTTAGTGGTACTATGTGCTTGAGACACACAAGTCTTCAACTTGCTACCATTCAAAGTCTCCAGATTAGGAGAGGTATGAGTAGTTGTCTACATCTAGAAATAGATGGCGCACAAGTCTACATCAATCTAATGGCTATATTCCTTTTGCGAGTAAAGTCTAAAAACGTTTTCTTAATCAGCGTGCAGAGTTGACTCTTGGTACTGAAGAGGGCCAGCAGCCCGAAACTGTCAGTCTACCAATATCACTCTGTACGATGATTAGAAAATAGATTGATGGAATAATAAATTAATACTTCTTTTAAGTCCTTTAATTTATTTAATTTTCTGATTACTTCACATCGGGTGGTATGATTAATACGTCTTCTTCAGGACTGTTATAAATTGGTATCTTTATTTCTTTTTCGTCTGTCCGTAAGGTCAAAAAGTCCAGTTTCCATAATCTAGCTGACAGAAATATTTTAGGATAAAATCTCTTCCTAAAATTTCATCGGCGGGTATCGGAAAATTTGTATCAACTATATGAAAATTATGATTAATTGCGTAATTGTCAATAAAAATGTTTGTGTTTGTGGTAGCCATGGTACTAGCTAATTCTTCTGTAATTCCCTGAATATTGCTAGCACCTGACCAGTTACCTATTTGGTTTGGGTTAATTTTTGTTTTTTTGAATAAAGAAATATCTGCGCCTGTGTCCACTAATAAAATTATGTTGTCTTCCCCTGTCATCTCAGTTTGTAAAATTACGAAATTCGAAAGTGAAAGGTCCATGTTAAATATATTTACGATCTTTCCAAGGGACCTTCTTGGAGATCTTGGCCGTTTCCCGGGTCGGGGTTACCTTGTATCGTTCTAACAAAGCGCCCTTTTGCACTTTGATTATAGCTCCTATTTGAGCCTCTAGCTCTATTAAAATGCCCATTGTTGCGATATTGGTTATTTTCGTGAGGGTAATTTTCGTTGTTATAACGGCTATTTTCATTACGATACTGGCCATTTCCGTTACTTTGGTAGCGATTATTATATGAATTGTAATTTCCTCTTCCGCGTCTGTACCTGTTACTTCTATCGCCATATTTTCGAGTGTAGAGGACTGCCGACGTTGAATCTGACTCGATATTTACGAACTTAGTTAAGGCATCTTGACGAGTTTGAAAGTTACCGGCCTCCATAATCAACCATACTTTAGCTGAGTTTGCATTTTTACGTAGGGCATTGACAGTTGAATTTGCTGAATAGGTTTCCGCTACGTTCGCTGGGACACCTTCAGTTATATAAGCTCTGTTTAAACTATTTGCCAAAGCTTCAATTTCAGCTTCATATGTGGCTGAGTCCTTATTTCCTTGTTTAATTGCTGATAATTTTCCATTTATTGACTGTGAACTTTCAGTTTTTATGCCAGTTTTCAGCTTATTTATGATATTGTCAAGATTGTCTTGGTCGGTTATGAGGTCCCTAGCCTTTCCTGTTAACTTGGTTTTGACGTAGGCTAGAGCGTTTGCTTCTTGACCAGCAGTATTATTTTTAAAAGTAAAGTAAAGTAAAGTTAAAGCATCTATAAATGATTGTATTCTTTCTACCGAGCCGTCACACTCAGTTGGTACAATTTTGCTAGGCCAAGTTAAAAAATTCTACATTTGTCATCGCCATTGTGTTGAGTTCAATTTTGGTATTTTCTACGTTTTCACTGTCTGTGCAGCTATTTTCATCAAAAATATCTTCTTCTAAAACTTCTGGATTAATTGAGTGACAGAAAGAGGAGGGTATTTTATATAGCACTTGTAAAACATAAAAAGACCTAACAACCATATCCCTTAGATTGTTAAAAAGTTTCTTTAAAATATAGACTTGCTCGTCATCTAACGAATTATAAACGCTCGCAGAAAGACGTGTAAATTTATTAAAATGGGTTAGAAGATTGTCTCTTACTTCGTTATAAATATCTATAGATTTAGGGACTTCCTTTTTTAATACTCGTTTAGATTCAGTAACAACT
>OY294050.1:38066175-38091940 GCA_958510825.1 Brachypterus glaber
TGAGAAATTGAGGAGGCCCAAATATTAAATTATTTGGTTAAAGAAATATTTTAAAGCGGTATAAAAAAATTATCAATAAATAAAACTTTAACAGTATACAATAAATACAGCTCTCTTCACAACCGCCCCCAACTCCTCAAGTCTACCCTATAAAAAAATATTATTATTTAAGTATTATCATTTTCTTAAAAATTTTATCAAACTTTGGATACAACTTTCACCTACTTCCTAAAATTGAGTTGTTTAATGCATTTTTTCTCTTTTATGTTGGTTTTTGTTTATTTTTTTTGTTTTTTTATAATACATAAGACGATAATATTTTAAAAAAAATGTATATTTAAAAATAAAATTAATAAATTTCGGTGATATATTTTTTGATATAATTTTATTTTAAGACAAAACACATTCTTAATTTATTTCTGCAATAAAAGCTCTATATGTGATAGAGCTTTTATGTGTGAAAATTTCAAATTTTTAAAATGTACTATGAGTGAGAAATAGAGGCTTAAAATAGGCCATTTTCAAAAAAAGTGTTGTAAAAAATGTATAAATAAATATTTTGGTTTAAAAATTTTAGAGTATAGTATAATCAGCCCTATAAAAAAATGAAATTTAAAGTCGTGATGTTGTTGAATTTTATGTCAAACTTTGAATGCCATTTTAACCTATTTTATTTAAAAAAAAGTATTTTAGACAAAAAAGGTAGCCCAATAGTTGCTTAAAAAATGGCTTTTGTTCCATATTACTATCTTATTTAACAACCAAGAAATATCAAGTTTACCAACATACAAAGATTATAAAAAATCAAATTTGGGAGAGTGGCCACCCCCAAACGAAGCTATATAACATTTTTATTAAATTGGTTTTAGAGTACAGATATACAGGGTAAACAACAGGAAAAAAAAATTGAATTTAAAAATAGTCGAGCGCCCTATGCTGGACGAATTTCAATGGACCACTATATATAGGGATGTTAAAAAACGTTTTTTTTAATACGTTGTTTTAAAACATTATTTTAAAACGTTTTTTTTTGTTTTTTTTTTTTTTATTTTTGTACTCAGTTTTCAAAAAAAAAATGTTTGTAATTAATAAACTGTCTTTTAGTTTCTTAAATTAGTACAATTCTTATATTTATATTATTTTTTTAATATTTAGAACTTTAATTTGCGTCTACTCAGATAAAAGTGGCCAATAACTTAGGGGTTAGGATCTGATCGTTAATTTATTGCGTTTAACGTTTTGTGAATATTTTATGATTTTTTTTCTGATAGTTAATATACTTTAAGGGTCCTGGCTGCCAGCTGATTGGATGGATAACCTGGATAACCATGGATAACCTAAGTCCTAGGACCTGGTTATCCATTATGCCAGGACCTGGTTATCCATTGGTATTAAATTTGTATATGTATTTAAACAAAACAATTGTTTTAAAACAAAAAAAAAAAAACTTAAAATAAAAAAAAAACAAAACTGGTTTTTATTATTTACATTCCCAACCGTGTATAAATTCTTAATGCTAGCAGCCAAGACCCCACGAAAAACAAACCGTTTTTCCCTTTAAAAATAATAGAGTAACGTAACGCTACACACACATCAAGATGCATCAGCCCCTCGTAATGCATCGTAAAGCCCCTCCCGGCTGTGCGTTACGTATTTTAAGTCTGCTCCCTGTGGCCTATAAATAGCAATCATCCTATGTAATTGTTTTTGGTAACTTTAACCAACGACGTACAAAATGCAGGGTTGTTGTAACTTTTTGTCACTTGCTTTTACATTTTCTCAATAAAATTATTAGCCCTGTTTAAAATGAAGTCGGTAAATTAATAAATAGCCTTAAAATAAACTAAATAGGTACGCAGTTACTTATATAGGTAGGTATTATTCATATTCATATTAATTTAGACTCATTAAGGAGTTTTATACTACAGATAAGTTTTGAGATTTTATATACCTTGTTCTTATTTTTATAATTAGTTTACATTAGGTATCTTAGGTGATTATAAAAAACTAATCCCCTTGGGGAAATAAAAATGTTAATGCTCATTTGCCAATATTGCAATTTCTCGAAAAAGTTTGTCCTAAACAGTACTTTTTATGTATTTTTAACTAAAGGAATTAAATTTTCTTGTAAAAAAACTACGGAAAAAAAGTTAGGATCGCCTTTTAAAAGTAGTTGTCTCTTTTTAGTAGGTAATTTGAAAATGTAAACAATTTTACTTTTAAAACTTTTAATTTTTTTTCATTTCATTTATTTAATCATGATACAGGGTTTACATTCGTCAAAATATTATAAATTAAAAATAAATAAGGGACATTACTATAATATAAAAACAAACATTAAACGAGATCGCTTAAATTACTATTTAAAAATTCTTCCCCACTTTCAAAAGCCTTCTGCAAAAAGTAATTTTTTAACTTTCCTTTAAACGCAATTAGAGGTAGGTTTTTGACGGCAACAGGCAAATGGTTAAAAAAATTTGGACCAAAGAAATTTGAACCAAACCTGCTGCTTTTTAGTCGTAGCATAGGAAGTCTAATGTTGTTATTTCTGGTGTTGCAGTCGTGAATATTAGTTTGCAGAGTGTACTTTTCGGGATTTTGTTTTACATAAAGTAAAGTAATGTATATGTAGAGAGAGAGGAGACAGTCATGATATTTACTTCTATAAACTTGTGCCGAACCTCATCTAGATACCCCAACCAGTAATAACTCTTAGTACTTTTCTCTGCAGACCAAATATCCTTTCTACCCCTGATGCATGACCCCACACAATCAGACCATAATTTACCCTTGATTCAAAAAGCTCAAAATAGGCAACCCTCAATACCTCTAGAGAAACCATTTTTACTAGATTGCGAAAAACAAAGATTATTTTTGACAGTGACTTTGAAAGTTCCTCTGTGTGTTGTTTCCAGTTTAAATGTTGATCCAAAAATATGCCAAGGTACTTTACTTTATCTGGATTTTCAAAGTTAAACAGAGGTCGATGTGTAAAAATAATATCTATGGTTTTATTGTTGTTTAAAGATAGCCTATTTGCCAAGAACCATTCTTGTACATTTGATTTCCCCCCCTCCATGAGCCTTAGAGTATTTTGAAAATCCGTACTATTAGATACTATATTAGAGTCATCAGCAAATAGAATAGTTTTCCAAAAAGGCAGACAGTTTTTTATATCGTTAATAAAGATCAAGAACAGCAACGAACCACTGGTCAGGTCTCTGATAGTTGAACTTTTACCTTTAACTGTTACGTATTGTTATTGCTGAGATATGAATTTAAAAGTTTAATACTTAATGTATCAAAGTTATAAAATTTTAGTTTTTCTATAAGCTCATGGTGAGGGACACAATCAAATGACTTTTCTAGAAGGGTTACTCCCACATATTCACCTAGTTCCTGTTTCTCTGTGATAGTCTCCAGCAGTTTTATAAAAGCATATTTTGTGGATTTTTTTTCACGAAATCCAAATTGATTTATATAAAAAAGACTGTTCTATTCGAAATGCTCAAGTATTTGCTGCTTTAATATAATTTAAAAATTTTTAGAGAGAACGGGAACCAAGGAAATAGGTCTAAAATTATTGGTTGTGGCTGGACCGCCCTTGTGAATGGGAGTGACCCTTGAGACCTTCAGGGACTCGGGAAACACGCCCTCTTCAAGGCAACAATTTAATAATTTAATTAAGGGTGACAATATTGGGTTTTTAACTTTTTTTTAAATATAAGATAATAAGTTGTAGTGATCCATGCTTTTCTTATTTTTAAGATTATTTATACTGTCCCTAACCTGGATTTGACCAAACTGTTTAAACTTAAAGGTATGAACATCATTATTATTTTCTAAATAAGAGTGAAAAGAAGTTTCGCTCCTTGGCATATCTTTGGTCAAATTTTCAGGAATAGACACAAAAAAATCATTAAGAACTTCTACATCAATTTCATGACATGAATCCTGCTTTCTTTCTTTCTTTGTGTGTTTATTAAATCCCAGTATGTTTTTGATACACTACTCCCCCTCTCATTTATCCACCTTTTATAATATTGCTTTTTTGCTAGTATTAATTTTTCTATAGTGTAATTTTAGTTGTGAAAGGTGTTTTTTTACATTCTCAAAAGGGAAATTATGATAAAAACGAATATTTTCTCTTATTTGAGCTAGTTGGGAAGTGTACCATTTACATTTTTTTGTTTTTTTAACAGTAATTTGTTTTTCTTTCAAAGGAAAAGCAGAATCCATGCCATTACTTAAAATGTTTAAAAGTTTGTCAAATTTGGTGTTTAGATCTAATCTAGAGTTACTTACAAAGGTCCAGTCTGTCCTACTTAACTCTTCATGCAATTTAAACAAGCCCTTTGAGCCTCAACTCGACTGCCTTATGATCTGACAGTCCAGGATCATGCACCTGCGCTATGTAAGGGTCCTTGAAAAACTAAAATATTGTCAAGACAGTTTTTGAATCTTGTATTTTCATTTACAGTAGGCCTGAAACGATAGGAAATAATTATGTTAATGTTAATGTTTTTTTACATTCTCAAAAGGGAAATTATGATAAAAACGAATATTTTCTCTTATTTGAGCTAGTTGGGAAGTGTACCATTTACATTTTTTTGTTTTTTTAACAGTAATTTGTTTTTCTTTCAAAGGAAAAGCAGAATCCATGCCATTACTTAAAATGTTTAAAAGTTTGTCAAATTTGGTGTTTAGATCTAATCTAGAGTTACTTACAAAGGTCCAGTCTGTCCTACTTAACTCTTCATGCAATTTAAACAAGCCCTTTGAGCCTCAACTCGACTGCCTTATGATCTGACAGTCCAGGATCATGCACCTGCGCTATGTAAGGGTCCTTGAAAAACTAAAATATTGTCAAGACAGTTTTTGAATCTTGTATTTTCATTTACAGTAGGCCTGAAACGATAGGAAATAATTAAATCTTTAAAATCAAGAAATTGAGATTCATTGCTATGGAATCTTATATTAAAGTCTCCTAATATTATTATCTTAGAGTTTAAGGATTTAATTTTATTTAGTAGTGAGTTAAAAGTTTTCATAAAAATTTTAAAATCCCCTGTTAATTCCTTTGTTTTATTAGTATTAGTAGGAGGCCTATATATAGAAATTATAACTTTATTATTCTTTCTCGATTCCACAGCAGCTACCTCGCAATGTTTTTCAACACTTAAGTTTGTTAAACTATCACAATTTTTAAAATCTGATTCTGATCTGCATAGGGCTAATAATAATAATATAATATAAACCCTCTATATTGTTTGTTTTGTTATATTTTTTTGACCCGAAAATACTATTTTACTTAAATTACAGATCGTTGAAGATTGCCCAGTAACCAACATTTTGAGTGAACCTTTAAATGGCAGCAGGAAAATAACAGGCGTTCAAACCTCACAGGGCCTTGTTATCAAAACAGGTACCATTGTCAATGCTGCTGGTGTATGGTCAAGAAATATTTCCGAAATGTTGAAAATAGATATACCAATAACACCCATGAAACATTCATATGTATTAACAGGTTCAATCCCAGAAGCGAAAGGCACGCCCTGTATCAGGGATCACGATGGTGGGTTGTATTTGAGGCCACAAGGAGACTCTATTTTATTTGGAGGTTATGAAAATAACCCAGAAATAATCAAGGAGGTAATACAAGTTTATTATGCCGGGTAGAAAAACAAGTTTTCTTTAAGATCTAAGTGCATCGTGAAAAACCTTTTTGACCCAATCCGCGCAGACTCAGGCCAAGTTGAATGCACTATAGTGACGGATTTGGCTGAAATTTGAGATACATGTTCCTTAAGGTTCCATTAGAAGTTTTCTTTAAGGATCTTGATCAAAAAAAAAAACAGATACAATTTATTAAAAATTTTTGTGAAAAGTTGACTTTCTCGTGGAATAACTTAAACACTAATTAATCTTAAAACCGGTTTCACTATTAAAAAGGGCATACTTTTTTTATAGGTTACGATAACCTGAAACTGTTTTGTTGCTGCATCAATGAGGTAAGTTCTTTTAACTTTAAAGTTATATTCCTTAAAACCCCTATTTTTTATTTCTTTAAAAATTTTAGGGTATACTCTTAAATGTGTCTACATCGAACAGCAATCATCGCTAGAATACCTTTTTTCGATATATTTTTTTTATATCTTTAAATATTACCAATAGGCGAAATTTTAAGCAATTTTTCACAATAAACCAAAATTTTAAAGACAAAATATTAATTAAAATTAATATTTTTAATAGGTATTTATTGATAATGATTTTTAATAAAAAATTAAACTACATATTAAATACAATGCGGCCCAAAAGTCACAACTCTTCTCACTTAACTTACCAATCAAATTATTCAAGAGTTTAGAGGGACGGGGTGTGACTTTTGGTCTGCACTTTATATCATATATAGTTAAAAAATTTATTGAAAATCATTATCAATAAATATTTAGTATAAATATTTATTTTAATTATTATTTTGCCCTTAAAATTTTGGCTTATTGCGAAAAAATGCTTAAAATTTCGCCTATTGGCAATATTTGAAGCTATAAAAAAATTATATCAAAAAAAGGTATTCAAGCGATGATTGCTGTTGAATTTAGATACATTTACATTTATCTTAAATTTTTTAAAGAAATACATCATGGGGTTTTGAGGAATATGGCTCAAAGTTAATTGGACTTACATCATTAATGCAGCAACAAAACAGTTTCAGGTTATGAGTAACGTATAAGAAAAGTATGCCTTTTTTAATAGTAAAAACCGTTTTAAGCTATCTTAATTGGTGTTTAAGTTATTCCACGAGAAAGTCAACTTTTCAGAAAAATAAATTTTTACCCAATTGCGAAAATCAAAAATATTGAGATCCATAATTTAACGTACGTATACTTATAGTGAAGAGATATTATTTTAAAAAATCAAACTTTTAGTCATCATTCACTTTATTAATAATTTAGGTTAGTTACCGGTTTCGATTATCATCGTCAGACTACAAGAAATTACACAAGTTAGAGATTATTTTAAGAAAAACAAAGTTTATCTTACATAGCCAATAGATTTACTATTTTCGAAAATTGAGAAAATCGGGTATGTTTCTTATTTGGGTTTAATTAATTAAAACAAAACTCATTTAAATAAACATAAAAATAATAGGCATTTAATGCATTATTGCTATCAAAAAATAAACTTAAAATGGTACGGTTAGACCGCACTTACTTTCTCGCGTAAAGGTTTTGATAAATTTTAAGCTATTGAGTATTCTGTTGTTATTTTTAATTTTTAATTTTATCAATTAATTTTATCAATTTATTTTCGGTGTAAAAAGTAAACTGAAAATATAAATTTCCATTCGCCTTCGCCAAAATTGCAAAAAAATATTTTTCGCCATTATGCTATTTTTCCGGAAAAAACTAGTAACAGCATAATTTTATGTTTTTAATTTATTAAAACACGATTTTTTCGATTTTTGTTCATCAGTAAACTACCCTTGGCTTGAAAAAAATTAAAAAAAACCCTGAGCAATCCCATAAACACCTTAATTCGGAGTTTTTGGTCAGCGTTTTGAACTAAAATTTATAAAAAGTCCAAAAGTAAATAAATTTTATTACATTCAGGGTTACTCAGAAAAGGGGTCATTAAAAAAAAACAAAAACTCCTGAAGGTTCCAGAAACCGATTTGCCAAATTTACTAAGCTTAACCAACGAACTAATAACTCTTCTCTCTAGAATAGGCATTTCATTTGTAAAAAACTGACAAAAACGTAGCCAACATATACATTTGTCTGTCTTACTCGCACAGCCTTGTTCTAACAGAGACAACAATAACAGTTACTGGTAATTGTTATTGTTCAGGCCTGAATATACCTACTATTTGTTTACAAACAAACCGAGATGTTGGCGATGCTTTATATTAACGGTATGCGTTTTCTAGAGAGAAGAGTTGTTAGTTCGTTAAGCTTAACACTCTAAGGTTCAATATTACTTTTATAAGAATTAAAATTACCAAATTAGGGTATGTGACTAAATATGATCATGTAAATCGAGTTCTATCAAAAAAATTACATTTTTTAAACAAAAAGTGATATTTGTAATGACGATATGCCAATATGTACATCGCAATAATTGTTTATAAACAAAGTTATTCATATTTGAAGTTTCTTTAACTTCAAATATTCAACTTATCACGTACTAAAGTTATCATAAAGTTATCAATTAAAATTTAGGTTTTCAAAATTTTAGTATTTAATTTTTCGTCCTCGAACCGTGGAATTTCACATTCAAATGAATTTTTCTCGAAAACGGTTAATCTTACAGTATTACAACAAGAGTACTTTTTTATGTATTTTGACCTAAGAAATCATATTTCAAAAATAAAATTGCAAAAAAATTACACAGAAAAAAGTTTGGGACAAAAAACTGATAAGCCCCCCCCCCCGTTTCGCACACCCCTGGTTGAAATAAGTACATGAAAATAACACATAAAAACGGGCCTTGGTAGGATTAGTTGACGTGCAAAACCTCGTTGATATATCTCAAAGGGTTCCTGAGTTATTAAATAAAAACCGATTTTTTTAGCCACTTTCAAAGGGGCGTAGCTCCCTTATGACGCATTTTTAGACATATGTTTATAGGAACTTTTTGTCATATTTTATGATGTAGAATCATCTAAAATTTTCGATGCTATTCCAAATACACCGTGTATAATTAACACTTAGTTAACATTGTTTATAATACGTTTATTTTACACGAAACACTGCATTTATAAATAACACAGCTACACAAAAAGAAAAAGGTCCGTTTTTTTAGGAGACTATCGCATTCTTATGTATTTTGAGAAGCTGAATTCGAATTTAAGGTCAACATAGCACCTCATCCTATTATTTTTGAGGTATCTCCAAAACTACTCCGATAAGGTACTATTTTGACCTCAAATTCGGATTCAGCATCTCAAAATACAAAGGATCTCCGAAAAAATTCTTGACTTTTTTTTCTTTTTTTTTTTTGACATGGGACTTTCCGAGTGAAATCTCGGAAATTTGACGCACAATTTTTATTTTTTTGTAACTTTTACTATTTATTTATAGTGTTAAAGTCACATATAAAAATGGTTTTTAAGTCTCCAACTATTTTAATTACTGAGAAACACCACCAACGAACGAACGAACGAATGAATGAATGAATGAATAAAATTATTAATAACTAAATAAATAAATCTTCTACATCTACACAGTATTTAAATAAATACTTCATATTTAAAGAAAACATGTATGTAAGAAATTTTACTTAGATCTTAAGATTAAACTAAACTTTGAACATTTTTAAATATAGGAGGGTGCATCAATTTTAATACTTGTAACAATAATATCACTGCACGACAAAACATTTAGGCATTAGATTTGTCAATGTCATTTGTTAATTTAGGACAATTCAGGAGGTGAAAATCAAAACGCAGTTTTTGACTTTGTTACATAGAAGCTTGTCAATTACTTGAATCAAATTGTATTGTTTACTAAGTGACAAGCTGCTGTGCCACAAAGTCAAAAACTGCGTTTTAGTCGAGTCCCCAAGGGGTTTCGTTACTTTATATCATGTGCGTTTTTTATTTTTATTTAAAGTTTCCAATCCTATCTAATATGCAAGACGAATTGTTCAAGTTAGCTTTCTAAAACTTTGGAAGGTAAATTCATATCAAAAGACAAGTCTTTTTAAACCTATATCCAAAAATGCTTTGTAAGGGAGCTAGGTCCCTTCAATGACAACCCTGAAAATTAAATTTTTATTTAATTTTTCAGGAAATATTTAGGCTGCAGAAACGAGTTTATGCATGTGTTCTTACCAACTACCATATCTTTTGTTAAGTAGCTTCAACCTTTTTTGACTTTAATTGTAAAAATGCATAAAAACTTAAATCATGTAATAGTGCCCTATTGAAAATGAAGGGTTTGGTAGGGTACAAATGGTTCACAAACCGGACTTGAGCGGGTAAATTTCATCAGCTCAAGTCCGGTTTGTGCACCATTTATACCCGCGCAGACCCTTCATTTTCAACAGGGTGTAGACTCACTTTTTTTAAGATAAAAAAGCATTTCAAAATATTTAAAAAAAATTGAAAATAGCTTAAGGAAAAGTTGGAATTTTTTAGGAAAAATACTTTTATTATTTGGATCAATCCAACCAATTGAAAAAAAAAACAATAAAAAATAAAAAAGTTAGGGACCAACTTTTAAAAAATATATATAAATAACATTTGGTTTGGACCAAAAAAGTCCAAACCAAACCAAATGGGAGGCATAGCGTAGTGGCTAGTGCGTATGTATAGCAAGCCTGCTAGCGTGAGTTCGATTCTCACTGGCGTCGATTTGCCTTTTTCAGTTAATTAATAATTGTAATTTGGCGAAGGCTATAAGTGAAACGGACACTCCCTAGAAATTGGTTTGAAAGTCAATATAAGCCGGTGGTTCCCTCTACTACTAGCCCACACAAGTCCTGGACTTAGGGGATGCTAAATTAAGTAGAATAGTACGAGGTTAAACAAACAAACAAACATGAAAAATCGCTTAAATGACCTAAAGTAGCGAAACCCCTTTGCGACTCGACTATATTAGAAAGATATTTTTGAATGACGTTGACGGATGTCTTGCCTAAAAGATCAACCTCAATTTTGTCGCACAGTGTAATCAATGTTTTTGTTTTTTTAAATTATTCAATAAAGTAAAGGCACATCCACAGGCCCTTATGCGAGCCTAACATAACGTTATAAGCCTGTGCACATCAAGCCAATCACGGGAACCTATGTTATGTAGTTATTATGCTATTTATGAGAGCCTCTGGCTAGGCCTTAAGTTGTTTTATCTACTTTAATTTATTTTTAAAGTATTATTATTATTGTAAGCGTGCGTGAAGTGATATAAATTTATAGATATATCTATAAACTTATAATAAATGAAAAATATGTATACTTTTCTTATTTTATTATTTTTATTTTAGATGAAATCTGAATTCCAATTTAGCTTGTTTGAAATGGATAAGACTATTTTTGACACTCACTGGAAACACGCTGTAGAACTATGTCCTAAATTTGAGTCAGCTGGTATAAAATCTGATGTTTGTGGACCAGAAGCATTTACACCAGATCATAAACCATTGTTAGGAGAAGATCCACAACAAATTGGTAAGTACACTGACAAAAACAATTTTACGAAAAAATAGTGTTTATTACTCATAAAGTATCGTGATCATTAATCATCATTTTTTTGCGTAAATTATTATAATTCACGAGTCTACAGAGAGATCAATAACTGACATGCCAAAATTTAAGAGGTGATTCTGCATCCAAAAATATCAAAAAAAGTTACTATAAAGGTTGGTCCGCAAATGAGCCCTAAGGGAGCTACGGCCCTTTAAAATTATAATAAAAATAAGGTTTTTAATTAATAACTCTGGTACTCTTTAAGCTAGAGCGACGAGCTTTTGCATGTATACTATTATTAATAAGGGCAATAAGTTTATGTTAATATATTTTTTTAATTTATCCACATTTTTGCCCCAAACTTTGTTATGTGTACTTTTTTGGATTTTTCGTAAAATATGGATTCCTTGAGTAAAAATAATCAAGAATTTTTTTCATTGACCTATTCCTTTTCAGGGCCCAAAATACGTAGAAAAAATATAGTCTGGTTTATAAAAAACTAACTTTATTTTTTTTGTGGTTCTGTGTTTTGGACAGGGGGCCCTCGGGGCATTTTTTTTAAATTGAAAGGGGGTCGTATGATACATCATTTCAAAGGTATTGCAATTCTCTATTCAACCATGTACACATTGGTTGTACCGTAATTAATACGTTCACTGCCAACGGCTAGTTTTGACAGCGGAGCAATGGGTATGGGCAAGGGAAAAATAGAAAGAATTTATTAATGTTGTTAGGGGCGCCAGTTACTTTAGCTTTTACTCCTTTAGGTAAGTAACAACCTAGTGTAAATACTTAAGCTTTTCAGTTTGAGAAAATATAACCCCTAAATAAAATAAGATAATTCATTTGAGAAATTTATTATAAATAAACTTAATGAAAGCACATCAAGTAATGTATTAATATATATAAAAAATATGTGTAATTATATTAAGATATAATTAAAGAAATCTTAATAAAAATTACTAAATTCAGAAATCATTCGACTTAAATGTATAAAGAAAACATGAAGTTCAGCAAGCACCAAGAAATGTATGTAAACAACAATCATTTCTTGCAGTGTATAAAAGTCATGCTTAAATTAGAAATCATTTAATCAAAAGTATGATATTTAATAATTAATAAATGAGATTAAATGTTTTAAAAAAAATAAGTACCTAAATATGAACAAAAGCCAGAAGGGCATATAGTATTAATCAATACTATATCAGATCTGATAAAGTTTACAGTTATAAGAATATTGAAATAAAAGAATTTAAAAATATGAAATATTGCTTTCAAAAGTTTTCAGAATGAGTACTTAGCTGGTTTCTGCAAAATCCATGAGGTATGAATTCCATCGTCTCCATCTGTGCAAGTCTCCCCTATGCTGATGAATTCATTTCTCAAATGAAAGAAAAAAAAATATAGGCTGTCCCATCTACTTTGGAAAAATTATCTTCCAGGATAAAATGTACGATTGAAAATGTTGTCCGGGATTAAATATGCTTTTGAAAATTATGTCCAATATAAAATTGTCTGCTAGACGGTCATATAGAATTTATCTATGCCGAAAAATACAGAACCATGTTCCAACAGAACATCACTCCATGCGGAGAACTTGTATATCAAATATACCAAAATAAACTTCAACTTAAATTAATGTAATTCCATATTAATGGTATAGAAATGGTGAGTAATTAATGGTAATTAATTAATGTAGTAATAATGGTGGTGTCATTCTAAGTCTTCGATGTCCATCGAAACGTTATAAATGCGTAATTGTAGAAAATAACAGTTATAATATCTTCCGCATTGTTTAAATATTCATTTTCACTAACTTTAAATAAAAATACATGAAGGATTACTTCGATGATTACAGAAAATAAACACTCGTCAAAATGAGACCACCATTGTACAGAGTTGCTTCAAGAAGGAGGAAAATCGACCTTATCAACCGGTATGAACCCTTCAGGTAAATAAAATCCTATTTCTGAACTATTAGCGACATCTATGCAAGTCATTATCAACTACAGTTTTACCGTATAGGATTCCTAATAAAGGTAACGAAAACTACACCAAAAATAATAACAAATTAAAAGAATGTTTCCTAATAAATCCGTATCACAAAAAATGGTAGGCGAAATATTTAATAATGTAAATTTGATTTAGTATATTTGTCACCTTTCAAATTATTTTTATAAATGTGTTTGATTTGTTTTATTAATTAATTTTTGCAATGCCTCATTTAACCCTTTGTTGGCGGACGGTACTCTGAAGTACCGGTTTTTTGTTAAATCATATTAATTCCCTATTACCTTGAAAGCTTCTTATAGCCAAGTTCAAGTCCTCTTTGAACAGTTCATATACTCTATTCACAGCAAGAGGGCAACACTATACAACACAATATCATGATTTTTATAGAGTCGTGCAGTGACAGTTGGCGTTATTATAGTGAGTTGGTTTGTTTTTTTTTTAATTTTTTTTTTATTTACTTGTGTGAAGTTTTTGTGGGGACGTTCATCAACCTACAAAATGACTTGTTTTTTTAAGGGGATGGACCGACTGCTTTAATTTGCCTACTTTCTTCAACGTACTCAGCTCAAAATTTTTTGGAAAGCTTTTCCAAAAAAATCTCAAAAAATTAATTTATGCAAATTTACATACTATAATCACTTGTGAAATAATCGTATTTTTGATTAGTCAGGCAACAAAGGGTTAAATGAAGTAGAAAGAGCTGATCACCTGGAAGATGGTCGTTCAGTTAATAAATTGGCTATAGAATTTGGTGTAGGGATCTGTACTATTAGAAGAATAAAGGAAAAAAGGGCTAATGAAGGTATCGTAAGAAGAAAGGTGGGATCAGGAAGAAGAAAGGCGACTACCCAAGAGGAAAATGATAATTTGTTAAATTATTTAAGGGTCAATCCATTGCGAGATGCCGTACAGGCAATAAATGCCACTAATTTCCCGGCATTTCGAATGATTGCCCATCGCAGAATTCGTGACTCCGAAATAGCTAATTACAGTGCATCTAGAAAGCCTTTTCCAACTAAAAATCACAAGGAACAGCGGGTTGAATTTTCTCTAGAACTCAGACAGTTTGAAAAATCTTCTCATGACGGTCAGGTCAGAGTGTATAGGCCCATAAATACCCGTTATGAAGAACGGTATACAGATCTGACAGATCAGGCCGTTTTTCTGTAAATACCTGGGCATCGATTAGTGCACAGGGACCGGGTGTATTGTGTATTGTTGAGGAAACACCACCAATACGTATGTTACAAGCGCCTAAATGCAGCTCTCTGTGCAGGAGTTTGTTTTGGTTTTTTCTTGGTTTGGACTTTTTTTTAATGAGGGGGCCTTGGTTCACGTTAACGTTGGTTTGGCGTCTGTTTGGTAGTTTTTTTTTGTAAAAAAATGTTTTTTATTTAAAATAACATTTAAAAACGGTCAGTTTATCAAAAAGCTGCATAAAGAGCTGCACATAGGCGCTCCTACATATGTCAGGATTCTGATGGAAATAATGCTTCCGTCGCACTATGTCGTAAATGGTGCGAAAAAGTAACCATAATTATTTAAATACTAAAATTCAATGAAAATGTCTTTTTATGGAATAAAAATATTTTTAGTCACTAGTTAATTCTTAAGTAGGCTATGTGCCAATTTTTAAATACCATTCCAAAATATTCTTTTTGATATACATTTTTGTGATAAAATTTAATTTAATGTATTTTATAGATAAAAAATTAAATTAAGTAATTTTATGATTTGTTCTAAAAGGGGCTACTCGCCAGTTTTTAAATATTTAAGGTATATTTCATTGACAGTACAGATCAGGCGGTAAATGCTTTCTTATCAGATAAAATATTATATTTTTACATTTTCCATTATTCGTTCTAAAAGGTTAATGTATAGAATCACCCCGCAGTATTGAAACTTTTATTTGTGTATTTTTAGATCATATTTTTGATTCTCAGAACGTGAAATTGAGTTTTTAATTGTCATTTTCTCGAAAACGGTTGGCCCTACAGTGTTACATAAGGAGGACCTTTTTTTATGTATTTTTAATTAAAAAATCATATTTTATTAATAAATGTCAAAAAATCTACAGATGAAAAAGCTTGGGGCAAAAAATAGATATCGCCCCCCCATTTTGCGTCCCTGATTAAAATTACAAAATAAAAATTACATAAAATGATAGCCTTTACCAATGTTATGGCATGTGCAAAAAATCTTTAATGTAGTTCATAGGGTTCCAGAGATATTAAATAAAATCTACTTTTTAGATGTACCCTTAGAAGGGTCGTAGCTCCCTTATGGCTCATTACCGCACCAATTTTTATAGGAACTTTTTTTTCGTATTTTTTAATGTAGAATCCCTTCCTTAAAATTCTCGAGCTTATTTTTGAATAACCCTGTATACCCTGTATATGTTTATCCGATACTCCTCATCTTTGTCCTTCCGAGGTAAATAATAAATTATGATACTTTTACTATCAATAAGCTTTATTTGCATGTCAAATAATATTTATATTTATTTTATTATATTCAAAATAAAATTTTAAAATGCTTAATTATCATACTTTTTTTTATTAAAAAACGCTTAATTTTAAGTAGGTGGACCAGAGAGGGCAAAATTAATAATATAGGTCTATTCGGCATGTTTTTACGAACACTTTGTGGCACCGCTTATAACACAGCTTCGCAACATAACGTTTTTTAAATTTTGTGTCTCAACAACACGTTAAAAATAAGTCGTTAATTTCCAGTACGGTATCCACCTGAATTGAGTATAATTTGCATATTTACGATTTTCCCTCTAAACAGTTTTATTCCAAACCTTGTGACAAACTATAGCCCTATTAGGCCGTTTATCAGTGTACAGTTAAAACTTTATCTAAAAGATAAAGTCTCAGTTAAGAGCATATTCTGGATTTTGGTTGGAGTTGCTATGGTTATTTCGTGTCAGGTTTTAACTGTACACTGATAAACTGGGCCTTAGAATTCAAATAATAATTTTTATTCCAAATGAAGTACTCTCGCATCACAAAATGTATAAAATCGAAATTTCTGCACCGTTAGGAAAAATGCTAAGCCTGCATTATAAAATGATTACATTTGAAAAAAATGTTTAAACCTAATGGAGAATAGTACAATAAACTAGTTTAAATAGATTTTGTGATCATATTGCCAAAATCGTTTAGCGAGTTATGGTTACTTTCTAAGCCTTAATACGACATAGTGCGTCGGTAGTTCAAGTGTTTCCTCACAATAACTTTACATTCCAACAGGACAATTGTCCTATTCATACCGCAGCAGTTGCACAAAACTGGCTGAGGATTAATGAAATGAACGTTTTGTCTTGGCCTTCAAAAAGCCCCCATTTAAATCTAATTGAGAATGTTTGGTTTGGATCCAAACCAAATGGTAAAAAAAATGCACCATGAAAACTTTTGTCCCCAAAATAGATAGCAATTATTAGACGCAATAAATGAAGCATGGCGAAATATAACGTCTGAATATAGTCAACGATTAATTGCTTCTATGCCCAACAGAATCAATTGTGTGTTGAATAATAATGGAGCTGCGACAAAATATTAAATTTTATTGTTTTTTTATTTGAACTAGTTTTAAGTAATTTATTGTTAAATTTTGATTTCTTGTTTTAATGTTTTTAAAAATATTGTTTTTTTTGTATTAGGTAATTTTAAAATATTTTTTTACCTATGCTCATTTCTTTATTACCAGTTAGGGGAAGGTAGCTTATATCGTACCGGTCTGCAAATCGTAATTTTTTAATTTCTCTAACTTCGAACAGATGTTTGAGACAACTTATGACTTTCAATAATAGCTAGCTTGGAGATAAACTCTCACACACAATTTGGTCGTTGTAAATTAACCTCAAGGTATAGATAAAGTCAGTCAAATAAATTTCTTAAACTGATCTAAAAAAGTCCAAACTATCTGCAAGTTTTTATAAGGATATTTCTCTTCAGTGAGTACAGTTACCAAATTGTTTTATGTGTAATTACATTAACTAATATCAGTAGAATTAGCATATAAACAAAAAATATATATATATATATATATATTTTAGTTTATACGTTATATTTTTTATTTTTATGCAAAATAGGAAGGTTTCATAAATCGTACCGGTATTAATTTTTGTAAATCGTCCAGGGTTCAATTAACTTAGGATATGATTAAAGTTGTGTTTTTCTTTTTTTCCATAACATTGTGATAAAAAATCATAGAAAGTTGTAATTTGAATAATTATTCAAATTACAAGATTATAATCTATTCCAGTTATTGACAATTAAAAATAAATAAAAAATTACTACCCGTGAAGTAATACACGTAATTAATTACATTCTAATGAGTAAATAATAATCCTTTATTCCAGCCCATAGGACCATATACAAAAAATACAAAAAATACAAAACATACAAAATATCTACAAGAAAATTAATAATTAGCCAATATACAAAAGTTCAAAAGAGCTACCGTCCCCCCATTAAAACTCTACTCCAGGTATGCCATAGATTGGAAAGCCATAGAATGTCACTCCTTAGCAGAGCCACAATAAAGAGGTTGGAAGATTTATACAGCCGATCGCGGAACCCAAAAGCCCGAAATCTACGAATAGCTAGGAAGTCATTAACACGAGCCGTAGCAAACATTTCACTAGCACTAGAAAATCTCGGTATGTTATTTAAGAGTCTAAACGCATTATTATAGCACACGCGCAGATTATTCCACCATCCCAGTGTATAATTACACCAAAGTTCGGACATGTAGATCCCTGAGCAATATGTTTGAAATAACAGTTTTTTAATGTCAGAGTTACACTTGGAGAAACGACGGGTTAACATATTAGCACGGACGCAGAGGGCTTTGTACTGTCTCTGAATGTCGAGATTATCGGAGAGATCACAGGTTAGAATATGCCCTAAGTATTTGAATTGCTACACTATACTTATAAGACTACCGTTAAGTTTGATCGGGGGCACCATTAAGTCTTTATAATTAGAAGGTCTGAACACCATGGCACAGGTTTTGTTGACATTATATACAAGGTGGTGCTCTACAGCGAAATCTTCACATATTCTAATGAGTTTATACAGTCCCTCAAGGGAAGGGCACAGCAGAACCATATCATCCGCATAGCTAAGGCAGTTAATTAGCACTCCATTGATATAGCACCCAACACCGGAGAGTTTTAGACGAAGGTGAAGACTGTCGATGTAGGCATTAAATACATCAGGTGAAAGAAGGCTACCCTGACGCACACCATTTCTGATATAGAACGGTGGAGATAAACTGGAACCCCATCTGGCAACTCTGACTACGTTATTGTTCCAATGCGACAAAAGCCGCAACCAGAGAGAAGGCGCTTCTCGCTCCTTAAGAATCTTCATGAGGGTTGGATGATGTACTCGGTCGAAAGCCTTACTGAGGTCAAGGAATAGAGCATATACAGGAGTTTTCAGGTTGACATAGTATCTAATAGTTTCCTTGAGTACAAAAACATCTTCGGAGGTTCCTAAATGCTTCTTAAAACCAAACTGGTTAGGTTCCGTGGAGAGAAAGGGGCTGAGCACATTAAGCATTATGATTTCAAGAACTTTAGACATAGCCGTAGAAAGAGCAATAGGCCTATAGTTGGACGATGCAGACACGTCTCCAGTCTTATTCTTAAGAACAGGTACAAATATGGTTTTAGTTAGGTCGTTCGATATAAAACCATGACGTAAAATTGTTGTAAAACAAATGCTAAGAAGAACGGAGACTCTTTTATCAGAATATATCAGGTGTTCAGGGTAAATTCCATCCTAGCCAGCAGATTTGCTACGCTTAAGGGATTTGATTGCATTTCCAACTTCCAGAGCAGATATTATAGGACACTCATCAGCGAGTAGATTAAATTCATCACGTACATTATTAGAGGGATATAAATTGCCAGAATTTTCAAAGTTGGTACCCCAGAGCTGGGCTATGTCACTTTCTCCTGAGATCCCATCGATAGTGGCTATCGTAGACTTTTTCACAGCCATAGACGAGGTAGATTTCCAGAATGAAAAAAAGTCTTTGTTACGGAATTTGGTAGCCAATGCATTGGCACGTAGCTGTTCCTCACGATTTCTGGTATTTCTGAGCGTAGTCTTAAATATAGACTTAAGGACACGCCGCTCCTCATTAATTGGACCATCAGGAGGACGTCCAGCAGCAACCCACTCCAAAAATGCAATATGCGCAGACCGGTATAAGTTAGAAACCTCTTCAGACCAGCCAGGTATCGGATTAGGCCTCTTTATACTCTTCGTTTTAAAAGTAGCTGCTATTGCACATTTAAGGTTCGATATTATATCAGAGTAAAATTTCGCTATTTCCTCTCTATGAGAGTAGTCATTACATCTAATATTACTGCAATGAATAGACGAAGGAAGAAGTATTTTAGTCATAAATTCGTTAGTATTGTTACCGTATAGATCAGCAAGCTGTTCGCAGTTCTTTGTCCAGTTTAGAGAATTCCCAGAACTAACAGTAGTTACAGCCAACGAAGGCAGATTATCTATCTTAAGTGTCATAGATAGAGGAAAGTGATCAGATGGATTAGTATCGTAGATTACTTTTGTTTCCAAAACATTGCTAATTAAGGAATGCGAGACAATACAATGATTCAGCCAGGAGGTTGTGTGATGAGCCTCGCTAATAAAAGTAAAACTGTTGGCGTCAAGTACAGATGTGTCATATATAGATAAGTTCGAGTCGTCACAAAATTGAAGTAATTCAATATAAAAGTTGGTTGAGGGATCTGCGTTGAAGTCGCCTAAGAATATGACATCAACAATAGCCGCAAAGTTACCCAGTAGATCTACATAAACTGGCACATTTTCTTCAGCATATACCGGCATATATATTGTACAGAGCAGAATGCACCTCCCATTGACATTTAGGGCACTCCAGCTAGGCGATTATTATTGCAGATGATAGGTTTAACACAGCAAGCAATCTTCTCATTCCATAAGATACCAAGACCACCATAAGGCCTTCCACGAATAATACCCGCACTAGTATCCATAGCCGACACACCGGTAAAAAGAAAGTTAGGATGAACAGAATCTAGCGTAGTCAGGTCCTCCGGAGTCAGCCAGGTTTCTTGGAGACAGCAGATATCATGACTATTGCATAAAGCATTAACGGTATTCAAGGAGGTTTTAACATTTTTACAGTTATAAGAGACCAGCTTTAGCTTTTTCATTGCCTTGTTTGAAATAGGTTTTCCCACTCTCTGACAACAGCTTCCTGTGGCCAAATATCAGGGTTAAAAGCTAAATCAAAAGAACTGTAAGGTATTCCGATTTTAAATGAGTTGAATTCACCAGTTCTGGTACGAAGGCTTATAATTAGGCAATTTTCTATGCCACACTGATTCAGGTGTGATTTTAAACTTTCAGCAGTTATAGATATATCGATTCTAGAAGCGAACAGGTATTTAAATTTAGTTAAAGCAGGCAGAGAATTATTTCCGGAACCCAAAATTGTTCTTTTATTAGAAGGGTTTTGATTAGAATGTTTATTACCAGCTTGACTAAATGCAGAATTAATATTTTTATTAGTAAGCGCCTTAGACTCTATGGAATTACTATCTTCTTGCCTTTTGGATTTTCCATTCAAGAGTACCTACACTAGGAGTAGGAGATACCTTAGTAGTGGTTCCGGTTTGTTTGTTGGTGTCGGACGTGTTACTAACACTGTTTGAACGATTAATGCGTTGATTGTTAGGGAGTTCAGGCGTTGAATAAATTCTCAATCTTTGAGAGCTAGATTGAGAAGCTTTAAGAAGTTTAACTTCTTCCTTTATTGCAGAAAATTCGTTGAAGTTTCCAAGCTTAATTCTTTCTAGCTCAAATCGTAAGGTAGTAACTGTTTTTAGAAGCGAAGATACGTCGATATAGTCAAAAGTGACCGGAGGCAGAGAAAAAAGATTAACAGCGGCAAATGTCGGCAGCTTTGCAGGGTCAGTTTCACGCAAAGTTTTAATTATATCGGTAAGTAAGCGTTTTTTGTAACCTTCTCCCTTTCTAGTGGCAGGACCATTAAACGTACAACCACGCACTGCAAGAACTTCTTTAGCTTCTTCAATAACAGCTTCGGAGAAAGTGTTATCACAGAGTTGTACCAATGAGACTTCATCCAGAGTGTTAAATTTTTGTTGAAGAAAGCATAAGACCTCGTTAATAACAAAACCACAACTACATGCCATAATTAGCGTGAAAATATAGTCATTTAGAGAAAAAAATTAAAAGTTGTAGAAAACCGTATAAAAAAGTAAGTCCGGCAACGCCGCTTAAAAATTTCGACTGGACACTGTTATCAGCTCGACTTCAGAAATCAAAACAAACGAAATAAACTCGCGATTTAACAGAACTAAATATACAAAGGTGTTCACTGGTGTCTAAAAAGAATGTTTATACACAGAAAGAAGTATAAAAGAATATATAACAGGTAATTTATAACTATTTCCGGTCAGCACTGTTGCCGTTGCCACGTTATGACTTATGGGAAAGCCTTTTCATCTTGGCATTTTTTTTAAATTTAAACCAACAATAAATAATTACTGTAAGTTTATTAAGAAGGTACGATTTGGGCAATCAGGTACCCAAATAGTACCATTTGCAGACTTTAACAATACATTATAAATGTTTTGAAGTTTAGTGAAAAGAAAAATTTTCGGTTAAAAAATGATTATACTTTAACTAAAATAAAGAGCAAAGTCTAAAGTGTAACCAATTACTAAAAATGTAAAAAAATATTTTAAGGCATATCCACAGGCTGGCATAAGAACGTAATACATAACAATGCGATGCCGTGATTGGCTTGATATGCCACCATGTATCTTTTAAGTCAATCACGGCACCGCATTCTTATGTTTTAAGTTCTTATGCAAGCTTCTGGATAGGCCTTTAGGTGGTACGATTATAGCGACCTTACCCTATGGATCTTAACTATTTATATTTCTATATATACGGGTTTATACTGACATAAAATTAACAAGCACAGACATGATTTAAATAAAAAAACTAGAAAAAAAGAATTCTACCTACCAAGCAATTGGTAAGTTTAATGTCAGTCTAAACTGATATAAATTTGTTTGGACTTTTTAATAACTAACATATGACCACAGTAGAATCCTAAATTCACTACTCAAGCTGTATAAAAATGCAATCGGATTTATTTTATTATTTTAAATAATAAGTAATACTTATACAAATATAGTTATAAAGAAAATTGTCTTGATTAATCAATAATAATAATTGTTAATAATTGTATTAATACACTTAAGACAAAGATCTTAATTAATTTAAAAATATATTTTGGTAAGAGGTCAAGATTTTTTCTTCATGTACCTACCCGAAATAACGTCAAACTACTTGAATTTTTCTAATTCATTTTCATGAGGTTGAATGTTAGGGTAAAACCCCCAATTATTGGCACTTTAAGAAATTTTCCACATATATTTCATTATAACTTATTAAATATGTTATCAAGAATAAAATATTTTACATCATTTAGTAGTTATTCTATTTTATATATTATATAAAATTTAAACTGAGATCTTAATAATATCAAAGTTTTTTTAAATGTGTAAGAATACACAATTTCGTTTTATTGGCACCTTTTTGCTAATGATTGGCATCCAAATTTTCCTGTTATTTGCACCTAATTTTTGCTTTAAAGCAACGAAAAATTACTGAGTACCTACTTTTTGTTGAATAATAAACATTTTAGTATCAAAATAAAATATTTAAATTGGAACATTTCAGTTTTATACATAATTACTAAAGGCTGTAAACAAAAACTCAAATTTATTTTAGAACTACAAAATTCTAAATATCTTTATATTAAAGTTAAAATATCAGTTACCTAATACTAATTTGTATCTATAAAATAATACCTAGTTACCTAGGTACACTTATCTAAGAGAATTATTATGCTTTTAGACTAATTTTGATGACAAGTTTTGCATACAATAAACATGTGCCAATAATATGACCTTAATATAATTTGGAAACCTATTATGGGCACCGTGATAAAAAATTAAATTCTAAAGAAAAATTAAGTTTATAGACAAAATTAAATGTAAAATGTATATACGTACATATGTATTAGGGTGGTTCAAAACAAAAAAGTTGGAATTTTTTGCTGCTGAGAATAAAGCTCATTTTGATGAGTTAATATCCCACAAAAAAAAATAAAAAATATTGGAGTATATTTACCACTCCCTCACGAGGGTGCATGTTTTGGCTACTTATTCAGGGTGGGCTCGAAGTGATTTTAACTAAAATGCTTGCTACCTTAAAAATTCCTAATTAGGGGTCGAATGTTAGTAAAAAATCCAAAAATAAAAATAATCGCTTTCCCCACTTTTTTTTATGGGGAAAAAACGGGAAAATCTGGAAATTATGTAGCAAAAAATTAGGCGTTTTCTCAAATGACCTGAAATTTTCATAATATAGTCTTTATATACTAGCTTAAGTTTTAACATAAAAATCAAAAAAATTGCGCTTTGCTAACACACCAAAAGATGGCGTTTATCCCAAAAAAAACGTGTTTTTTCAAATACTTTTGACAATTTTGGCTTAACAGTTAATATTTTCCAACAATTTCTTACTACAAAAATTAAAGAAAATTAAATGATCTTTCTTTTTTTTTAATTTTAAAATCGGTTAAGTAACAGAAAAGTTACGATAAAAAGAAAATTAATAAAATTAACAACATTAAGTTCCTGATATATTTTTCTTATGGTATAAATAGTTTACAGTATAATCTGGTTTAGAAAAGTATTGGAACAATAAACAACCATTATTTTGCATAAATTAATTTGAAAAAAATCAATTTTATTGTTTTAACCAAAAGTTAAATGTTGACTTTAAATATAGGTATTATCCAGATTAACCAAATACATGTATATGCGCTCATACTTGTGAAAATCGTTTTAAATATGGATAACGTCATTTTTAGGCTGAAATTAAAAAATGTATTCAAAACCAACTAATCAATTTTTGCAATTTCTTAAAAAAAAACAAGATATCCATGGATCGTGAAATGACAGGTTTGTGTTTTCTTACTAGAATTTTCTACAGTAGAAAATTCTAGAAATAACTGTAATAGGATTGGACAGAAATAAACACGTGGTCAGAAATATTATTAAATGATTGGTTGATAAAAACGATAAAAAATAATCACTTAACTAACTAAAATTAAGGTTAGTTTTTCATTTAGAAAGAAGATACTAATGTCATTTAATTTAATTAATAAATTTAGGTATACTTTAAATTACATAAAGAGATGGTTGTGTAACTTACTTCTTGTTGTACGTTCTTGTAAGTATTTTTGATTTCATTTAAATTCACACTTTACACCTATTTATAAGAATTAATGTACTAGACTTCTTAAATTAAATCAATTATTAATTTTAGTGATAATCTCAGTGATTATTTTTTATCGTTTTTATCAACCAATCATTTAACAATATTTCTGACCACGTGTTTATTTCTGTCCAATCCTATTACAGTTATTTCTAGAGTTTTCTACTGTAGAAAATTCTAGTAAGAAAACACAAACCTATCATTTCACGATCCATGGATATCTTGTTTTTTTTTTTAAATTGTAAAAATTGATTAGTTGATTTTGAATACATTTTTTAATTTCAGCCTAAAAATGACGTTATCCATATTTAAAACGATTTTCATAAATATGCGCGCATATACATGTATTTGGTTAATTTGGATAAACCTATATTTAAAGTCAACATTTAACTTTTAGTTAAAACAATTAAATTGATTTTTTCAAATCAATTTATGCAAAATGACGGTTGTTTATTGTTTCAATTTTCTAAACCAGATTATACTGTAAACTATTAATACCATAATAAAAATATATTAGGAACTTAATGTTGTTAATTTTATTAATTTTCTTTTTATCATAACTTTTCTGTTACTTAACCGATTTTAAAATTAAAAAAATCAAAATAAAGATCATTTAATTTTCTTTAATTTTTTTAGTAAGAAATTTTTGAAAAATATTAACCGTTAAGCCAAAATTATCAAAAGTATTTGAAAAAACACGTTTTTTTTGGGATAAACGCCATCTTTCGGTGTGTTAGCAAAGCGCAATTTTTTTGAGGGTCCATGGGCTAAAATAGCATACTTATTTCTATATAATTATGAGTGCTTTTAGACGTACAATAAAAGCGTCCATTCTTCATTCAACTTTTGAAAAATATTTTGAACTTCTCAATAATTTCTTCCATTTTTCTTGCTATATGAAAGCAAGTTTAGGATTTTATATACTAGACTCACAAGCTGGTTTTCTGGGACTATTTCTTATTATTACTTAATTTAAAAATTATGTGTTTTACATCAGTATTCTTGTTTTTCTGCTTTATTTTTCCCAATTTTAAAGAGTTTTAATACACCAAAAATGCTTGACTTTGACGTTGATTAAAGAGGAAGTATAATATAATATTATATAATATTATACAATATTAATGATTTGTAAATCAAAACATATTTTAACTTTTAGGGTTATTCC
>OY294050.1:38092140-38131379 GCA_958510825.1 Brachypterus glaber
TTTTTCCCGAGCGCAAAAAAATATACTTTTCTTATCAATTTATAGGCCCAGAATCCGCATTTGACCTTGAAAAAATCCTAAATGTAATATTTTTTTAAATTTTAGTACAGGCAATTATGCCAATTTAAAATGAATTTATAATATTTATATAAAAAAAATATTGCCTAGTTTTTTTGTTTTTTTAATGGTTCTGCATCATAAAAATGTTACTTCATTACATAAGGCCCCCGTAATACCTAACATATTTTTAGTGATGACTTTTTAACGTTTTTTAGCATAAATAAGCTAAGCTTGTTTCCTTAGAGGGATGATCTCCTCACCCCCAAACCCTACTTAGCTGTGTTACAAGATACGTTTTTTTTCTTAATATTTTTTCCCTAGTATTCCTATTTATTTTAAAGTTTCCATAATTTAAGTTGGGTATTATTAAACTAATACTGAGTTGGCCAATCCATATTTGTCCTCACAATAATTAGAACAAAAAACGACTAAAATAATGATGTTTTACCACTTTTATCTCATTTTTCTCAAAAACGAGGTAATAGAAACATTCTGAGGCCAGATTTGGTCTCAGCGAACCAAAATTAGTTAAAAAACATATGATTCCAATCACAGCAAGAAACCGTGTTGCCTAGTGTTATTTGATGGTCTTTTATTTAAAATTATCTCATTCATCTAGGATTAATAGTTTTCTAATAATATTTTTTAAACTCATTTTAGGGATTTTAGGGGCTCACGCCAAAATTACTAAAGTAAACTTTAGTTAGGGAGTAATGATTTCCAGGTCAAAGTCTATGGTTTGATCGAGCATCACGCTAAATCTAAGTAAGAAATTCCTATTTTATTCGATGCTATCTAAAGACGGCATTTTTTTATTTAACAAATCACTACGAAAAGTTTATTATTTATTTTTTTTTACTAATGCTAAAAGTTTATTGGTTGATTTATTGATGACATTTGAACTCGAACGTCAATTTTTTTGTCAAAAATACAAATTTATTTATTAAGATTATTATAATCGAATAAAAAAACACTGCCTGATACACAGAGGAAAACTGTTTTTAGGGCTATTACGGTTGCCGCCAACCTTGCTCTCTGAGCTCGGTTGAAAACTTCCGTAATCGCCCTAAAAACAGTATTTTTCATCCCTGTATGTATATAAATAACTATTCTATCATTATCTTACCTATAATGACAACATCGGCATGATTTGGTAAGCCAGTATCAGAACTAAAGCTGGAAGTCAAACATTTTGTTACTGTCTTTTGTTTCGCTGCTTGAAGGGCACTGGCACGGCACAACCTCAACATTTTTTGAATGTCAATGTGCGGTTGAATAAATTAATATTCTCGTTTTTAATGGTTAATACACATAGAATAATTTAACTGACTCTTATTGAATGATTAAGTTAGACTAATCTATTAAGCAACATTGTTGACCCCAGAATACATTTTATTTATTTATAATCTAAAGTTGATATAAGAATTCAAAAACATCATTTTAAATATGTATTTGCATCAAATATTATATGGGCTATTCTCTCAATAACTACAATACATACTAGAGATTAGAATAAAACAAATAACACCGAAAAATATAATATATTTAATAATAATAATAATAGGTTATATCCTGAGACCTAATGATTTAACCGGCCAAACTGCAAGTAGCTGTGTTTTTGTTAATTTTGCTTAAAAAATCTTTGAAACTTAATAATTTATTATAAAAAGCTCGAGACCGCAGGTAGAGAGCTTTTTATGAATTACTAAGTTAAAAACATTTGCTTAAAAGCTAAATTACCAATAAATAACACTAGGCACTCTTGCCCTGATTGGAGTCATATGTTTTTAACTAATTTTGGGTCGCTGAGACCGAATTTGCCCTCAGAATAGTTGGACAGTAGCCAAGGTTTCTGAGAAAAATAAGATAAAAGTGGTAAAAAATCATTATTTTAGCCTTCTTTTGTTCTAAAATCATGAGAGAAAAATATTCCGTGGACAAATTTAAATTCGGCGACTCAATATTAGTTAAAAAATACGCCACTTATAATATGGAAACTTTAAATTCATAGGTAGAATAAATAGGGATATTATGAAAAAAAAAATTAAAAAAAAAAAAGGATCCTGTGAAAAAACCAAGTAGGGGTGGAGGGTAAGAAGAAGGGTGCATAAGGGGACAAGCTTATCGCCACGTACTCATGCTAAAAATCGTCAAAAATCATCAAAAGTGTAATGTAAATTTTTTATGATATAGAACCATTAAAAAAACGACAAAAAATACACAATATTTTGTTTTATAAATTATTTTTAAATTGACATAATTGCCTGTACTAAATTTTAAAAAATAAGACGTGCTAGATTTTTTTTAATGACAAATTCGGATTCTGTGCGTTTAAATTCATAAGAAAAATATATTTTTTGTGCTCGGGAAAAAATGTACACTTGGTACTTTAATTTTATTTCTTTTTCATTTATTTACTTTTTACGAACAAACTAACCAAAATAAATATTTTTGTAGAGAATTTTATAATCTACAAATAAAGTTCTATCAAATTTTTATACAAATTTGATAGTTTTGCCACAAATAAGTAATTAAGTAAGCTTTAAGCTTTTTATTTTTTTTTTTGCGTACTTACTCTGACAGGACTTCCTTGGCATATAGATTTTTGAATTCCTCGTATTTTTTTTAATATAGCCCAAAATTTTCAAAATCCTATTCTTTTTTTTTAATTTTGAAAAAAAAACGATATTATTTCCTGGACATATATCAAAAATTTTAGGTGATGGAATTTTTCTAAGGTCAGATTCGGATTCTACGCCCTCAAATTAGTAAGAAAAATTTACTTTCCGATCGGGGGAAAAAAATTGCGATTTGTTGCCTAGTGTAATTTAATTAAAAAAAAAACACCCGACTGGTTAACAAAACATATAAAACAAGAATAATGTGAAATAAAATTATATAGCTACCAAAAATCCTAACAGAAACTTTTTATAAAGGGGGGGCAGAGCAAATATTTCCCAACTAAAAATTTAAAAATTGAGAAATTTTCCAAATCAAAAAAACAGCTTTACCCCTGACCGTGAAATTTTTCTGACTAAAAATAGGTCCTCATCTCTGAAAAATTCCCAACTCAAAAAAAGCTTTTCTACTCCCGATCGTAAAATTTTGATGACTAAAAAAAAGTTCCTCACCTCTGAAAAATTCCCACCTTTCCAATTTTCCTAAGTAAACAATTTACTGACCAGTTTCCCTTTACCCCTCAATTTACATTACGCACAGTATTATTATTTTTTTATGTTGTAGGGTAGCTTCTGTTTTGACTTGAGCACCCCCCTGTGGGGGTGCTTAGAGCTTATTTTGCCAGGGGGTGCTCAAAATCATGCCAGAGTTGCTGAGCACCCCCTAGCACCCCCCAGTTAAGGGCCTGTTTGTATATTTGGATTGAACTTGATGATTTGTATCATTATTATGATATTTAGGATTGGCCTCCGACTGCGACGGTTACTAGGTCATTTTATTTCACATTATTCTTGTTTTATACTTTTTTTAACCAGTCGGGTGTTTTTTTTTAATTAAATTATTTATTTTAATGTTTTTAAACGTTTTTTGTTAAATAAACCGTTTATAAACGGTTTTATTTTACGCTGATGAATACAGCTAATATAGTCGAAACATTTAGGGGAACCTGTTGTACCTAGATCCTATTTTTACATTTTGCCATGCAAAAAATAGGCGAATAGAACGAACTTTTTAAAATATAGCCTATTATTTTTTCCTATGTTTTAGGCTTGACAGTTATATTTTTAAATTTTATTAAATTACTTTTTTTATATTTTTTAACACACTTGAAAAAATTTTTTTTTAAGATCAAGGTACAACAGGGGCGTTGTACCTAGGACCCGCAGGGGTTGTACCTCGGGCCCAGATATTTTAGTTAAAACATATGTACAACTTGATTATTTAACATAAGCTCTACTGCTCTTCTTAGTTTTTCTTTGCCCTCTTTTACCATGCTTACTCCGTGACATATTAAGACAACTAAAAAAATATTTTAGTTTTACCTCGAACCTGTCCAAAGTACAACGTGTTGTACGTCAGACCCGTTCAAGGTACATTTTACACATTAGGCCCTATAACTATAGGTAGCGATACCAAAAACAATCCATATATTTTTTTAGGTTAGAGTTAAACTTTCCATGATACATAAATTTTGTATTTTATTAACATGTATTTCAACAAAAAAATAAATATAGTGGATATAAAGCATGTAAAGACAAATGCCATAAAAAAGACGCAGCCAAAATACTTACTTATAAATTTAAAATATTAATTAGTGGAATAACACCCCCACGCTTGCCGACAGAGTTTTCGAATAAACTGAAAATAACCATCTATCGGATGACTAATAAACTACCACTGTTGATTTGGAGAAATTATATTCAGAAATTTGAAATTTAAGTCTAGGTTCTAGGTACAAATACGTCCAATGTACAACTGTTTCCCCTACGTACAAATACAGATATAACTATAATAACTATTATTCATGGGACCAAGACGCGTCTCTCTTATTTAAAAAAAGTTTTATTTTTGCTCTTTGTAAATCCCTGATAATAGCCCCCCAAATAGGCGAAACATGGACTTTTATACCCGTTAAGACAAATAGTTTGACAACTAAATTGTCAAATTCTGATTAGGCTGTAGAGCAAATTCCTTATTTTATGATAAAACTAATAAATCGAATATGGTCGAAACTTTTATTAATTTATTCAAGACGCATTGTTTGATACCTCATTTATAAAAATCGGATGAGTTTTTCATTTTTGGTCTTTATAAATCCCTGATGATGACAAGCCAAATAGGCGAAAAATGGATTTTTATATAACCTATGTCACTCGGGGTATGAAGACGCATCATCTGACAACTTTTTAAATTTGGATTAGGCGTTTAGGATGCAGAGCAAATTTCTTATTTTATGCTGATGATAAAACGAATATATCGAATATATATTCAAAATGTGGGCAAATGCATCTATAACTATAATAACAACTTTTATTCATGGGACAAAAACGCATCGTTTAATACCTCATTTATAAAAATAATATAAAAAACAAGTTTTTAAACTTGAAACCCTTCTGTTAATCACACATTACATATAACTAAAAAGTAGAAAACCAGACATTTATACCAATTTACAAAAACGAGGTTTTTAAAAGAAAGGTTTTGGAATTTTATTTTTTTTAATTTTCGCAACATTTCTATTCAAAATTTTATAAATACCCACTTGTACCATAAATAACTATTAAAAAAAAGATCTTTTTTTGAAAAACGAATAATTTTTGAAAGCAGGTGAAAAAAGAGTTTGTCAAAAATTTTTGTTTAAATTTTCTTTTTGCAAAAAAAAACAAAAAAAATTCTATTATATTTTTTTTTTTTTGAAAATTATATTTTTTTTATTTTTTTAAAAAGTTTAACCCCCATAAGTTTTTTTGTTTGTGGGGGGATTTCTTTCAAAATTGGTATTTTTGATCCTTATAACAAAAGTAATTTTTCAAAAGTTACGGTCATAATTTTCCTTCAGTTTTTATCGATTTTTTTTAAAGTTTAATCCCCATAGTTTTTTTTGTTTTTGGGGAGATTACTTTTAAAATTAGTAGAATTGATCCTTATAATAAAAGTAATTTTTTCTAAAAAGTTATGTTAATCGGAATTTTCTTTTAGCTTTTTCTATATATCAATTTTCACGGAAATATTGTAAACATTTAAAATCACCCCCACCCCCAGGGGGTGGAGTTAAAAAGATTTTATTATTAGATTAATTTCGTCGACCACAAAAACCCATTGTTGAACAGAAATATTATCTGTTCAGTTTACCAGAAGGAATCATAAAACTCTTTTTTGTATTTTATAAGATTTAATGACTTTTACAATATTATTGACAGTGACATTGACTAATAACTGACATTGACAAAACAAATAAATAACAATTAATTACAACAATCAATTTACAACATTTTCTCCCCCTCGGAGTTTCTTCTCACATAAATAAATAAATAAATAATTTTGAGACCGGTCGCTTGTAAACTCCGTATGAGGTTTTCACGTCGACTACTCGCACTCTACCATCATTTGATTCATAAGCTTTGATCACCACTCCGTTTATCCACATATTTCGTGGAGAATTATCGTCCACGAGGATGACAACATCATTTTCCTTCACATTTCCATGAGTCTCAAACCATTTGGTCCAATTAGTTAATGATGGCAAATGTTCTTTTATCCACTGTTTCCAAAACATGTCTGATAATTGCTGAGCAGATCGTCATTTACTTAATAAATTTAAGTGTTTATCGTCAACTAGTGCACATGGAAGTGATAAGTGCTTAGGTCCAATGGTTCGGTGTAAGAACTTCCGAATCCTCAGAGTTAATAGATATGTGCGTAAGAGGCCAACTATTAAGTATATTTTCCGCTTCCGCAAATAAAGTTCTTAGTATATATTCTTGTTGATATTTTTTTTAGGATTTCTTTTAGTATTTTTCTTACTGATTGAATAAGCCGTTCCCAACTTCCGGCCATACCATCCACCAGCGATGGATTAAAAAACCATTTAATGCCCCTTAGTGTACAAAACGTTGTTATCTCTTTTTAATCAATTGATTCAGTTCTAAAAGTGCCTCCTTTAGTTCTACACTAGCTCCTTTAAAATTAGACCCATTTTCACAGTAGATTTGTTCAGGAAAACCTCTTCTACATCCGAACTGACGTAAAGCATGAAGTTGATAAGTCATTAGCAATGGATTAATAATTTGGATTGTTAGGGGCGGCAGTTACTTTAGCTTTTACTCCTTTAGGTAAGTAACAACCTAGTGTAAATACTTAAGCTTTTCTGTTTGAGAAAATATAACTCTTAAATAAAATAAGATAATTCATTTGAGAAATTTATTATAAATAAACTTAATGAAAGCACATCAAGTAATGTATTAATATATATAAAAAATATGTGTAGTTATATTAAGATATAATAAAAGAAATCTTAATAAAAATTACTAAATTCAGAAATCATTCGACTTAAATGTATAAAGAAAACATGAAGTTCAGCAAGCACCAAGAAATGTATGTAAACAGCAATCATTTCTTGCAGTGTATAAAAGTCATGCTTAAATTAGAAATCATTTAATCGAAAGTATGATATTTAATAATTAATCAATGAGATTAAATGTTTTAAAAAAAATAAGTACCTAAGAATGAACAAAAAGCCAGAAGGGCATATAGTATTAAACAATACTATATCAGATCTGATAAAGTTTACAGTTATAAGAATATTGAAATAAAAGAATTTAAAATATGAAATATTGCTTTCAATAGTTTTCAGAAAGAGTACTTAGCTGGTTTCTGCAAAATCCATGAGGTATGAATTCCATCGTCTCCATCTGTGCAAGTCTCCCCTATGTTGATGAATTCATTTCTTAAATGAAAGAAGAAAAAAATAAGCTGTCCCATCTACTTTGGAAAAATCATCTTCCAGCATAAAATGTACTATTGAAAATGTTGTCCGGGATAAAATATACTTTTGAAAATTATGTCCAATATAAAATTGTCTGCTAGACGGTTAAATAGAATTTATCTATGCCGAAAATTACAGAACCATGTTCCAACAGAACATCGCTCCATGCGGAGAACTCGTATATCAAATATACCAAAATAAACTTCAACTTAAATTATGTTCAAGCTAACAGGTCACGAATATGTGTACCATTGTACATCCCTAAACGTGTAGGCGTAAAAATAACCATCGAAAATATTAGATATTGATTTTTAATCTTATAAGAATTGCCATAATAATGCCATAAAAATGGTATAGAAATGGTTAATGTAATTCCATATTAATGGTATAGGAATGGTTAATGTAATTCCATATTAATGGTATAGTAATGGTTAATGTAATTCCATATTAATGGTGCTGAAACAATAATCATATCTCAGAAATATTCTAAGAAACAGAAAAACGTAACTTACGTGTCGTGCTAAGTCTTCGATGTCCATCGAAACGTTATAAATGCGTAATTGTAGAAAATAAGAGTTACAATATCTTCCGCGTTGTTTAAATATTCATTTTCACTAACTTTAAATAAAAATACATGAAGGATTACTTCGATGATTGCAGAAAATAAACACTTGTCAGTACGACACCACCATCTTATATTAGAGTTGCTTCAAAAAGAACGAAAATCGACCTTATAAACAGGTACGAATCTTTCAGGTAAATAAAATCATATTTCAGAACTATTGGCGACATCTATGCAAGTCATTATCAACTACGGTTTTACCGTGTAGAATTCCTAATAAATCCGTATTAGTGATATCTAACCTCAAAATATTACTCTAAGAAACAAATATAAACAATACTTATTGTTTATCAGCAAAACTAATAAAAATACAAACAGAATACTAAGTGCCCTGTGAACTAAGTATAAACAAAATACTGAATCTAAGTGAGCAGTTCCAGCAAACTATTTTTAACAAATTCTAGATTATCCCGAAGGAATAAAGCATACACAACTTTCCAGAAGAGACAAGCTACAGATGAAAGCCAGTGAAATCCAATCCTCAATAGACTCTGAAATATATAAAAACCAGGTAAGTCCATAGACAAATGCATTATAGAGAAATAAGTCATATGATTCTTTATTATTAAAAATCATATTCTAATTATGTTTTCTTTATGTTATTTTCAGGTAGAACTATGGAATAGAGATTTATATGGTTAGAATTCAGTTCCTGCTACAAAATAGTCCCAGATACAATATAGTTCTGTACGTACGTAACTATTTATATACAAAATAAACATAGATTATAACGTAAGTAAACAAATAGTTTAATTAACTCTTGCTATATTACAAAGTGACGATTTATATCGTTATAAACGTTGGATGAAAAATATGAAATGGTTAATTGATGGCTTTGCTAAATTATAGTACTAAGTTTACTCTTTGGTATAAAATACCTTACAGGTCCCTGTAAGTCTAAATAAATAAACTGCTCTTGTAACCATACACGTAAAAATTTTCCGTACCTTTTCTCATGACTTCTTTTAACTGTTACTTGTATTGGTCTTTACACGTAAAAATTATCCCCTACCTTTTCTCATGACTTCTTTTAACTGTTACTGGTTCAAATGCATCAATTCCTGTCTTAATGAAAGCTCTAATAGTGGGTTCAATTCTGCAAATCGGGAGTTGTCCCACAGGTGCTGTGGTTTAAATTTCTTGTTTTTGCAAATTTCACAATTAAAAATTACATTTTTAATCGATTGCCTAGCATTTAAAATCCAAAATTCTTGCCGTAATTTATTTAAAATTATTTCTTTCCCAAAATGAGCGTACTCTTCATGGCAATCTTGAATTATTAGCTGAGTAATTTTGTGTTTTGGATGTAATATTGTAAGATGTTTTACTGTCTCACTTATTTTGTTTGTATTTCCTAATCTCCCTTCAAGTCTAAGTATTTCATCTTCATCAAGTATCGGTGTTAGATTAAAAATGTTAGTAGTAGTGGGCACTACTTTATTCGCTTTTAAATTTTCAATTTCATTTAGAAAACAGTCATATTTCACATATTTTATCAATAAAGTTTTAGCTAAATCAATATCAAACGGTGTTAATTCTTTATTGTCAAATTTTTCTTTCCTGCATTTTCTAATAAATTTTAACATCCATGCAGGGCTACGTAATAATCTTTGATATTTTTAAAAACGATTGAAATCTGGAATAACTGGCTTTTTATATGAAACATAAGTTAAAAGAACACAACCTTTTATTTCACTAGAGTCTTCACTCATAAAAGTCCATATGTTGTAACGATATAAATCGTCACTTTGTAATATAGCAAGGGTTAATTAAACTATTCGTTTACTTACGTTATAATTTATGTTTATTTTGTATATAAATAGTTACGTACGTACAGAACTATTTTGTATCTGGGACTATTTAGTAGCAGGAACTGAATTCTAACCATATAAGTCTCTATTCCATAGTTCTACCTGAAAATAACATAAAGAAAACATAATTAGAATATGATTTTTAATAATAAAGAATCATATGACTTATTTCTCTATAATACATTTGTCTATGGACTTACCTGGTTTTTATATGTTTCAGAGTCTATTGAGGGTTGGATTTCACTGGCTTTCATCTGTAGCTTGTTTCTCCTGGAAAGTTTCGTATGATTATTCCTTCGGGATAATCTAGAATTTGTTGAAAATAGTTTGCTGGAACTGCTCACTTAGATTCAGTATTTTGTTTATACTTAGTTCACAGGACACTTAGTATTCTGTTCGTATTTTTATTAGTTTTGCTGATAAACAATAAGTATTGTTTATATTTGTTTCTTAGAGTAATATTTTGAGGTTAGATATCACTAATACGGATTTATTAGGAAATAGTCTTTTTGTTATTATTTTTGGTGTAGTTTTCGTTACCTTTATTAGGAATCCTATACGGTAAAACTGTAGTTGATAATGACTTACATAGATGTCGCTAATAGTTCAGAAATAGTATTTTATTTACCTGAAGGGTTCATACTAGTGAATAAGGTCGATTTTCGCTCTTTCTTGAAGCAACTCGAATACAATGGTGGTGTCATTTTGACGAGTGTTTATTTTCTGTAATCATCGAAGTAATCCTTCATGTATTTTTATTTAAAGTTAGTGAAAATGAATATTTAAACAATGCGGAAGATATTATAACTGTTATTTTCTACAATTACGCATTTATAACGTTTCGATGGACATCGAAGACTTAGTATGACGTAAGTTAAGTTTTTCTGTTTCTTAGAATATTTCTAAGATATAATTATTGTTTTAGCACCATTAATTAATTACCATTAATTACTCACCATTTCTATACCATTAATATGGAATTACATTAATTTAAGTTGAAGTTTATTTTGGTATATTTGATATACAAGTTCTCCGCATGGAGTGATGTTCTGTTGGAACATGGTTCTGTAATTTTTGGCATAGATAAATTCTATGTAACCGTCTAGCAGACAATTTTATATTGGACATAATTTTCAAAAGTATATTTTATCCCGGACAACATTTTCAATCGTACATTTTATCCTGGAAGATGATTTTTCCAAAGTAGATGGGACAGCCTATATTTTTTTTTCTTTCATTTGAGAAATGAATTCATCAGCATAGGGGAGACTTGTACAGATGGAGACGATGGAATTCATACCTCATGGATTTTGCAGAAACCAGCTAAGTACTCATTCTGAAAACTTTTGAAAGCAATATTTCATATTTTTAAATTCTTTTATTTCAATATTCTTATAACTGTAAACTTTATCAGATCTGATATAGTATTGTTTAATACTATATGCCCTTCTGGCTTTTGTTCATTTTTAGGTACTTATTTTTTTTAAACATTTAATCTCATTTATTAATTATTAAATATCATACTTTTGATTAAATGATTTCTAATTTAAGCATGACTTCTATACACTGCAAGAAATGATTGCTGTTTACATACATTTCTTGGTGCTTGCTGAACTTCATGTTTTCTTTATACATTTAAGTCGAATAATTTCTGAATTTAGTAATTTTTATTAAGATTTCTTTAATTATATCTTAATATAATTACACATATTTTTTTTAGATATATTAATACATTACTTGATGTGCTTTCATTAAGTTTATTTATAATAAATTTCTCAAATGAATTATTTTATTTTATTTAGGGGTTATATTTTCTCAAACTGAAAAGCTTAAGTATTTACACTAGGTTGTTACTTACCTAAAGGAGTAAAAGCTAAAGTAACTGGCGCCCCTAACAACATTAATCAATTCTTTCTATTTTTCCCTTGCCCATACCCATTGCTCCGCTGTCAAAACTAGCCGTTGGCAGTGAACGTATTAATTACGGAACACTAATATTGGCGCCCAAGAACGTGGTATTTGGATAGATAGAACACTTGTTTTTTTAATTTTACTCTATTTTTCTCAGTGTATTTTTTATAAAATTCTAAAGCTTATTTTTTTTCAGTGTAACTTAAAGTTCATTTTGAGAAAAACTACATATAACTGTTGAATAAAATATTTTTTGTTGAAAATTAAGTCAAATTAGAGTTAATCTGATAAGATATATCAGATATGTGTTTTTTATGTTTTTTCTGAATTTTATGGAATAACATGGAATAGAGAAATTTTGGCGTGGGTTCAGTTTTTCTAGAAATTATCTTTTATTCAATAGAAATAAATGGATAATAGGGTATTTATTTATGCGAAGGATATGAATAAATATTAGCTAATTTTGTAGTTTTGGAGACTATATATAATTATTAATTTGTCCAATTGAGATAAATAATAATTTAGTATTTTTTGACATATTTGGGAAATTTTCCAAAGTATGCAAAAACTTTGTTGAGCAGTGTACACAAAAAAATAAAAAATAATTTGTGGTACAGTATAAATATTTTATTATTAAAATAAATATTTTGAGTAAATTAAAGTTAATTTTGAAAAATAAATATTCAAAATGGACGATTTAGATAAAATGGAAATTAGATTTTTGACTGCTGAAATGGTAAATTATGAACTTCGTATAAGACATTTAACAGCAAAAAATAATAGAGCATCTAGAATTAAAGTTTTAGGTAGAGCCATAGCTAGGGAAGATCCTAAAGTAAAATATGTAGATCCGACTTTTAATTTTAACAGTGAAGTGGAAAATATTAATAGAATTTTAGATAGTATATCTTCAGAAATTGTAGAATATCATGGTGATTATAGTTTAGCCGATTTAAGAAAATTAAAAACTTATTTAGTACATGTAACAAATCGTCTGCAACGTTTTCCTGAAGTAGAAGAAAATAAAGTTAGACGTATTCAATTTTTAGAAATAACTAAAGCAACTTGTTTAGAAATAGAAGCAGATATTTTAGATCTTTATGAAAAATCTGGTAAAAATTCAGATCTTACTCAAGTAAATAATAATATTTCATTACATAATAGTACACAGTTTAGTCCTAATGTTTCTAGTAAAAAAGATAATGATTATTTAAAATCAGTACCAGTTTATAAATGGAATATTAATTTTGATGGAAAGTCTAATGTTTTAAATTTTATTGAGCAAGTTGAATATATGAAAATAAGTAGAAATGTTACAGACGAAATGTTATTTAAATCTGCATATGACTTATTCAAAGAACCAGCATTGTCATGGTTTCTCTCAATTAAAGATAATTTAAATTCGTGGTCTCAAATAATTCAAGCATTAAAAAAAGATTTTCTTCCAGCTAACATAGATGATAGAACATGGGATGATATCCGTTCTAGATATCAAAATCCCGATGAATCTATCGCAATTTTTATAGGTGCTATGGAAACCTTGTTTAAACGTTTAATTCATGCTGCAAGTTTATATACTAGACTTAAGACGATTAGAGAAAGAATATTACCACATTATTTTACACCATTATCACTTATAGAAATAAATGATTTAGAAGATTTAAAAGACAGTTGTAAAAGAATAGATGAAGATCAATTAAAACAAAAGAGCATAGCAGGTAAAAGTGTGGCAAAAAATAAAGCAGTTAATAAAGTAAATGTCCTAAGTTCGGATATAAATCAAAATTTTAGTAGTAAATGTAATTGTAGTCATAATACCACAGTGTCCAAACTTACCCCATCTTCCTCTACTCGTCAAAGTTCAGTATGTAATAGTAGTCAAGTTTCTCAAATTAGTCAAAGTACCAATCAAAGCTTTAATAATACACAGAATAGTAGTAATAATAAAATTAGACAAGTAATTTGTTATAACTGTAACCAACCAAATCATATTTTTAGCAAAGAACAAAGTTTTGTTATAAATGTGGATATAAAGATGTAGTTTTTAAAAATTGCCCTTCCTGTACAAAAAAACTAAATAGAAAAAGTGGATGATTTTAGTCGGCATTCACTTAATAAAAAGGCTAAAAATAATAATGACAGTCAGGTAAAAAAGGATAACAAAACTACTTTTTGTAAAAACATTTATTATAATAAAAATAATATCAATTCTTTACAAAAATCAAGTGTAACAGAAACAAATAAACGCTTTTATTTGAATGAATGGAAAGATTGGTTGGATAAAGTTAAAAATTTTTATAAACCGTATAGTTTGTCTGTAATTAATAAAAGTTCTTTTATTAAATTACCTAGAGATAACCGTCCATATATTAAAGTAAATATTTTTGATAAAAATATAACAGCTTTGATTGATACAGGTGCAAATTGTTCAGTGGCTGGTGGTCACGCGATTAAAATTTTAGAAAAATTTAATTTAAAAATTGATAAATGTCTTATACCGCATGTTACTACAGCTGATAAATCTAAACAGTTAGTAACTGGTGTTGTTTATTTACCTATTAAAGTAGATAATGAAGTTAAGATTTTACAAGTCTTGGTTGTTCCTTCTTTGGAAACAAATTTTATTTTTGGTGTGAATTTTTTACAATTGTTTTCTATGACTCTGGATTTTTCTGATGAATCTTGGAATAATAAAATTAATAAATTGAATGTGATCAGTAATAACAGTGATAGTCAGGATATAAATAAAGATAATTCAGTAGGCTTATGTGACTTGACAGACGAACAGAAAAAGATAGCAGATAAATTTGTTAGTTTATTTAAAGAATTATATAGCGAAAAAATAGGTAGAACAAATTTAATAGAACATGATATAGATACAGGAAATAATAAACCTTTTAAAATGCGTCAATATCCTTTGTCACCTTATTTAATAGAAATTTTACATAAAGAGTTAGATAAAATGTTAAAAGATGATATAATTTCACCATCTTATTCTGATTTTAATTCACCAGTTTTATTAGTAAAAAAAGCTAATGGTACATACCGTTTTTGTTTTGATGGACGTAAATTAAATTCTATTACAAAAGGTGATTCACATCCTTTACCAAGGATAGACTCCATTTTAAGTTTATTAGGCGATGCAAAATATATATCAAGTATAGATTTAAAAAATGCTTTTTGGCAGATTCCACTTACAAAAACTGCTAAAGAAAAAACTGCATTTTCCGTACCTGGTAGGGGACTATTTGAATTTAATGTAATGTGTTATGGACTCAAAAATGGAACACAAAGTCAGCAAAGATTAATGGATAAACTTTTTCCTTTCTCCTTTTATCCAAATATATTTGTTTATATTGATGACATTATAATAGTATCAAAAACTTTTGAGGAACATATTAAATTACTTCAAATAGTACATGAAAAATTAAAATCTGCTAATCTTACAATAAATTTTGAAAAAAGTAATTTTTTTAGAAAATCACTTAAGTATTTAGGTTTTGTAATTGATAATTTTGGTTTAAGAACCGATCCGCAAAAAGTAGAAGCAATAATAAACTATCCTAGACCAACAAATAGTACAGAAATAAAACGATTTTTAGGTGTAGCTTCGTGGTATCGTAGATTTGTTAGGAATTTTTCAACAATTTTTAGTCCATTAAATTCACTTTTAAAGGGCAAAGGTAAAAAACAAGCCATTAGTTGGAATACTGATTCAGAAAAAGCTTTTTTATTGTTGAAGGAATCTTTAATAAATGCTCCAGCTTTAGCAAGTCCCAATTTTTCTTTACCATTTGTTATACAATGTGATGCTTCTTTAGTTGGCCTCGGTTCCATATTAACACAAAGGCAAGATGGTCAAGAAAAAGTAATAGCTTATGCTAGTAGAGCTTTAACACGTAGTGAAATAAAATATTCTGTAGGTGAAAAGGAATGTTTAGCTGTTTTGTTTGCTATAGATAGGTTTAGACCATATATTGAAGGTGTTAAATTCACAGTAATTACAGATCATTCTTCATTAAAATATTTGAGTAATATGAAAGATCCCTCTGGTCGCTTGGCTAGATGGTCATTAAAATTACAGCAATATGATATGGATATTGTATATCGTAGAGGTAAATTAAATGTAGTAGCTGATGGGTTATCCAGAGCTTTTGATAGAATAGAAACAGAAAAATCAATTTTTCCAGATGTAAATTTAATTAATTTTAATGTAAATGATTATAATAGTGATAAATATTATATTCAGTTGAGGGAAAAAATTGTTAAGAGTCCAGATTCATATCTGCAATTTAAAGTTATTGATGATAATATTTATAAGTTCATACCGACCAAGACAAAAGTAAAAAGTAATATTATAGAGTGGAAATTGTTAGTGCCTCAAAAATGTCGTAAACAAGTTCTAAAAGAATGTCATGACGATGTATTAGCTTCTCATATGGGATTTTTTAAAACTTTTCATAGAATTTCAGAAACATATTTTTGGCCAAAAATGCGTAAAGATATTTTAAAGTATGTAAGATGTTGTAATATTTGTCAATCACAAAAAGTTAGTAATTCTGCACGTTTTGGATTGATGGGTCGTGAAAAAGAAGTAAATTATCCGTGGCAAGTTATTTCATGTGATTTGCAGGGACCATTTCCCAGAAGTTCTAAAGGTTTTTGTTATCTTTTAGTTGTGTCAGACTGGTTTACAAAGTATACATTATTACATCCTTTAAGGGAAGCTACTGCAAATGCAATATGTAAATTCATTGAGAATGAAGTTTTTTTAGTTTACGGAGTCTGTCAATTTTTAATTGTCGATAATGGAAAACAATTTGCTGGTAAAGTTTTTAAAAAATTAGCAGATGAATATAATGTACAGAAAATTTGGTTTAATGCACTTTACCATAGTCAAAATAATCCGACGGAAAGGCAACATCGCACAATTTCTACTGCTATAAGATCATATATAAAAGATAATCAAAAAGAATGGTGTAAAAATTTAGCAAAAATAGGTCTAGCTTTACGAACGTCTGTAAATGAAGTTACGGGGTATACGCCGGCATTTCTTAATTTTGGGAGGAATGTACCTATCACAGGAACTTATTATGGCAAAATGACATCAACTGATGGTGTTAAATTAGAACCTTGTGACAGAAACTCGTATAGCCAAGACTTGGGAAATCTTAAAGAGATTTTTGTTGATGTAAAGAAATATTTACATGAAGCTTATGAACGTAATAAGCGTACTTATGATTTGCGCAAGCGTGAAGTAAATTTTGAGATAGGTGAAAAAGTTTGGAGACGAAACAAAGTACTCTCAGATGCTAGTAAAAGTTTTGCTGCAAAACTTGCTCCAAAGTACATACTTTGCAAAGTTGTTGCGAAAAAGTCAAAGTTAGTGTATATTTTGGAAAATGCAGATGGTCATAGAGGCGACTGGCATGTTAAAGATCTAAAGAAATATTTTGGGATCGAATAGTGACATTTCAGTTGGCTAGATTTGATTAAATAAGAATAAATTCTTAGTATCATTCGGAATGATATTTAAAAAATATCAATGTATTGAAAATATTTAAAGGGTACCCAAAACTTTTGTATATAGTAAAAAAAAAAATATATACATATATTTTTTGTAGAAGAGGATTCTGATGCGCGTAGTCAAGTCTTATTTCTATTTTTTTTTATTTTGATAAAACTTAGCTAAAAAGAAAAACAAAATTAATTATGACAATTACCTGATTATGACAATTACCTGTTTATGACACACACCGATAAAGTCCCAAAATTATGTTCTACATAAGAGTAGGCGAATGATACACGTAGTTATCAAGCTTAGCTATTGTTAATTATCAAGTAGTATTTCAAATGATTTACATAAAGTATTGTATTTTTTGTTGATTTATTAAATAAAATATAGTATATATTTTAGCTATTTAAGTTAAATAGTTTTAGAGTTTGGTATAAAAATATTTTTTGTATATTAAATATTTTTATTATTTTTGGAGGGGGCATGTGTAACGATATAAATCGTCACTTTGTAATATAGCAAGGGTTAATTAAACTATTCGTTTACTTACGTTATAATTTATGTTTATTTTGTATATAAATAGTTACGTACGTACAGAACTATTTTGTATCTGGGACTATTTAGTAGCAGGAACTGAATTCTAACCATATAAGTCTCTATTCCATAGTTCTACCTGAAAATAACATAAAGAAAACATAATTAGAATATGATTTTTAATAATAAAGAATCATATGACTTATTTCTCTATAATACATTTGTCTATGGACTTACCTGGTTTTTATATGTTTCAGAGTCTATTGAGGGTTGGATTTCACTGGCTTTCATCTGTAGCTTGTTTCTCCTGGAAAGTTTCGTATGATTATTCCTTCGGGATAATCTAGAATTTGTTGAAAATAGTTTGCTGGAACTGCTCACTTAGATTCAGTATTTTGTTTATACTTAGTTCACAGGACACTTAGTATTCTGTTCGTATTTTTATTAGTTTTGCTGATAAACAATAAGTATTGTTTATATTTGTTTCTTAGAGTAATATTTTGAGGTTAGATATCACTAATACGGATTTATTAGGAAATAGTCTTTTTGTTATTATTTTTGGTGTAGTTTTCGTTACCTTTATTAGGAATCCTATACGGTAAAACGATTTTCGCTCTTTCTTGAAGCAACTCGAATACAATGGTGGTGTCATTTTGACGAGTGTTTATTTAAAGTTAGTGAAAATGAATATTTAAACAATGCGGAAGATATTATAACTGTTATTTTCTACAATTACGCATTTATAACGTTTCGATGGACATCGAAGACTTAGTATGACATGTAAGTTAAGTTTTTCTGTTTCTTAGAATATTTCTAAGATATAATTATTGTTTTAGCACCATTAATTAATTACCATTAATTACTCACCATTTCTATACCATTAATATGGAATTACATTAATTTAAGTTGAAGTTTATTTTGGTATATTTGATATACAAGTTCTCCGCATGGAGTGATGTTCTGTTGGAACATGGTTCTGTAATTTTTGGCATAGATAAATTCTATGTAACCGTCTAGCAGACAATTTTATATTGGACATAATTTTCAAAAGTATATTTTATCCCGGACAACATTTTCAATCGTACATTTTATCCTGGAAGATGATTTTTCCAAAGTAGATGGGACAGCCTATATTTTTTTTTTCTTTCATTTGAGAAATGAATTCATCAGCATAGGGGAGACTTGTACAGATGGAGACGATGGAATTCATACCTCATGGATTTTGCAGAAACCAGCTAAGTACTCATTCTGAAAACTTTTGAAAGCAATATTTCATATTTTTAAATTCTTTTATTTCAATATTCTTATAACTGTAAACTTTATCAGATCTGATATAGTATTGTTTAATACTATATGCCCTTCTGGCTTTTGTTCATTTTTAGGTACTTATTTTTTTTAAACATTTAATCTCATTTATTAATTATTAAATATCATACTTTTGATTAAATGATTTCTAATTTAAGCATGACTTCTATACACTGCAAGAAATGATTGCTGTTTACATACATTTCTTGGTGCTTGCTGAACTTCATGTTTTCTTTATACATTTAAGTCGAATAATTTCTGAATTTAGTAATTTTTATTAAGATTTCTTTAATTATATCTTAATATAATTACACATATTTTTTTTAGATATATTAATACATTACTTGATGTGCTTTCATTAAGTTTATTTATAATAAATTTCTCAAATGAATTATCTTATTTTATTTAGGGGTTATATTTTCTCAAACTGAAAAGCTTAAGTATTTACACTAGGTTGTTACTTACCTAAAGGAGTAAAAGCTAAAGTAACTGGCGCCCCTAACAACATTAATCAATTCTTTCTATTTTTCCCTTGCCCATACCCATTGCTCCGCTGTCAAAACTAGCCGTTGGCAGTGAACGTATTAATTACGGAACAATGTACTTAGGAAGTCTTTGGCATTTTTGTTTTTTACTTCCTGTGCTAAGCATGGCCCAGAAGTCGATCCAAAAAAGACTACTTGGATTTCATAAACATCAGGTTTCCTTCTTCTGTCCATTCCTCTAAAAAGAAATCGTTGAGCACATCGATATTCTTCTCGCACAAGAATTTGCAGAAACATATCTTTTATATCAGCCACAAATGCTATAGTTTTCATTCTAAAGTTGAGTATGATTTTTGGCAAAAAATTAAAAAGATTTGGACTAGTCAGTAGATAATCATTTAAGTTTGAACGGTTCAAGTTGAACCATTGCCTTCTGTTGTTAGGTGTTTTATATATGCTTTATTTTTTAAGTCCAGTATTTTGTCACAGTAGTTTTTGGCATATTCTAAATTCTTATCCATTTTCTTTCCTGTAAAAATTAAACGTTTCATAGTTTTACTCTCTGGGAATATGTGATTTTCTTTTTTCCAGAGAAGTACAGTTTTAAATCTTTTCCCTACGTTTTTCATTGTAATATCCATTATAAGTTGTGCTTTTTATCTTTTCTTGAATAGCAAACTTGAAAAATATACACGCTTAGTTCCAATGCTTCAGCGCCAGGGGGAGTGAGAGTCAAACGCGAATGTATATGGTTCCGTATATGTTGCCCGATAACCTAGCAACACTGTAGATTTAGATATAATGATAATTCAGTTTTTAGATATTTTTATTTAACTCACTTTCTCCATATAGCTGAAATATTTTTTTTTTCGTGCATAAAACGTTAAAATGGGTAAAACAAATAAAAATTTTTGATGGTAAATTAATCTATTTTGCCGTTTTTTAGAATAAGAATTTTGTAAATCCCCTTTTTATCTCTCCTCTACATCCTAGAAATATGTGTGAAAAAAAATCTTTTTAGTTTTGAGTTTTTAAAAGGGTTGTGGTTTTCACGCTTTTTTATTACTCTTCTAAAGTTAAAAAATAAAAAGTTTTTATAAAGGTTGATCCGGAAATGTGCCCTAAGGGAGCTACGACCCTCCTAAGGGTACATCTAATAAAGTGGCGGACTGGGTACTTTGGGCCCGGGCCGGCAAGTTACCCGGGGGCCCGCGAAACGGTCTAAGGGGGGCCCTCGAAACAATCAAGGGGGCCCGTAAAACGTTTAAAGACGGGCCCGTAAATCTGCCAAAGCGGAGCCTGCAAAGGAAATAATGTCTCTACATAAATTCAATAGACCCCCTTTAATTTTTTTGTGAGTGCCCATCCAATTTCTTTTTAATAAGGATTGTATACTAGAAAATCGTCAACAAGCCTGTCTAATATACTATTTTAAGGACATACACTTTTATGAATAATAAAAATAATTATAAATATGACTACGTTTACATGCAGCGCTAACTACCGGTATTTATAAATTCCGATAGCAGTCTGTCTCTTTCTGTCAAGTTGTTTTAGAGAAAGAGAGAATGATAGGGAAGTTATAAATACCGGTATTTAGCGCAACGTGTAAACGTAGTCTATGTTACCAGCGAGGGGCGCGTAGTAAACATTCAGTGGGGCCCGGGCCGCTGCTGCGGCCTAGCGGCCTGGACCGCTGATCTAATAAGTAGTTTTTATTTAATATTAAAGGCTATCACTTCATGGGATTTTTTTTTTGGCAATTTTAACCAGGGACGTGCAAAATGGGGGGCGATGTCACTTTTTTGCCCCAAACATTTTTATCTCTATTTTTTTAGATTTTCTCAATAAAATATAATTTTTTATTTAAAAATAAATTAAAAATGTACTCTTCATGTAACACCGTAGGGACAACCGTTCTCGATAAAACTGCAGTTAAAGAGAAAATATCGCTTTCTGAGCATGCAAAATAGGAATTAAAAAGTGCGCCAATAAAAATATTAATATTGCAGGGCGATTATAAATCAAAAACTATAAAAAAAATATCCCGTACATAAATATTCACAAATTGCTTTTAAGGGAGCTATGGTCCCTTAAAAAGTGTTATTCTTAAAGAGGCCGTAGTACTCTTAAAACACAGCTTTTAATATAGAATTACCCTGCATTATTGAAATTTTTATTGGTGCATTTTTTATGTTCCTATTTTGGATGCCCAGAACATGAAATTTTCTCTTTATTTGCAATTTTCTCGAGAACAGTTTTCCCTACGGTGTTACCCTTTTAATGTATTTTTTAAATACAGAATTATATTTTATCGAGAAATTGTCAAAACAATAGAGATAAAAAAGTTCGGAACAAAAAGTGACATTTTGCACGTCCCTGGTTAAAATTAGCAAATAAAAATGTAATGAAATGATAGCCTTTATTAATGTTAAGGCACGTGCAAAAACTCGCTAATGTGGTTTATAGGGTTTTAGAGATATTTAAAACTACTTCTTAGATGTACCCTTGGGAGGGTCGTAGCTCCTTTAGGGCACCTTTCCGGAACAGCCTTTACAGGAGTTTTTTTTCATATTTTTTAGTGTAGAATCCGCTCTTAAAGTTTTAGAACCTATTTTGAATCACCCAGGGTAATTCAAAAATTTGGAACACTCGGTACATATTTTCATAGAAATAAAACACGAAATATTATTTATTAAAACAGCGTTGAAATAAGAAAAAATAAAACATAATAAATGATAACCCTGGTCTGAATAAAATAAGAAAACAAAAAAAAATATTTAATTAAAATTTGAAACAGTAAAAAAAAACAAGGTAGGGTCATTTAGCCGGTTCGCCGTCCAGCGCTAGTTCTCGACCATTTTGGTCTTTAACTTAAGTCACTGTTATGTGTCGGGCTTCATAATGAAATATATATATATATATATATATATATATATATATATATATATATATATATATATATATATATATATTCATTTATTTCCTACAGGACAAGCCCAATTACAGGAAACATATATAATCTAACATAATATATAATCTAGAAGAATAAAACATAATATAATCTATAGATAAGTGAGAGAATCAATTGTTGATTCTAATTGTAGGAAGTAATTCCTTCAAAATGTTTTTAAAAGAATGCAGTTTCAATGCGTGGATATCAATATCATTTAGGTAAACATTATAAGTAGATAGAATTGCCATTACAGGGGGGTGGGGGGGGGCAAAACATTTTTTCCCTAAATCTCGAAAAGAATGAAAATTGCGCAGCAGGAGAAAATTTTTTCATGTTTTTTTTTACTTCTGTTAATATTTCCGGCCTTTTTTTAATTCAATGTAGTAAAACTCAAGTTTTAAAAATTCAAATAAAAAAAAATAAGAAAGTCCTAGCACCTCAGGTAAAAAATTTTACAACTATGCTGATCTATTTAAATTTGAAAATAGTGGTATAAGTTCTAGCGCCGTAGGCGAAAATATTGACAATTTTTAATCTTAGGTTTTATAAACTCCAATAAAAAAGAACGTATAAAAGCTATAGCCTATTTGAATTTTATAAGTATTACTATTTAAAGTTTAAATTCAAGAAAACTGTAGCGCCGCAGACGAATTTTTTTAAGAATTTTAAGCTGTAGTGTCCACTTGGAAAAGAGCCTGCATATTTGCTTCGCTTTTTGCCCTTATCGTTCTGGGGGAGTAAAAAATCTATAGCGCAGCAGGCGAATTTTTTTAGAAAGGTTATAGTCTATTTTAATTTTAAAAGTGTATTTAAAGTTTAAATGCAAAAACTCTAGCGCTGCAGGCGAAAATTTTACGAATTTGAATGTGTATGGTCGACTTGGAAAAGAGCATGCATATTTGCTTTGCTTTGTGCCCTTATCGTTCTGAGGGAGTAAAAATAAAGTATAAACTATTTATTATAAACCAAAAGAAACTATCAACGACGGCCCCCCTTGAACCCGGGCCCCGGAGAAGCTTCAAAAAAATTTAGATTTTCGTATAAAATTTTAGGATTTCGTGGAGGGGCGTTCTTCCCTTCTCTTAATAGGTGTATCAAAACTAAAAATTTACAGTGAAGCGTTGTAAGAGGTATCCCTTTTCCTTAAAATTTTTATATCAAAAATTTGCTTTGAACTTTTTCTAAGGTTTGCCCATGAGAATTGTAGTATGGGTTCCATACAATACTAGCATATTCAAGTTTTGTTCTCACAAAAGCATTGTACAATATATCTAGTGTTTGAGTATTTCGAAAATGCAGAGAATTTCTAAAAATAAAACCCAGGATTTTGTAAGAGTTTCTAGAAAATAATTCGATATGCTCATCGAAGAACAGTTTGCTAGTAAACAATACTCCAAGGTCAACAAAGCTACCAACACGGACAAGATCATTGTCATACATAGAATAATTGTACACTATTTTATTATGTTGTTTTCTTGAAAACGTCATAACTTAACACTTACTGACGTTAAAATCCAACCCATTTTCAACTGACCATTGACAAATGTTATCGATATCATTTTAAAGTTCTAAGCAATCAAATTCTGTTCTTATTATTTTGAAAATTTTCAGGTCATCTGCAAATTTAAGAAAAAGTGACCATCGAACACATTTTTAATACTATCAAAGAATAATATAAACAGCCGGCCAAGGATACTACCCTGAGGTCTCCCGAGATCGCAAAAAATATCTTGGAAAAAACCGTTATAAAAAACAAATTTTTTTCTTAAAGGTATGACTCAAGTAACTTTTTAACTAATTAAAATAACTTCGAATATTTTGGAAAATGTGTTTAACAGAGATATTGGCCTATAATTTTTAATGTCAGATTTGGAACCTTTCTTGTGAATGGGTAAAATTTTGGCAATTTTTCACAGTTTTGGAAATGAACCTTGATCAATGCAGTTATTAAATATAGTAGAGAGCGGTAAAGCAAGTGATTCTGCGCACCCTTTTACAATGAATGTAGGAATATTATATGGCCCATAGGATTTTGTATTTTTCAGTTTTTTAATTGCCTCAAGTACTGTTACAGCAGATATATGACCAATATCGATTGTGTGTAAGCCATTATCGATATTGTAGCCCTCAGCACAATTATCTGACTGTTTAAACACACTACCAAAAAAAGTTGCAAAAGCCTCGGCTATTTCTTGTCCTCCATTAAACACACTTATCTAATTTCATATCATTAGGATACTGAGAGGAACCCTTTTTGTTTTTAATGAAATTCCAAAAATTGTTACTGTCTTCTCCTATATTTTCCTCCGTCGGATTTATATAATTTATATGAGCATTTTTTATATCAGTTTTTAACTGCTTTCTGATATTTTTGTATCTATTTTGATAAAAACAAGTGTTATATTTTTGAAACAAGTTCCTAAATTTATGTTTTTCTTTAATTTTGTTGATTAAGTCTTTATTGTAACAGCAAGGATATTTTTGTTTAATTTTTTTGTTTAATTTTTTTTGGAATACATGCGTCTAGCATGTTATAAAAAAAATCATAAAATTCATTAACCAAAATATCCACATTGACATCCTTATTCATAAAATTCCAGTCTATTGAAGTTATTAGCTCATGCATAAATAAGTAATTACCTTTTTTTAGTCATATTCCAGATTATTGCTAGGCATCGAGTTTTTTGAATTTTTGTGCTAAAGCTTATGTTTAATGATGGATGATGACTATCCTCTTTTAACAACGGAATTGGCTCTCTCACTACATCACAATGTAAGTTGCTTATTACTAAATCTAAAAGTCGGTTTAAAGAATTTTTAACATTATTGTACTGCTTGACATTAAGTAGATCTAAGAAATTTAAATAAGAATAATTTTATTAGAACTACTATTTGTATCATAATATAAATAAAGATCAGATAAGTTGAAGTCTCCTACGATAAGTATATTACTATAGATGAAACTGAGGGAAGCGAGTTTATCAAAGAGTGCTTTATAGTCCTTATCGGAAGCATCGGTAATATAGACACTCGCTACATATAAGCATAAAACCTCCGCTACGTTGATTTTTGTACTAAATGGAACTTGCTCACAGTTATATTTTGATTTAACAGCTATTAATGTTCCACCTCCTCTGCTTTTCCCAGATCGTGGTTTATCTCTATCACAACGAAAGACTCTATAACTGGTAGGAAAAAGTTCTTCATTGAAAACTGGATCAACTAACCCTGTTAGAATAATTGCATCAAAATCAGCCAAGCAAGCCGCACTAAATAAGTCTAGTATTTTTGTGTTGAGACCCCTACTATTCTGGTAATTTATTGTAATATCCTTAAGCCTAGGTTTTGAGACATGATTTCTGTTGGAAGTGGTTTTTCCATTTTCCTTTAGGACAGTGTGCTGTTCTCCTGTGAATTTTGTTTTTTTGTCACTGAGTTTACAATTTTAGGGATTCCGTAAGTACTTAAGTACAAGATTTTCTTCACCCTGTTTTTTTCTTTCTTCCAAGTTTTTTATCAAAGTTCTGCGGTACTCCCTTTGCAGGTGTAAGATCTGGTTTTAAGTACTTTCCAGTACCATTTAGTTTTGATTTATTTCTCAAATTTTTAAGTGCCTCAAATTCTGAGGTCTAATTTTACTAAAATTGAATTTACCAATACTACTTTTATTTGTTCTGCTCTTATTTCAGGATTTACCTTCTTTATGATTCTTGAGGCCTCTTCTAAATCTTTACTTTCCCTTTCTTCATTAACTACTTCCGATGACTGTTCTTCTAGACCAAATACAAGTAGGCTAGAGGCTCTTTTTCTCTTTCTTTGATTTCACTGATATATGACTATGGATAGCATTTGAGTGCTCATTATAGTTATCAGCTGAGGATGGAATGGTAATTTTTTCTTTGAGGGCACTAATTTCCTCTTTGAGGTTTATGGCACCATTGTTTACACTGGCAAGTACATCTGCATAACTAGGTTTACTTGCCAAAATTTGTTCAAGTTTTTCTAGCTTTTGAGCATCATTGGTTTTTGCTACATTATATATATATATATATATATATATATATATATATATATATATATATATATATATATATACATGTTAAGTCTCTGGAGATTTATATATCAGTATTTTTTAATTTATAGCAATTTTTGCGCCTTTTGCTTTATTAAAAAGGATATAAATTCTACTACTATTCTACTTCCACTAGTTTTGTTTTTGAGTTTATAAATATTGTTAATATTAATTTTTTGAAGTTGAATTTCCAATATACTATTTAACTTATTTATTACAGTACTTACTAAGTTATCTTCCTCAATTTCCAACCCAAAGATAACTATATTATTTTTTCTTTTATTTAATTCTAACACTTCAATTTTTTGTTTAAGAGTAATTATTTCTTCTTCCTGCTGCTTTAACTTTGCAATATAAACAAGTATGACATACATACATAAGGATTACATTGTAATCCTTACGAGCCTCTTCGTATATGTCACTTCCACCAAGCATAACTGAAAAAAAAGATATGAAATGTTTCTTATGGTCAATTTTAGCTCAGTTACATCCAGTAAAAAAATGCAGAAAGAGTTCAAAAATATCAAATCTATGAAAACAGTTTAAATTTTGAAGAAATCAAGTTTCCTGTAAAACTGTCTGATATAACAAAATTTGAAAAACTAAATATATATATCTGTAAATGTTTATGGCATGAAGAAAATTTGGAAAAATAACTCATATAAATACGAAATTGTTGGTATATTGTATTTTAGAAAATCTCGTAAAGTAACACACGTAAATTTACTTTTAATAAGTGATGCTGAAGGAAATAATCATTACTGTTTGGTAAAAATTTTATCGCGGTTAATTTCTGCACATTTGTCAAGACATGATGAAAAAAAAACATATATGTGATGGATGTTTAATTTGTTTTCCAACGAAAATAAAATAAACCGCCATCAGGAGTATGACTGTAATCATATATCCGTAAATGTACCCCACAGTAATTATTTTAAAATTAATATATCAGGAAACGATGTACCAGCAACTTTATTCAAATTTCAAGATCATGACAAAAAACTCAAGGTTTCTTTCGTAGTATACGCTGATTTTGAAACTATCCTAAAACCTATAGATACCTGCACGCCAACTACAGAAAAATCGTATACCTTACACTCATACCCTGCTGAAAATGACGGGTCTGGGGGGTATAAATGGTGCATAAACCGGACTTGGGCGGATGAAATTCACCAGCTCAAGTCCGGTCTATGCAACATTTATACCCGCTTATTATATTAAATGTGATTTTGATGACAATCTTCCACAATTTAAAACTTTTCGTGGAGAAAATGAGAGAATTTTATCCAATCTTTAGAAAAAGATTGTATAAACACATTTGAAAAATATTTACGTAATATCAAAAAAAAATATTTACGTAATATCAAAAAAAAAATATTTACTTAATATCAAACATTTAACTGAAATGGAAGAACTAAATTTTAAAAACACTAAAAATTGTCATATTTGTGAAAAAGAGTTTGACGAAGATAGCGTAAAAGTAAGGTATCACTGTCATTTAGCTGGCAATTTTAGAGGAGCAGCACATTCAATTTGTAATTTAAATTTCAAAATTCCACAATTTATACCAGTACTTTTTTATAATTTAAGTGGGTTTGATAGTCATATATTTATAAAAGAGTTGGCCCAAAATGAAGCAAATATTGAGGTTCTACCTTAAAATAAAGAAAAATAACCCAAGTAATGTTAGCTCCTCGAAAAAAAAACCGCCCAGCTCCTGAAATCGACCAGAACATTTAGAGGAAAAACTATTAATTTTTTTTAAGGAGCATGTACAGGTTAGACAATGTCAAAATACATTTTTTAATGAAAAAAAATTGAAAAAGGTTTGAAGGGGGGGCAGGATGAGCGAAAAACAACGAAACCAAACAACATTTTTAGATAACAAAAAAAAAACAAAAATTGACAAAAACATAAAAAAAAGTTCATTTTAATACAAAAAAAGTAAAAAAATCATCGCGGCGATTTACTAAAGCAGAATCGCCCAGCTCCTGGAATCGACCAGAACATTTAGAGGAAAAAATATTCATTTTTTTAAGGAGCTGAGTATGTACAGGTTAGACAATGTCAAAATGCATTTTTTGGTGAAAAAAAAATCGAAAAAAGTTTGAAGGGGGGGGGGCAGGATGACCAAAAAAAACGAAAACAATCGAAATTTTTTCAAAAAAAAAGTTCCTTTTTTCGTTAAACGAAAAAAAAAACAAAAAATTTTTTTTTATAAATTTATTAAGCAAAACCGCCCAGCTCCTGTAATCGAACAGAACATATAGAGGAAAAACTATTCATTTTTTTTAAGGAGCTGAGTATGTACATGTTGGACTTTTTACATATACATATTTTAGTGAAAAAAAATTGAAAAAAGTTTGATAGAGGATGAGCGAAAAAAAAAACGAAACCAAACGAAATATTTTCAAAAAAATAAAATTTTCAAAAAAGTTTCTTTTTTCATAAAACGAAAAAGTCCAAACCAAACGAAATCTTTAGATAACAAAAAAAAACTACTGCTGCCAAAAAAATAATCCCCTATAGTTCATTAAACTCAAAAACAAAACAAAAATAAAAATAAAAAAAAATTCAAATTTTTTTTTAAGGTTAAAAAAAAAATTCAAGAACATTTAGAGGAAAAACATTAATTTTTTTTAAGGAGCTGAGTATGCACATGTTGGAAAATGGTAAAATGCATATTTTAGTGAAAAAAAATTGAAAAAAGTTTGATGAGCGAAAAAATAATGAAACCAAACGAAATATTTTCAAAAAAAAATTTTTTTCAAAAAATTTTCTTTTTCCGTAAGACAAAAAAAATCAGCGAAAAAATAAAGAAACAAAACGATATTTTCAAAAAAAAAAATATATATAAATTTAATAAGCAAAACCGCCCAGCTCCTGGAATCGACCAAACATATAGAGGAAAAACTATTCATTTTTTTTAAGGAGCTGAGTATGTACATGTTGGACTTTGGTAAAATTTTTATTTTAGTGAAAAAAAAATTGAAAAAAGTTTGATAGGAGCGCAGGATGAGGGAAAAAAAACGAAACCAAAGGATATATTTTCAAAAAAAAAAATTTTCAAAAAATATAAATTTAATTAATAAAGCTAAACCGCCCAGCTCCTAGAAACATTTAGAGGAAAAACTATTAATTTTTTTAAGGAGCTGGGTATGTACATGTTGGACAATGGTAAAATGTATATTTTAGTAAAAAACAAATTGAAAAAAGTTCGATAGGGGGCGCAGGATGAGCGAAAGAAAACGAAACTAAACGAAATCTTTAGATAACAAAAAAAATACTGCTACCAAAAAAATAATCCCCTATATTTCATTAAAATCAAAAACAAAAAAAAATAAAAAAAAAAATCAATTTTTTTTTTAAGTTTTTATAAAAAAATTTTTTTTTCAAGAACATTTAGAGGAAAAACCATTAATTTTTTTTAAGGAGCTGAGTATGCACATGTTGGACAATGGTAAAATGCATATTTTAGTGAAAAAAAATTAAAAAAAGTTTGATAGGGGGCGCAGGATGAGCGAAAAAAATAACGAAACCAAACGAAATATTTTCAAAAAAAAAATTTTTCTAAAAATTTTCTTTTTTCGTAAAACGAAAAAAAAAATGAGGATCTGCGCAAAAATAACGAAAAATGATATTTTCAAAAAAAAAATTATAAATTTAATAAGCAAAACCGCCCAGCTCCTGGAATCGACCAGAACATATAGAGGAAAAACTATTCATTTTTTTTAAGGACCTGAGTATGTACATGTTGGACTTTGGTAAAATGTATATTTTAGTGAAATAAAAATTGAAAAAAATTTTCGTTTTTTTTTTCGTTTTATGAAAAAGAAACTTTTTTGAAAATATTTTTTTTTTGAAAATATTTCTTTTGGTTTCGTTTTTTTTTTCGCGCGGGATTTTTTTTTTAATTTAATTAATAAAGCTAAACCGCCCAGCTCCTAGAATCGACCAGAACATTTAGAGGAAAAACTATTAATTTTTTTTAAGGAGCTGGATATGTACATGTTGGACAATGGTAAAATGTATATTTTAGTGAAAAAAATTGAAAAAAGTTGGATAGGATGAGCGAAAGAAAACGAAACCAAACGAAATCTTTAGATAACAAAAAAAAAATACTGCTGCCAAAAAAATAATCCCCTATAGTTCATTAAAATCAAAAACAAAAAAAATAAAAAAAAAATTCAAATTTTTTTTTAAGTTTTTAAAATTTTTATTTTTTTTTAAGAACATTTAGAGGAAAAACCAATAATTTTTTTTAAGGAGCTGAGTATGCAAATGTTGGACAATGGTAAAATGCATATTTTAGTGAAAAAAAAAATGAAAAAGTTTGATAGGATGAGCAAAAAAATAACGAAACCAAACAAAATATTTTCAAAAATATGTTTTTTAAAAAAAAATTCTTTTTTCGTAAAACGAAAAAAAAAAATAAGGATCAGCGAAAAAATAACGAAACAAAACGATATTTAAAAAAAAATTGAAAAAGGTTTGAAGGGGGGGCAGTATGAGCGAAAAACAACGAAACCAAACAAAATTTTTAGATAACAAAAAAAAAACAAAAATTGACAAAAACATAAAAAAAAGTTCATTTTAATACAAAAAAAGTAAAAAAAATCATCGCGGCGATTTAATAAAGCAGAATCGCCCAGCTCCTGGAATCGACCAGAACATTTAGAGGAAAAACTATTCATTTTTTTAAGGAGCTGAGTATGTACAGGTTAGACAATGTCAAAATGCATTTTTTGGTGAAAAAAAAAATCGAAAAAAGTTTGAAGGGGGGGGGGGGGGTGGGGGCAGGATGACCAAAAAAAAAACGAAACCAATCGAAATTTTTTCAAAAAAAAAATATTTCCAAAAAAGTTCCTTTTTTCGTAAAACGAAAAAAAAAATAATTTTTTTTATAAATTTATTAAGCAAAACTGCCCAGCTCCTGTAATCGAACAGAACATATAGAGGAAAAACTATTCATTTTTTTTAAGGAGCTGAGTATGTACATGTTGGACTTTGGTAAAATACATATTTTAGTGAAAAAAAATTGAAAAAAGTTTGATAGAGGATGTGCGAAAAAAAAAACGAAACCAAACGAAATATTTTCAAAAAAATAAAATTTTCAAAAAAGTTTCTTTTTTCATAAAACGAAAAAGTCCAAACCAAACGAAATCTTTAGATAACAAAAAAAAATACTGCTGCCAAAAAAATAATCCCCTATAGTTCATTAAAATCAAAAACAAAAAAAATAAAAAAAAAATTTCAATTTTTTTTTAAGTTTTTAAAATTTTTATTTTTTTTTTTAAGAACATTTAGAAAAGTCCAAACCAATAATTTTTTTAAGGAGCTGAGTATGCAAATGTTGGACAATGGTAAAATGCATATTTTAGTGAAAAAAAATTGAAAAAAGTTTAATAGGATGAGCGAAAAAATAATGAAACCAAACGAAATATTTTCAAAAAAAAAATTTTTTCAAAAAATATTCTTTTTCCGTAAGACGAAAAAAAATGAGGATCAGCGAAAAAATAAAGAAACAAAACGATATTTTCAAAAAAAAAAAAATATATAAATTTAATAAGCAAAACCGCCCAGCTCCTGGAATCGACCAAACATATAGAGGAAAAACTATTCATTTTTTTTAAGGAGCTGAGTATGTACATGTTGGACTTTGGTAAAATTTTTATTTTAGTGAAAAAAAAATTGAAAAAAGTTTGATAGGAGCGCAGGATGAGCGAAAAAAAAACGAAACCAAACGATATATTTTCAAAAAAAAAAATTTTCAAAAAAGTTTCTTTTTTCATAAAACGAAAAAAAAAACGAAAAAAAAATATAAATTTAATTAATAAAGCTAAACCGCCCAGCTCCTAGAATCAACCAGGACATTTAGAGGAAAAACTATTAATTTTTTTAAGGAGCTGGGTATGTACATGTTGGACAATGGTAAAATGTATATTTTAGTAAAAAACAAATTGAAAAAAGTTCGATAGGGGGCGCAGGATGAGCGAAAGAAAACGAAACTAAACGAAATCTTTAGATAACAAAAAAAATACTGCTACCAAAAAAATAATTCCCTATATTTCATTAAAATCAAAAACAAAAAAAAATAAAAAAAAAATTCAATTTTTTTTTAAAGTTTTTATAAAAAAATTTTTTTTTCAAGAACATTTAGAGGAAAAACCATTAATTTTTTTTAAGGAGCTGAGTATGCAAATGTTGGACAATGGTAAAATGCATATTTTAGTGAAAAAAAAATTGAAAAAGTTTGATAGGATGAGCAAAAAAATAACGAAACCAAACAAAATAATTTCAAAAATATGTTTTTTAAAAAAAATTTCTTTTTTCGTAAAATGAAAAAAAAAATAAGGATCAGCGAAAAAATAACGAAACAAAACGATATTTAAAAAAAAAGTTTTTTTTTATAAATTTAATAAGCAAAACCGCCCAGCTCCTGGAATCGACCAGAACATATAGAGGAAAAACTATTCATTTTTTTTAAGGAGCTGAGTATGTACATGTTGGACTTTGGTAAAATGTATATTTTAGTGAAAAAAAAATTGAAAAAAGTTCGATAGGAGGAGCGAAAGAAAACGAAACCAAACGAAATCTTTAGATAACAAAAAAATATACTGCTGCCAAAAAAATAATCCCCTATTGTTCATTAAAATCAAAAACAAAAAAAATAAAAAAAAAATTTCAAATTTTTTTTAAGTTTTTAAAATTTTTATTTTTTTTTTAAGAACATTTAGAGGAAAAACCAATAATTTTTTTAAGGAGCTGAGTATGCAAATGTTGGACAATGGTAAAATGCATATTTTAGTGAAAAAAAAATTGAAAAAGTTTGATAGGATGAGCAAAAAAATAACGAAACCAAACAAAATATTTTCAAAAATATATGTTTTTTAAAAAAAAAATCTTTTTTCGTAAAACGAAAAAAAAAATAAGGATCAGCGAAAAAATAACGAAACAAAACGATATTTAAAAAAAAAAGTTTTTTTTATAAATTTAATAAGCAAAACCGCCCAGCTCCTGGAATCGACCAGAACATATAGAGGAAAAACTATTCATTTTTTTTAAGGAGCTGAGTATGTACATGTTGGACTTTGGTAAAATGTATATTTTAGTGAAAAAAAAATTGAAAAAAGTTCGATAGGGTGAGCGAAAGAAAACGAAACCAAACGAAATCTTTAGATAACAAAAAAAAATACTGCTGCCAAAAAAATAATCCCCTATAGTTCATTAAAATCAAAAACAAAAAAAAATAAACAAAAATTTCAAATTTTTTTTAAGTTTTTAAAATTTTTATTTTTTTTTAAGAACATTTAGAGGAAAAACCAATAATTTTTTTAAGGAGCTGAGTATGCAAATGTTGGACAATGGTAAAATGCATATTTTAGTAAAAAAAAATTGAAAAAGTTTGATAGGATGAGCAAAAAAATAACGAAACCAAACAAAATATTTTCAAAAATATATGTTTTTTAAAAAAAATTTTTTTGTAAAACGAAAAAAAAAATAAGGATCAGCGAAAAAATAACGAAACAAAACGATATTTAAAAAAAAAAGCTTTTTTTATAAATTTAATAAGCAAAACCGCCCAGCTCCTGGAATCGACCAGAACATATAGAGGAAAAACTATTCATTTTTTTTAAGGAGCTGAGTATGTACATGTTGGACTTTGGTAAAATGTATATTTTAGTGAAAAAAAAATTGAAAAAAGTTTGATAGGGGTCCAAAAGTCCAAACGAAAAAAAAAACGAAACCAAACGAAATATTTTCAAAAAAAAAAATTCTAAAAAGTTTATTTTTTTATATAACGAAAAATAAAAGAAAAAATAATTTATAAATTTATTTAATAAAGCTAAACCGCCCAGCTCCTAGAATCGACCAGAACATTTAGAGGAAAAACTATTAATTTTTTTTAAGGAGCTGGGTATGTACAGTTGGACCCACAAAAAACGCAAGATTTAAATATGCTAAAATGTCAATTTTACTAATTATTCTATAGTTTAAGTAGGATTTTAAGAAATAGGTTAGGTTAATTTGACAATTAATTGTCAGTTTTTTCAAAGTTTATTACAAAAAATGCATGCGAATAATGTCGAATATTAAAAAAATAATAATAATAAATAATAAACTGAAAAAACATTTAGAATATTTAATCAAATCAAAAATTAAAACACAATATTTAGTAAATCTTATGAAAAAATAAAAATTTGAACTCTACTAACCGAACATATATGTTTATTTATGAAAATTATGATTTTCGTTTAAAAAAAGTTTTTCCGGAGGTTTTTTTTTTCGCTTTTTTAATCTGGGAACTATCGATGTGGCGACGGGCGATGGTTTTTAACCCAGTAAAATTTGTATTGTTTATAGCATGCACAGCTTCTTTTAAATGGTATTCTACCAAATAATTAAGTAAATTTCATCCTGTATTTCGTTTATCTTCTTTCTTTCCGAGTCTGCACGCCCTTTCCTCCCCCATCAATTTTTTCTTCAATCTTAACCGTCCAAACTGAAACTAAATAACCTTGCAACAATTAAAGGTCTCTATAGAGATCACTAGCCACAGTCACTTCCGTACATCCTGCTTCCAATATACTAATAGTTTGAGATTTCTTTACATTTCTTTACGCATTTCTAATTACTTTTATATAATTAATTATTATAATTATTATATATATATAATTATTACTTTTATATAATTAATATTATAATTAATTATTATAATTATTATTTTATATAATTAATTATCATAAGTAATTTTGACAAATAATATCAACATGACGACGGCTTTGTTTGTATTGTAATTATTGAATTTACGCAACTAAATTTTGTTTTTTTTTTTCGGATCCCACTGTACATGTTGGACAATGGTAAAATGTATATTGTAGTGAAAAAAAAATTGAAAAAAGTTCGATAGGGGGCGCAGGATGAGCAAAAGAAAACGAAACCAAACGAAATCTTTAGAAAAAAAATACTGCTGCCAAAAAAATAATCCCCTATAGTTCATTAAAATCAAAAACAAAAAAAAAATAAAAAAAAAAAATTCCAATTTTATTTAAGTTATTTAGAAAAAATTTTTATTAGTAATAGTTATAGTAATAGTAATAGTAATAGTTTATTAGTAATAGTTATAGTAATAGTAATAGTAATAGTTTATTTATTTGCATTAAACTTTACAGTTTTTACAGTCGTCATTTAGTTTTAATTAAAATAGTATTTAACATGTAGTTAACAGTTTGTAGACATTACAATTAAAATAACAGTGAAAAAAACAATTTAAAGCTAAGTATTTACATTGGAAGGCAAATTGTCCTAAATAAATTCTCGTGTTGAATAATACACTCTATTTAGGAGTATTTTTTTGAGTGTGGTTTTGAACCTAGGCGGGGGTAATAATAGCATATACTGAGGAAGTTTATTCAAAAACACAGGTCCGTAATAGTTAGTTCCGTACCTGCTTGAAGTCAATCTTAATGTATTTATACAAATTTTATTTCTGTTTCTAGTGTTGAAACTATGAATATCAGAGTGAGACCTGTAGTTGTCCTTGTCGAGATGAGCCTCGGATGCGCATCTTAGAATATATAGACTTGGAAGTGTTAACAGATTCAGATCCTTAAATTTCTGCCTAACGTCGTCACGATAGCCACTTTTTGTGATTATCAGTATTTTTTTACGTTGTAGTTTAAATAATCTCTCAAGATGGGAAGTATGACCCCAGTATGTAATGCCATAGCTTATTTTAGATATAAATAATGAATTATATGCAGTTAGAAGTACTGAAAAGGGTATAACATCCCTAATTTTTCTAATTAGGTACACATATTTTTAAGCGATTCCAGCTACATGATTCACATGCGAGTCCCATCTCAAGGTTGAGTCAAGGATAACTCCAAGCAGCTTCGGATCTGTGGAGTTATAATTAACAAGAGCGTCAATTTTTTTGTGGGTAAACACAATGCGGTTTGTTTTACTTTCATTGATATGAAGCTTGTTAGCTTTAAACCACTGGTTCAGTTTGGTTTCTTGTTCAGACACAGCAATCTCAATTTCGCTAAAAGAGCCGCCCCTGAGAAGGGCAGTGGTGTCATCAGCAAATAGCACAAGCTCCGCACCCAGCGCCACCTGATGTTCAAGGTCATTTATATAGATCAGGAACAAGATGGGGCCGAGTACGGACTTATGTGACACCCCTGTCCTCCGAGGCAACACCGTTAGCAAAAATATACTGGATGCGGTCACTAAGATATGATTTAATCAGGTCCACACTCAATCTGTCAAAGTTATAGAACTTTAATTTGTCTAATAATGTGTCGAATGGCATGCAGTCAAATGCCTTTTGTAGGTCGTACATGACTGCAGCCGCCAACTTTTATTTCAAGAACATTTAGAGGAAAAACCATTAGTTTTTTTTAAGGAGCTGACTATGCACATGTTGGACAATGGTAAAATGCATATTTTAGTTAAATGAAAAATTGAAAAAAGTTTGATAGGGGGCGCAGGATGAGCGAAAAAATAACAAAACCAAACGAAATATTTTCAAAAAAAAAAATTTTTTTCAAAAATTTTTCTTTTTTCGTAAAACGAAAAAAAAATGAGGATCAGCGAAAAAATAACAAAACAAAACGATATTTTCAAAAAAAAAACTTTTTTTTATAAATTTAATAAACCAAACCGCCCAGCTCCTGGAATCGACCAGAACATATAGAGGAAAAACTATTCATTTTTTTAAGGAGCTGAGTATCTACCTACATGTTGGACTTTGGTAAAATGTATATTTTAGTGAAAAAAAAATTGAAAAAAGTTTGATGAGCGAAAAAATAACGAAACCAAACGAAATATTTTCAAAAAAAAATTTTTTCAAAAAATTTTCTTTTTCGTATAACAAAAAAAAAATGAGGATCAGCGAAAAAATAACGAAACAAAACGATATTTTCAAAAAAAAAACTTTTTTTATAAATTAAATAAGCAAAACCGCCAAGCTTCTGGAATCGACCAGAACATATAGAGGAAAAACTATTCATTTTTTTTAAGGAGCTGAGTTGGACTTTGGTAAAATGTATATTTTAGTGAAAAAAAAATTGAAAAAAGTTTGATAGGGGGCGCAGGATGAGCGAAAAAAAAAACGAAACCAAACGAAATATTTTCAAAAAAGTTTCTTTTTTCATAAAACGAAAAAAAAAACGAAAAAAAAAAATTTTATAAATTTAATTAATAAAGCTAAACCGCCCAGCTCCTAGAATCGAAGAACATTTAGAGGAAAAACTATTATTTTTTTTTAAGGAGCTGGGTATGTACCGGGTGATCCAAAGTTCCCGACCCAATCAGTTTTCTCCGAAACGGTAAAAGTTATGGACAAAATTGTATTGGGTTTTTCTGATGGGGTCACCTAAGCTACAAATTAAGGTGTATTTAAGGTTTTCAATTTAGTGAATGATGGGCGTAGCGATAGTCATTTTTTAAATTTTTAGTGGCAAGGATAGGAAAACTAACTTAAATCGAATAATATTTTAATTTTATATATTTATCACACAAAGTGTTTAATATACATACAAGCGTTAAGAAGTTATTTTCTAAACAATATTTTTCACCTTAAGTGAATTTTAAACGAAAAAACAGGCAGTCAGCGGTTCAGTTGGTTTAGGAAGTAAAATAATACAATGACCAAAAATGGCCTGGGTTCAAATCTCAACAGCGGAAGTACCTTTTTTTATTTATATTATTTAAGTTTTTGTTATTTTTTTTTTAATTGTAGTTTTTCTGTGGTTTATTAGTGTTCCATTAATTTTATTATACAGGGTATTTGTACATTTTAAAACACAATAAATAGTTCAATCCTTTTAAATATAAAATTAAGAGTCAACACAATTTAAAATTTTAATTGACCACTAAAATTAATAGTATATTAAAGTACTAGTTTCATAACATACGTTTTTAGAGTACAAGTTTAGAAAACGAGCCGCTTGCGGTGAGTTTTCTAAAGTACTAGTGCGCTAAAAACGTGTTATGAAACGAGTGCTTTATAAAATTTTTTCTATTTTGCTCTAAAATTTTAAAAAACTTTTAAATTGATGACTGATTTAGGGATTTTTGTTTCGAATTGGCATTACAGTTTTCGCCGTGTTTAAAATTCTAAGAACGAATATTATTCTGATATATTTTATAGTCATTTCTTCTCTTTTCCACTGCAAGTAACCAAGCCACAATTTTAACACGGTAAAACATAACCTAAACACAACATTTTGTAGAAAATTAAACTTTAAAACCGACGTTCAGAATTGCACGGCAAACGTCAAGATATAGACTTTTGTCTGTTGCCAACTCAAAAGAAAAAAAAGTAGAGATCTCTTATGGGCCTATAAGAACACGCAAAATGCGTGTGATTATGAGCTTATAAGAGACGCAAAATAGAAAAAAGAACTTTTACTTTCGGGTTTAGGCCGTTTAGGTTGTTAGTTTTATTTGTAATAAATTCTCTAGATTTTTTTAATGCATATATATATATATATATATATATATATATATATATA
>OY294050.1:38131579-38152484 GCA_958510825.1 Brachypterus glaber
ACTAACAATGTGGCCCCATATTTTTTTAATAGTAGCTGAAGGTAATAGCCATCTACTGTTTTTTAAAAGAAGTCAGTTGGACTTATATTAAGCTAGCTATAAGTAAAAAATAAAATTTTTACTGGTGGCCATAATTACATTTTTAACTACGATTATACAGCAGTAGTTCAGTTGATTGGCCACCAGGTGGCGCTTCAATAACATGTATATAATTTTATAGATATGAAGTGTAGCTTAACATGGTCTTTAACATAAGTATGTTTCTTAATAATTTCAAGAATTACAAGAATTTCGGATTTAAATGGCCAAAGCTTTTATGAGCCGTATATCCAAAACTAGAAGCGGGATTGAGTTGGGCCCACGAGAGCTTTTGATCAGTTGGTCATCAACTACAACATATTAAAAAATTAGCCAATTTAACCGAAATTTAATTTACATATAAAACATGCGGGGTCCTTTGGAATACTTAAACAACTTAAACTATCCATGTAAATATATTTAATATTTTTAGTTTTTAAGGGTCCATTCGAAAATAAAAATTTATATGTATTTATATATTTATATTTTGTCTTTGCAGACCACATTTTGATCCGAAAATTCTCAGTTAGAATTAAAAATATCAAGATGAGGTTTTTTTATTGTACAGTTAGCGTTGCTTCAGTGGCTAACGTGGTCCTTTTTTTAAATTTTTTGCTTTAAGGACTTGCTTTTTTATGATTGAAATTATGTAAAACTTCCTAATTTTCAAAGTCAAATAAATTATATTAAAAACAAAAAAATCGAAAAAAGGGTGACGTTAGCCACTCAAGCAACTCTTTATCTAAACAATGATGAAAATCCGATATTGATATATTTATTCTCAACCGAGAATTTTCGGATCAAAAAACGCCTTACAAATACCAAAAATTGCATTTTAACCAATCGGAACCGGGTTTAACTTACAAATACATTTTATTTTTTGTTCCATCTAGGACTAGAAGTTTTTTTTATTCGAATGGACCCTTAAAATGTGGGCAGGGGCATGGGAGGGAATTTTAAATAGAAAGGGGGTGGTCGTGGGATACATCATTTTGAAGCTTATGAAATTATCTATATAACAATATTTTTTTATTTTTATTTTTTTTTTTTTTGGTTCAAAATTAGGTTATATTGGGTATTTTCGTCAAAATTTCTTTAAAAAAATTGAAGAATGTATGAAAAACAAGTTATTTTATGTTGCAAAAACGTAAATTTTCTTTTAAAAATAATTTTAATTGGTATAAATAAAAAATTACAAAAAAAGAAACAACCAAATTAAAACTTTCAAAAAAAGTTTAAAACAAAAAAAAATAGGGGGCCGTAAGCCCGAAAATGTCAGTCTACCAATATCACTATGTACTTTAGAAAATAGAAAATAGAAAATAGAAAAAGTCCAAACGAAAATAGATTTAATAAATTAAAAAATATATAGTTAGATAATTGTATAAGCTTTAAAAGCATATATCAACATTTTAAGAACTAAAAACAATAAATATATGCAAAAAATAGTTTGGATTGTTTTATAAGTGTTTCAAATTTGAAGTCGATATCTTATCTGGTTCAAAAGCTAAGAGGGGGTGGGTAACTTTTGGACTACAAGGTATTTATATTTTATATTTAAATTGAACTGAAAAATCACTTACATAAAAGGGCGGAACGTTGGTATTTTATGCATTATAATAATTATTTATAAAAACGTGTTTTTTTAAAGCGAGAAAAATATTCAATATTTAATAAAGGACAAGAATACCGGGTGTCCCACCAGGTCCTTGACAAGCTTTATCTCCGTTATTTAAAAATATATAATTTTTTGCAAAATATAGCCTTAAATGTGAGTCAGAAAATTTTTTATTGACAAATCCAAAACCTTCTCTTGCTTACCAACCTCCTTGAAACCACCCCCAACTTCTGTTTTTCAAATATAACCCCACATTTTTGTAAAGATGAAAGTAAATTTTATTCTGAATTTAACCATACACGGTGTGTTTGAAATAACATGGGAAATTTTAAGGGGTGATTCTACATGAGAAATTATGACAAAAAGTTCCTATGAACAGAAGTCCAAAATTTCTGCGTAAGGGAGTTAGGCCCGTTTGAAAGTGGCAAAAAAAATTGGTTTTTATTTAATAACTTAGGAACCCTTATAGCAACGATGTTTTGAATGTAAACTTATCTTAATAAGACCCATCTTTGTATATTATTTTCATGTACTTATTTTAACCAGGGGTGTGCGAAATGGGGGTTCTTCTCACTTTTTTGTCCAAAACTTTTTTCTGTGCAATTTTTTTGTAATATCATTAAAATATGATTCCTTAGGTCAAAATACATAAAAAAAGGTACCCTTGTTGTGATACTGTAGGATTCGAGAAAAATTAATTTAAAGGTGAAATTTCACGCTTCCAGGACGAAAAATTAAATGCTCAAATGTGGAAAACCAAAATTTTAATGATTCAAGGTGAATGTACATCAAAAACTAAGAAAAAATCTTATATACAGGTACTTTCAAAAATCAGTCCTAAAGGAGCACCATTTTTAAAGGGCCATAGTAGCTTTAAAAGGGATTTTTCGACCTACATGTATAGAAACTTTTTTCTTAGTTTTTGATATAGAATAACCCTGCATCATTAAAATTTTGGTTTTTAACATTTAAGTATTTAATTGTTCGTCTTCGAAGCGTGAAATTTCACCTTCAAATGTATTTTTCTCGAAAACGTTAATCCTACCCTAGCGAAACAAACCAGTAGAAAACTCGCTCAAACTCGTAAAAATATTTTACGAGTTTTAGCGAGTTTAGTGAAACAGTATTAACTAGTTTCTAGCGAGTAAAAAACTAGTAGAAACTCGCTCAACTCGTAAAAATATTTTCAAAAAAACCTAGTTTCTACGAGTATTTTATGAGGAAATTCCCATGAAAATTTACTAGTATTTACCAGTATTTAACGAGTATTTTTCTACAAGGATTAACGAGTTTTTAGCGAGTAAAAAAACGTGGTTTTTACAAGTTTCTACGAGTGTTTTATGAGGAACAACCAATGAAAATTTACCACTATTTACCAGTATCGAACGACTATTTTTCTACGAGTATTAACGAGTTTTCAGCGAGTAAAAAAACGTAGATTTTTACAATTTTCTACGAGTATTTTATGAGGAAATTCCCATGAAAATTTACTAGTATTTACTAGTATTGAACGAGTATTTTTCTACAAGGATTAACGAGTTTTCAGCGAGTAAAAAACCGTAGTAAATATTTTACGAGTTTTAGCGAGTTTAGTGAAACAGTATTAACTAGTTTTCAGCGAGTAAAAAACTAGTAGAAACTCGCTCAAACTCGTAAAAATATTTTCAAAAAAACCTAGATTTTTACAAGTTTCTACGAGTATTTTATGAGGAAATTCCCATGAAAATTTACTAGTATTTACCAGTATTTAACGAGTATTTTTCTACAAGGATTAACGAGTTTTTAGCGAGTAAAAAAACGTGGTTTTGCTTTCCCATTCTGAAAGTTTAGGAAAGCCTTATTTCCGTGCAAAAATTTTTAAACATTGGGGTGGGCAAGTGGGGCAAATGGGGTAAATAAAGTAATTTTTCCCAAAAATTTGAAAATTGCTATATAGGGGTTTTTGAGGTTGCTGAAATTGAACATGATAATAAAAAAAATCCAACCCCACCCCACGGGGCTGAGGGGGTAAATATTTTATGAGGAAAATCCAATGAAAATTTACCACTATTTACCAGTATCGAACGAGTATTTTTCTACGAGTATTAACGAGTTTTCAGCGAGTAAACAACCGTAGATTTTTACAATTTTCTACGAGTATTTTATGAGGAAATTCCCATGAAAATTTACTAGTATTTACTAGTATTGAACGAGTATTTTTCTACAAGGATTAACGAGTTTTCAGCGAGTAAAAAACCGTAGTTTTTACAAGTTTCTACGAGTGTTTTATGAGGAAATTCCAATGAAAATTTACTAGTATTTATCAGTATTTAACGAGTATTTTTCTTCAAGGATTAACGAGTTTTCAGCGAGTAAAAAAACGTAGTTTTGCTTTCCCATTCTGAAAGTTTCGGAAAGCCTTATATTCGTTCAAAAATTTTTAAACATTGGGGTGGGCAAGGGCGCAAATGGAGTAAATACAGTCATTTTTCCCAAAACTTTGAAAATTGCTATATAGGGGTTTTTGAAGTTGCTGAAATTGAACATGATAATAAAAAAAATCCAACCCCAGCCCACGGGACTGAGGGGGTAAATATTTTATGAGGAAAATTCAATGAAAATTTACGAGTATTTACCAGTATCGAACGAGTATTTTTCTACGAGTATTAACGAGTTTTCAGCGAGTAAAAAACCGTAGATTTTTACAAGTTTCTACGAGTTTTTATGAGGAAATTCCAATGAAAATTTACTAGTATTTACCAGTATTGAACCAGTATTTTTCTACAAGGATTAACGAGTTTTCAGCGAGTAAAAAACCGTAAAAAATATTTTACGAGTTTAGTGAAAGAGTATTAACTAGTTTTCAGCGAGTAAAAAACTAGTAGAAACTCGCTAAAACTCGTAAAATATTTTTTACGGTTTTTTACTCGCTGAAAACTCTTTAATCCTTGTAGAAAAATACTCGTTAAATACTGGTAAATACTAGTAAATTTTCATTGGAATTTCCTCATAAAACACTCGTAGAAACTTGTAAAAACTACGGTTTTTTACTCGCTGAAAACTCGTTAGTCCTTGTAGAAAAATACTCGTTCAATACTAGTAAATACTAGTAAATTTTCATGGGAATTTCCTCATAAAATACTCGTAGAAAATTGTAAAAATCTACGGTTTTTTACTCCCTGAAAACTCGTTAATACTCGTAGAAAAATACTCGTTCGATACTGGTAAATAGTGGTAAATTTTCATTGGATTTTCCTCATAAAATATTTACCCCCTCAGCCCCGTGGGGTGGGGTTGGATTTTTTTTATTATCATGTTCAATTTCAGCAACCTCAAAAACCCCAATTTTCAAATTTTTGGGAAAAATTACTTTATTTACCCCATTTGCCCCTCTTGCCCAGCCCAATGTTTAAAATTTTTTGCACGAAAATAAGGCTTTCCGAAACTTTCAGAATGGGAAAGCAAAACTACGTTTTTTTACTAGCTAAAAACTCGTTAATCCTTGTAGAAAAATACTCGTTAAATACTGGTAAATACCGTAGTAAATATTTTACGAGTTTTAGCGAGTTTAGTGAAACAGTATTAACTAGTTTTCAGCGAGTAAAAAACTAGTAGAAACTCGCTCAAACTCGTAAAAATATTTTCAAAAAAACCTAGATTTTTACAAGTTTCTACGAGTATTTTATAAGGAAATTCCCATGAAAGTTTACTAGTATTTACCAGTATTTAACGAGTATTTTTCTACAAGGATTAACGAGTTTTCAGCGAGTAAAAAAACGTAGTTTTGCTTTCCCATTCTGAAAGTTTCGGAAAGTATTATATTCGTTCAAAAATTTTTAAACATTGGGGTGGGCAAGGGCGCAAATGGAGTAAATACAGTCATTTTTCCCAAAACTTTGAAAATTGCTATATAGGGGTTTTTGAGGTTGCTGAAATTGAACATGATAATAAAAAAAATCCAACCCCACCCTACGGGGCTGAGGGGGTAAATATTTTATCAGTAAAATCCAATGAAAATTTACGAGTATTTACCGGTATCGAACGAGTATTTTTCTACGAGTATTAACAAGTTTTCAGCGAGTAAAAAACCGTAGATTTTTACAAGTTTCTACAAGTATTTTATGAGGAAATTCCCATAAAAATTTACTAGTATTTACCAGTATTGAACGAGTATTTTCTACGAGTATTAACGAGTTTTCAGCGAGTAAAAAACCGTAGATTTTTACAAGTTTCTACGAGTATTTTATGAGGAAATTCCAATGAAAATTTACCAGTATATACTGGTACTAATATTCAACGAGTATTTTTCTACAAGGATTAACGAGCTTTCAGCGAGTAAAAAAACTTAGTTTTTACAAGTTTCTACGAGTATTTTATGAGGAAATTCTAATGAAAATTTACTAGTATTTACCCGTAGAAAACTAGTAAAAACTCGTAAAATTAAAGTGTATAAATACTCGCTAAAACAAGGAAATAAATTTCCTCGTAGAAAACTATTAAATACTCGTAAAAATAAAATCTAATATTACTCTCTAGGACGAGTAAAAAAATTTCCTCGTAGAAAACTAGTAAAAATAAAATCTAATATTGCTCGCTGGGACGAGTAAAACAATTTCCTTGTAGAAAACTAGTAAAAACTCGTAAAATGGAAGTGTATTAATACTCGGTGAAACAAGTAAATAAATTTCCTCGTAGAAAACTAGTAAATACTCGTAAAAATAAAATCTAATATTGCTCGCTGGGACGAGTAAAAAATTTCCTCGTAGGAAACTAGTAAAAACTCGTAAAATGAAAGTGTATTAATACTCGGTGAAACAAGTAAATAAATTTCCTCGTAGAAAACTAGTAAATACTAGTAAAAATAAAATCTAATATTACTAGCTGGGACGAGTAAAAAAATTTGCTCGTAGAAAATTAGTAAAAACTCGTAAAATGAAAGTGTATTAATACTCTGAAACAAGTAAATAAATTTCCTCGTAGGAAACCAGTAAATACTCGTAAAAATAAAATCTAATATTACTTGCTGGGACGAGTAAAAAACTTTCCTCGTATAAAACTAGTAAAAACTCGTAAAATGAAAGAGTATTAATACTCTCTGAAACAAGTAAATAAATTTCCTCGTAGAAAACTAGTAAATACTCGTAAAAATAAAATCTAATATTCCTCGCTGGGAGAGTAAAAAAATTTCCTTGTAGAAAACTAGTAAAAACTCGTAAAATGAAAGTGTAAAAATACTCGCTAAAACAAGGAAATAAATTTCCTTGTAGAAAATTATTAAATGCTCGTAAAAATAAAATCTAATATTACTCCCTGGGACGAGTAAAAAAATTTCCTCGTAGAAAACTAGTAAAAACTCGTAAAATGAAAGAGTATTAATACTCTCTGAAACAAGTAAATAAATTTCCTCGTAGAAAACTAGTAAATACTCGTAAAAATAAAATCTAATATTCCTCGCTGGGAGAGTAAAAAAATTTCCTTGTAGAAAACTAGTAAAAACTCGTAAAATGAAAGTGTATTAATACTCGGGAAACAAGTAAATAAATTTCCTCGTAGAAAACTAGTAAATACTCGTAAAAATAAAATTTAATATTGCTCGCTGGGACGAGTAAAAAATTTCCTTGTAGAAAACTAGTAAAAACTCGTAAAATAAAAGTGTATTAATACTCTCTGAAACAAGTAAATAAATTTCCTCGTAGAAAACTAGTAAATACTCGTAAAAATAAAATATAATATTGCTCGCTGGGACGAGTAAAAAAATTTCCTTGTAGAAAACTAGTAAAAACTCGTAAAATGAAAGTGTATTAATACTCGGTGAAACAAGTAAATAAATTTCCTCGTAGAAAACTATTAAATACTCGTAAAAATAAAATCTAATATTACTCTCTAGGACGAGTAAAAAAATTTCCTCGTAGAAAACTAGTAAAAACTCGTAAAATGAAAGTTATTAATACTCTCTGAAACAAGTAAATAAATTTCCTCGTAGAAAACTAGTAAATACTAGTAAAAATAAAATCTAATATTACTCGCTGGGACAAGTAAAAAAATTTGCTCTAGAAAGTTAGTAAAAACTCTTAAAATGAAAGTGTATTAAAACTATTAAATACTCGTGAAAACAAAAATCTAATATTACTCTCTAGGACGAGTAAAAAAATTTCCTCGTAGAAAACTAGTAAATACTAGTAAAAATAAAATCTAATATTACTCGCTGGGACGAGTAAAAAAATTTGCTCGTAGAAAGTTAGTAAAAACTCTTAAAATGAAAGTGTATTAAAACTATTAAATACTCGTAAAAATAAAATCTAATATTACTCGCTGGGACGAGTAAAAAAAATTCCTTGTAGAAAACTAGTAAAAACTCGTAAAATGAAAGTGTAAAAATACTCACTAAAACAAGGAAATAAATTTCCTCGTGGAAAATTATTAAATGCTCGTAAAAATAAAATCTAATATTACTCGCTGGGACGAGTAAAAAAATTTCCTCGTAGAAAACTAGTAAAAACTCGTAAAATGAAAGAGTATTAATACTCTCTGAAACAAGTAAATAAATTTCCTCGTAGAAAACTAGTAAATAAAATCTAATATTGCTCGCTGGGACGAGTAAAAAAATTTCCTTGTAGAAAACTAGTAAAAACTCGTAAAATGAAAGTGTATTAATACTCGGTTAAACAAGTAAATAAATTTCATCGTTGAAAACTAGTAAATACTCGTAAAAATAAAATCTAATATTACTAGCTGGGACGAGTAAAAAACTTTCCTCGTATAAAACTAGTAAAAAGTAAACTAGTAAAAGATTCTACGAGTATTTTATGAGGAAATTCCAATGAAAATTAACTAGTATTTACCCGTAGAAAACTAGTAAAAACTCGTAAAATTAAAGTGTATAAATACTCGCTAAAACAAGGAAATAAATTTCCTCGTAGAAAACTATTAAGTACTCGTAAAAATAAAATCTAATATTACTCTCTAGGACGAGTAAAAAAATTTCCTCGTAGAAATCTAGTAAAAACTCGTAAAATGAAAGTGTATTAATACTCTCTGAAACAAGTAAATAAATTTCCTCGTAGAAAACTAGTAAATACTAGTAAAAATAAAATCTAATATTGCTCGCTGGGACTAGTAAAAAAAATTGCTCGTAGAAAATTAGTAAAAACTCGTAAAATGAAAGTGTATTAATGCTCTCTGAAACAAGTAAATAAATTTCCTCGTGGGAAACTAGTAAATACTCGTAAAAATAAAATTCTAATATTACTCGCTGGGACGAGTAAAAAAATTCCTTGTAGAAAACTAGTAAAAACTCGTAAAATGAAAGTGTATAAATACTTGCTAAAACAAGGAAATAAATTTCCTCGTAGAAAATTATTAAATACTCATAAAAATAAAATCTAATACTACTCGCTGGGACAAGTAAAAAAAATTCCTCGTAGAAAACTAGTAAAAACTCGTAAAATGAAAGAGTATTAATACTCTCTAAAACAAGTAAATAAATTTCCTCGTAGAAAACTAGTAAATACTCGTAAAAATAAAATCTAATATTGCTCGCTGGGACGAGTAAAAAACTTTCCTTGTAGAAAACTAGTAAAAACTCGTAAAATGAAAGTGTATTAATACTCGGTGAAACAAGTAAATAAATTTCCTCGTAGAAAACTAGTAAATACTCGTAAAAATAAAATCTAATATTGCTCGCTGGGACGAGTAAAAAATTTCCTTGTAGAAAACTAGTAAAAACTCGTAAAATGAAAGTGTATTAATACTCGGTGAAACAATTAAATAAATGTCCTCGTAGAAAACTAGTAAATACTCGTAAAAATAAAATCTAATATTATTCGCTGGCACGAGTAAAAAAATTTCCTCGTAGAAAACTAGTAAAAACTCGTAAAATGAAAGTGTATTAATACTCGGTAAAACAAGTAAATAAATTTCCTCTTAGAAAACTAGTAAATACTGGTAAAAATAAAATCTAATATTACTAGCTGGGACGAGTAAAAAAATTTGCTCGTAGAAAATTAGTAAAAACTCGTAAAATGGAAGTGTATTAATACTCTCTGAAACAAGTAAATAAATTTCCTAGTAGGAAACTAGTAAATATAAAATAAAATCTAATATTACTTGCTGGGACAAGTAAAAAAAATTCCTCGTATAAAACTAGTAAAAAGTAAACTAGTAAAAGTTTCTACGAGTATTTTATGAGGAAACTCCAATGAAAATTTACTAGTATTTACCCGTAGAAAACTAGTAGAAACTCGTTAAATTAAAGTGTATAAATACTCGCTAAAACAAGGAAATAAATTTTCTCGTAGAAAACTATTAAATACTCGTAAAAATAAAATCTAATATTACTCCCTAGGACGAGTAAAAAAATTTACTCGTAGAAAACTAGTAAAAACTCGTAAAATGAAAGTGTATTAATACTCGGTGAAACAAGTAAATAAATTTCCTCGTAGTAAACTAGTAAATACTCGTAAAAATAAAATCTAATATTGCTCGCTGGGACGAGTAAAAAATTTGCTTGTAAAAAACTAGTAAAGAATCGTAAAATGAAAGTGTATCAATACTCCCTGAAACAAGTAAATAAATTTCCTCGTAGAAAACTAGTAAATACTCGTAAAAATAAAATCTAATATTGCTCGCTGGGACGAGTAAAAAATTTCCTTGTAAAAAACTAGTAAAAAATCGTAAAATGAAAGTGTATTAATACTCGGTGAAACAAGTAAATAAATTTCCTCGTAGTAAACTAGTAAATACTCGTAAAAATAAAATCTAATATTGCTCGCTGGGACGAGTAAAAAATTTGCTTGTAAAAAACTAGTAAAAAATCGTAAAATGAAAGTGTATCAATACTCCCTGAAACAAGTAAATAAATTTCCTCGTAGAAAACTAGTAAATACTCGTAAAAATAAAATCTAATATTGCTCGCTGGGACGAGTAAAATATTTCCTTGTAAAAAACTAGTAAAAACTCGTAAAATGAAAGAGTATTAATACTCTCTGAAACAAGTAAATAAATTTCCTCCTAGGAAACTAGTAAATAGTCGTAAAAATAAAATCTAATATTACTCGCTGGGACAAGTAAAAAAATTCCTTGTAGAAAACTAGTAAAAACTTGTAAAATGAAAGTCTATTAATACTCGCCGAAACAAGTAAATAAATTTTCTCGTAGAAAACTAGTAAATACTCATAAAAATAAAATGTAATATTACTCGCTGGGACGCGTAAAAACATTTCCTCGTAGAAAACTAGTAAAACCTAGTAAAATGTGTATTAATACTCGCTAAAACAAGTAAATACTTTTCCTCGTAGAAAACTAGTAAATATTCGTAAAAATAAAATCTAATATTACTCGCTGGGACGAGTAAAAAAAATTCCTTGTACAAAACTAGCAAAAACTCGTAAAATGAAAATGTATTAATACTCGCTAAAACAAGTAAATAAATTTCCTCGTAGAAAACTAGTAAATACTCGTAAAAATAAAATCTAATATTGCTCGCTGGGACGAGTAAAAAAATTTCCTTGTAGAAAAATAGTAAAAACTCGTAAAATGAAAGAGTATTAATACTCTCTGAAACAAGTAAATAAATTTCCTCCTAGGAAACTAGTAAAAAGTCGTAAAAATAAAATCTAATATTACTCGCTGGGACAAGTAAAAAAATTCCTTGTAGAAAACTAGTAAAAACTTGTAAAATGAAAGTCTATTAATACTCGCCGAAACAAGTAAATAAATTTTCTCGTAGAAAACTAGTAAATACTCATAAAAATAAAATGTAATATTACTCGCTGGGACGCGTAAAAACATTTCCTCGTAGAAAACTAGTAAAACCTAGTAAAATGTGTATTAATACTCGCTAAAACAAGTAAATACTTTTCCTCGTAGAAAACTAGTAAATACTCGTAAAAATTAAATCTAATATTACTCGCTGGGACGAGTAAAAACATTTCCTCGTAGAAAATTATTAAAAACTCGTAAAATGAAAGTGTATTAATACTCGCTAAAACAAGTAAATACTTTTCCTCGTAGAAAACTATTAAATATTCGTAAAAATAAAATCTAATATTACTCGCTGGGACGAGTAAAAAAAATTCCTTGTACAAAACTAGCAAAAACTCGTAAAATGAAAATGTATTAATACTCGCTAAAACAAGTAAATAAATTTCCTCGTAGAAAACTAGTAAAAAAGTATAAAATAGTGAATAATATAGTTAAAATACTCGTAGAAACGCGTTAAATGAATTTTCTCGCTCAAACTCGTAGAATTTTTATTAGTAAAGACATTTACTCGTTAACGCCTAATAACAACTTGAAAAGGTTTTACTAGTTTCTACTAGTTTGTTTCATTAGGGTACAGTATCACAACAGAAGTACCTTTTTTATGTTTTTTGGCCTAAGGAATCAAATTTTAATAATAAAATTACAAAAAAGTTGCACGGAAAAAAGTTTTAGGCAAAAAAGTGATAAGGACCCCCGTTCCGCACATCCCTGGTTAATACAAGTACATGAAAATAATATACAAAGATGGGCCTTATTAATATTAGTTTACATTCAAAACCTCGGTGCCATATCTCAAAGGGTTTCTGAGTTATTAAATATACTGAATTTTTTTGCCACTTTTAAAGGGTCCTAACTCCCTTAGGAAGCATTTTTGGGCTTATGTTCATATAAACTTTTTGTCATATTTTATGATGTACCCCTTAAAATTTTCGATGCTATTTCAAAAGTCCAAACCTAGGGCTTTCATTTTTTATTTAAATTATTTTACTTAGACGTAAAAATTGTAAAAATTTTCGCCTGCGGCCCTAGAGCCTTCTTGCATTTTAATAAAACAAAAGATTGTAACACTTTTAAAATTAAAATAGACTATGAAATTCGTAAAAGAAATTATGAAATTTTAAATTGTACCACTCAAATGATCTCCGGATCCGCTATTTTGAATTTTGGAAAACTGGAACCAGATTAGTAATCAGCGACCCCAAAACCCCCGAGTACCAAGTTTTCAGCTAATCCGAGTAGGTAACTTTAAAATAAAAAAAATAAATAAAAAAAATATTTTATTTTATTTTTGTGAAAACCAAGTGACCTTAGCTAGTTAAGTTGGGAGCTTAACCAACTCTTTTTTTAAAAAGGAGTTGTTTTATTTTTGTAGGTTCTTGGATTTTTCGGATTAGTTGCAACCATTTATTCACTACTTCACAAAAATCTACAAACTACTACAAATATACTACATGCTAAGTGGTTAAAATATGAATTAATAATAATTGTCTCGGCTGGCGAGTTCCTTTATATATGATTTATCAAGGATTTTTAGCAAGGATTATTCTAGAATATAATGTTCTGGAAACAATACTTAAATAACTACGTCTTAATTTATACATATAAAACAATGTTATTAGGGTAACATAACTCTTCCCCCCTTAGATGAAACTATTCCAGAGTTTCCATCTATCGGTATATTTTCTTCGACAATTGTGTCAAGTTTTACATTATATTTTGTTTTTAAATTCTTAGATACATTATTTGAATTTCTTTTATTTAAAAGTTTCTTTTTCAATTTTGGGAGAGTTAATGTTTTATTTTTAAGATAATACAAAAGACTTAAAATTAATATAATTAAAATTATATAAAGTAAAATAGTCCATATACTTATGTTATTAAAATGAACTGGATTAAGTAATAACTTTTCAGTCTCTATCTTTTGAGTTTCCAGTGTACTATGTATTTTGTGTAACTCATTTAAATTAACAGCCTTTAATTTCAATGGTTGATATTTTAATTTAATTTCTGTTTGAGGTTTATAAGTAATATTTAATCGTGGTAATATTATATTAGAATAATCCGGTTTCGTTTCATGATAATTTTGTATAATAATATTTTTAAGTTTTATGGAACATTGAAAATCTAATGTTACTAAATAAGTTCCATGTAAAGGTATATTTGTTATATTTTTATTGCAGGTTTCTACTGCTACAATTGATTCTGGTATTATAGTTAACCATTTGTTTTGTTCTAATTTTTCTACTTTTACAGTGTTAATTTCAACAGGGATTTGATTACAATTACTAATATTTTTGTGATAATTAAGGAGTTGTATTTCACATGGTACATTTTCGTTATCATGTATTTTTAAAGAATTTGCGTTTTTACATAAATATATATTCATGGTAATTAATTTACAGTGATCATTAGTTAAAACATAATTTTGTTCATTCATTATAAGAAATTTAGAATTAGGTAAAATTGTATGAAAAGTGTTTTTATAGGGTACTGGACATGAACTTAACTTATAATAATTATATATTGTATTCTCAACAATTGGTATTTCAATGATAAATACAATTTGATTGTTTTTACTATAACTTTTTATTTCAATAATTTGTTCATAAAATAATATATTCTCTAATAGAGGTTCAAAAGGCAATTTATTATTATCTAATAAATATGGTTCAATATGTTTAACTTTTTCTAATAGATTATTTGGTTCAATCATGGAATTATGGAAAATATTCAGTTTTGAAAATGTTATAGCAATTTCTATTTCTTTCAAAAGATCATATAGTATTTGAAAGGTAGTTTGTATTTGTGTAATTATTATTTGTATGCAAAGGATATGAGTATAGGTTAATTCTTCAAATTGTACATTTTTAATATTTTTTTGCATTGTTTTGTTAAACTTTTTAATTGAATCATCTATTATTGTTATTTGTTTTGACATGAGGGTTTTTATTTGATTTTGATTATTATATAAACTTTGTAATGCAGTATCGTATTTTTCTCCATCTGATTGATCTAAATTTCCAGTAAATACTTTTATAACACTTCCTAAGGCGTTAATTAATCCGCGTTTTTGTCTGTTTTGACTACTTTCATATAAAGGGTTTATTTGTTCTATTTGAAGTTGTATTTTATTCTCAAGAGTCTGAATATAAGAAGTTAAGAATAAATGATCTAACTTTTCATGTGAAGTTTTTAATAAGAGTTTAAAATTTATTAAATATTCTTGTAATATATTATATATGTATATATATTTGATTTTGTGCGTTTCCAAGTTTAATTGGTAAAATACCTGGGTTTTCATTTAAATTAATAAATGTTGAGTCCGCGAGGATGAAGGGAAGGAATACCCATCTGAAACAGAAGGAGGTTTTCTTAATTCTTTAATATGTACTATTTCAATTTTTTGATTTTTTAGGTTTTTCATTTTAACTCGATTATGGGTAAGGAACATTAGTATTTTATAAGGACCTAAAAATTTATTACTTTTTTTATTTCGTGTTAAGGGATTTTGTTTATAAACTGTTTGATCTATTTTGAATTCAATGTTTTCTCCGTGTTTATTATGTTTGTTTAAAACTCTTTCTTTATTATTATCTAATTTTTCATGTACTGTTTGATAAACACTATCTAATTTTTGTTTATGATTTATAACATAATCTGAATAAAATATTTCGGGTAAAAATAGTTCATTTGGATTTCTTGTATTTGTATGTCCAAAAACTAATTCAAAAGGTGTGTAACCTGTTGCTTTATGAATTGAGGTATTATAACCTAAAATTGCATAATAAATTATATTTTCATTTTCATTGGGATACGTTTCTTGTAAAATTCTTAAATGTTCAATAAGTGTAGAATGTAAGCGTTCTACTATAGCATTGCTTTCATGGTGATATGGGGTAATAAAATGTATTTTAATTTTATGTATTTTTAATAATTCTTTTATAGTTTCATTATGAAATTCAGAGCCATTATCAGGGATTATTTTTTCAGGGATTCCAAATCTACTAAAATATCTAATTAATGCATTACTAACATTAATTGCCGTTTTTCCGGTTATATATATTGCTTGTGCAAACTTTGTAAAAGAATCTACTAACGTAAGGTAATTATTTTTATTATACGTAAAAATATCTATGTGTATTATTTGAAATGGTTTTGAAGCGGTTTCTGTATGTACTAAGGGAACATAAGGGGTTTTTCGTGCATATTTGGCTCTGACATATATCGCATTCGTTTATATATTTTGTTATTGTATCTTGCATTTTCTTCCAATAATAATTTTTTTTTAAATATTCATAAGTTTCTTGTATTCCTCTATGATTTACTTTTCCTTCGTGGATTTCTTATTAAAAGTAATTGATCTGTGTTTTCTGGAACGGTATTAACTAATTTTAAACAGCGAACAAGTTGGGGTTGATTTTTATTAAAATATTTTAAATAAGTTTCATTGAAATCTATATATAATTGGTCAGTTTTAAAATGTATGTAATAAGTTATTTGTGGAGCTGTGTATTCTTTTAAAAATTTCAAAATAAAATGTTCATTTTTAATAGTTGGCATTTTAACTATCATTATTTTTAAATTTTCATAATTTTCATGTGTAACATCTAATTTAAAATAAGGCTGTGGAAAAACTATTATTTGATTTGCTTTATTATTTAAAATGTCATCTAAAATTAAGATTCCATTGTTAGTGGTTTCATTTGCTACTGAATGTTGGGTTTCATTATTATTATTATTATTTTCAATATTGTTATTATCATTAATTTGTCGTGGGGGCTTTAATTGTATGTCAGAATGAATTATTATTTTTGGTTGACCTATTGGTTCAGGAGTTATTTCACTAGTAGAAGGTAAATCTAAAGTTTCATTTAATTTTTGAGTCCTCAATTAAACTTTCTAATTCAGTAAATAATTCATCTGATATTTCTTCTTCTTCATTTGTTTTTTGTTTTTTCGCTTGAGGTTGATCTTGAGATTGAGTTTTATTTTGTTAAAGGGGTTTCATAAGGTAAATTTAATTCATTTTCGTTTGAATATTGTTCTAAAAATTCAAGTATATCATTTTTAATATCTCCGGGATTATTTATTAATGACTGATTTGCTAGTTCGTGTTGTAAATAGTCGAGTAAGGCGTCATTTTCTTTTTCTTCATTTAAGTTATTATTATCATTAAGATTTAAAGGGTATACATTTAAATCTTTAGTATTTTTTAAATTGGGATTAAAAATATAAATTTGTATTTTTATTGGTGTATTATTAAATATTATTTTTAACATACTGTATACTATATTCCATTTTAATTTATCAAGTCCACAACCAATCTGTGGCATTGAAATTCTATAATCTTTATTTTGTAAACAAAGTTGTTTTAAATTTAATAGTGCTTTAAATAAATCCTTGTAAAATGTGTTTAAAGGCTTCTTTTCCCAAAATATTAGATTATAGTCACTTTCTTGGGTTAGGGGAAAAATAAAATTCTAAAATATTTCAGCTGACCGGTTTCGCATATAAATATATTTATGCTTCTTCAGAGCTCTACAAAGAAAAAATATATAGTTAATACAAACATTACAATAGAAAACAAAACCAGAAATGACAATTAAATAGTGTCCGGTCAATTTATTTATTTCTACAACCGTTGTCTAGTTAGACACAAAGTATTTGGAAAACTTAAGGTTAACCAATAAAATTTAGGTAAACAAACAAGTTAAAAACACTTACCGCTGATACATGTAATTTACAAACTAAATAATTTACGTCATTGTTAATAAAAACTAATTTAAAGAGTATTATGATCAATTAATTACACACAATACAGAACCATACATTTTGTTTAAAAAGCTATATCTAAGGTTACGGTAAAACACAAAAACCATTATTAAGGTTACGGCAAAAATTCCATGCCGGACAAATAACAACTTTTCAATAAATAAATTTACAAAACAACATAAAACTTTGGACTTTGGACACTATTTAATTGTCATTTCTGGTTTTGTTTTCTATTGTAATGTTTGTATTAACTATATATTTTTTCTTTGTAGAGCTCTGAAGAAGCATAAATATATTTATATGCGAAACCGGTCAGCTGAAATATTTTAGAATTTTATTTTTCCCCTAACCCAAGAAAGTGACTATAACCTTGTAAAATGGTTTATTATAATAGTTTTGTTTTGTAATTAGGTAATATATGTATTTGTTTTGTAATTTTATATATGCAACTTCTCCTACGTGCTTATTTTGTTTTTTGAGATTTTCTATAGAATTAAATCTTTTGAATTCTAAGGCAATTCCTGCATTCATGTTAAGGTCACTTGATATGCAATGAGCTAATGAGTAATTATTAGTTTCCGTAAATATGTTTTCATGAATAATTTCTATATTATTGTTTTGTGATATTTTATTTCTAAGTAAATCTTTATATAGTTCATTATTTATTTTTGCTGTATTATTTATATTGTTTATTTTAATTCTCGAAAGTGCGTCTGCATTAGTATTTGTTTTTCCTTTTTTATATACGAGGGTATAGTCGAATTCTTCTAATTTTAAGCGCCATCTAATTAATTTAGAATTGGGTTCTTTTAAATTAAATAACCATATTAATGGACGATGATCGGTGTAAATTGTAAATTTGCGACCGTAAAGATAAGGACGAAAGTGTTTACATGCCCAAACTACTGCTAATAATTCTTTTTTATAAGTACTATATTTTTGTTCTGTTTCATTTAAAATTCGTGATGCGTAACTAATTGGTTTATCTGAGCCTTCTGTTCCTTGTGAAAGAACAGCGCCTAAGGCTATATTTGATGCGTCAGTAGTTAAAATAAATGATTTTGAAAAATCTCGATACTGTAAAATTGGGGCGTTCATCAAAAGATTTTGACAAACTAAAAAGGCGTTTTGAAATTCGGCATTATGTATTATTTTTTGATTCTTTTTAAGACATTGAGTTAAAGGTTTTGTTATATGAGCAAAATCTTTTATAAATTTTCGATAATATCCAACTAATCCTAAAAAACTTTTTATTTCTGTTACTGTTTTTGGAATAGGGAATTTTTTAATTACATTTAACTTATCTGGGTTAGGTTTAACTCCATCAGGTGTGACAATGTGTCCCAAAAATTTAACTTCTTTTCTTAAAAACTCTGATTTATCTAATTGTACTTTAAATTGTGCATGTCTTAATCTATTAAATACCTTTTTTAAATTTTCAATATGTTCTTGTAGACTACTACTAAAAATTACTATATCATCGAGATATACTAAACATATTTCATTATAAAGCGCGTAAAATATTATCCATTACTCTTTGGAACGTGCTCGGCGCGTTTTTGAGCCCAAATGGCATTCTTTTGAATTCATAGTGTCGATGCTCTGTCGAAAAAGCTGTTTTTGATGAGTCGGAAGGTTTCATTTCGATTTGATGAAAACCGTTGGCTAAATCTAAAGTTGTAAAATATTGACTTTTCCCGAGTTTATCTAAAATATCTGTTATATTTGGCAAAGGGTATTTATCTCCGACAGTTTTTTCATTTAATTTACGACTATCGATAACAATTCTCCATTTTCGTTTTCCTGAGGCATCCATTTTTTTTTTTGAACTACCCATATAGGACTTGAAAAAGGTGAAACTGAGGGTTGTATAATATCTTGTTCTAACATTTTTTCCATTTGTGATTTTACTTCTTGTTTATGTACTTCAGGGTATCTATATGTTTTTACAAAGATTGGCGTATCATCTGTTAATCTAATTTCATGTTGAATTTGATTACTAAAACTTAAAGGAATTTTTTCACAATAAAATATATCTCTACATTCATAACATAACTTTCGTAAAGCGTTATATTCTTCTTGATTGCAATGTTTTGTAAGTAAATTTTTTAAATTTGCTTTTAATTCATCATATTCGTTATATTTATTAAATTCATTGTTAAATTGAGTAAAATTATTTATATTACATGTTTCATCAGCTTGAAAAGGTTCAATGTCAAGTGGTTCAGTTAAAGTTATATTTACAGTGTGCGTGCCTGAGTTTAAAATACTAGTATAGGCATAATTATTTTTAACGTTTACAAGTGCATGTGGTAATTCTACTTTTTCGTTGAACTTGATATATGGTAATATACCTAGTCCTTGTTTCATTTTTACTGGTATTTTAATTACTAATTGTGTTCTCGGTAAAATACTTAATCTATAATGTAAATTAGGTGTACGTGCTTTATTAGTTATTTTCGTATTTAGCATTTCAGTTGTACTAAGCGGTATCTTATTATGTTTTGTTACAATACATTTATTTTGAAAATCTATTTTTGCGTTTAATTGTTGAAGTAAATCTAATCCAATTAAACCTTGAAATTTATTATTAAACAAATAAATAAAATTTATGAGTTTGTTTTACTTTAAAAATATTAAACAATGGTATTTCCATGACTTCATTGTGACGACTTATATTATGTGCTGTTTCTATATTAAATAATTCATTATATATATATTCTTTATAATATTTATGTGCGAGTTGAGGATTCATTAAACTACGTGTGCTACCGTATCAATTAAGAATTTTGCTTTTAATTCTTTAATAAAAATGTGGTAAAGGGAATATTTTTTTTTAATTTATGATTTATTTGTAGAGTATTATATTAGTTTTTTCTTTATTTACTTTATTGAGGTTTGATCGTGAGCAATAGGAATTTCTCTGTCGATTTTTCTTTTCATTTTTCATCAGTATGATCAGTATTTTTATTAGTATTTATATTGTAAACTTCTTCAAATTTAAAATTAGGGTTTGTAGACCTATTCTGTTCAAAATAATTACGTGGACGTTGAGTTTGTGGGTTTTGTTGATTAATGCGCGTATTTCCTGAAGTTGTATCCATTGGTTCAGGATATCTTCTTTGGTTTTGATTAAATTGTGGTCTATTAAATTGTGGTCGTTGGAAAAATTGTGATTGTTGTTTAAAAGGATTAAGGGGTTGTTTTTGACTATTATTACGGTCATAATATGTTTGAAAAGGTTTATTAAAGTTTTGACGATTATAAGGGAAATTTTGATATGGTCTTTGATTAAATTGATTAAAAGGTTGTTTAAAAATATTTGTTTGTTGAAAATTAAATGGTTTTTGTAATTGATTAAAAAAGTGTTTTTGTTGTGCATTGAAGGTATTAGGAGTTATACGTTCTGCTAATTTATGATTAAATTGATTTAAATTATTATCCTTCTTTTGTGTATAAAGGAAATTTTCTTCTTCTAAAACTAAAGCCATTGCTTTTTCTAATGAATCTGGGTTTCGAAGCCTAACATTACTTTGTAATTGTCCCGTTAAATTACGAATAAAGGTTTTTAATTTTAATTTTCATATTCTTGCATTTTTATTAATTTTGCGGCTAAAGGAATATTTTCTATGTTTAACTTTGACAACACAAGACTTCGCAAATCTTGTAATCTTATACCAAAATTATAAGGTGTCT
>OY294050.1:38152684-38193923 GCA_958510825.1 Brachypterus glaber
GTGCCTAAAACTAGAAAATTGATATTACTTTGATTTTTTTGTATTTTATTACATATTAGCTGAAGTTATATTATTTAAACATTTATTTTATAGTAGAAATATATTGTAAGTTTCACAAAAACAAAAACCAAAAACTGCAACCTTAACATTATAATGGAACATAATAAAAAAAAGTCACACGTCTTTTTTTGGAAGTCGGTTAAAAAGAAATAAAAACAGAATTTTCCTTAAGGTGACTATAACTGCGGGATCTACCCTAGTCATTCTATTTCAGGCCAATAACTACCGAAACCGGTTAAAAATGCCATTAGTTAAAATTTACATAATATTTATATAATAATTATATAATATTTTTTATCCAATACATACAGATAATAAGACAATTACCATCTTTATTTTAAATAGATAAACTCAATAATAACCCCCGCGTGGCTTTTACTTTATTGAGTGGATAATTATTTATTTTAATTTTTTAATGTCAATGTCATGTCATTATAAGTTTCTAAAAATATTTATTTTATCAAAATTAAATTAATTATGGCCTAAAAAGTATTTTCTGTAAATTAAGAAGAAGGAATAGTGAAGAAATGGAGATATGATCTGAAATCCTATTGAAAAATTTACAGTGATTGAAATCTACTTCTGCGAAATGTTTCTGTTTGTATATTTATTTATTGTCAAAATTAATGGAGAGCCCCTAGCCCAAGCATAAAGCTTTTTTGGTGGTCTCCATGCCTCTGTGTAACTGCTCTAAAATAAAATAAATAAATAAATATATATACCCACTCAACTGTCACTTGTCAAATTATTTTCTTGTAATGTCATTAAAATTTTTAATAAAAAAATTAACCTGCTTGGCTGACGCCTCGCAGGTTAATTTTCGCATGGGCAATATCTTACTTTACCCACTAGTACCATAAATAACTAAGAACGAGTGAGCGTACTAAGTCTTTATTGCATGATGTGATCTCATGCACTAAAGACTTAGAACGCGCACTCGTTTTAAAATATACCATTAAACCATTTTTCTTTTTTTTTAAGAACATTTTTTATTGGTGCTTTTTACAAAATTATTACACCATTAGTTTTATTATATTAATTTGTTGCAATTGCATTAAAATACATTAAAAATATGAAAAAAATATTAAATAGTATATATATATATATATAATTTAAACATAAAAATACCTTTCCAATGACATATAATTAGTTGCTGTTGAGGGTGGACCCAAAATGCCCATTGTTCTTTCAAACTGCTTTTCTTTATGACATCTGTTTTTTACGATGAGTTTCAATTCATGAACTGATACAATAATTAGTGAAAATAACCTAAATTTCTAGAATTCACATATAAAATTTTAAATAGTTCTATAAATATAGTATATGTAAAAATGGTAAATTATAGAAACCGATTTCATTGTCTACGTTTTTATTACGCAGTTTTTTGCAGGGAAGAACTGGTTTCCCAAATCCCGTCCTACCTCTTCTATAAATTGTAATTCACTTTACTTAAAAAAAATTGATTTGCTTCATAATCCAAAGAATAACACAGCTCGAATTTGAAACTTTTTTTATCCGACTGACTGGAGACTGGCCATTTCTGATAATATCAGGTGCACTGAGTCTAATGGTAACAACGGTTTTGTTCCATCACGTCTACTTTTTGAGATCGATTTGGCACCGCTTGTTAGACCCCTTGAAACGACACTTTGAAAACTTCGTTCAAATGGTATGAAAATCTGTATAGGGGGGCTTTTGGTACGAGAAAACCGAATCTGACATTCTCTTTGCAATAAAACCAAGTTTTAATACGCCTCCCGTACAAAAATTTGCAAAATTGGCCAAAAATCGTCAAAATGTGGATTTTTTAATTTGAAAATTGATATTGATATTTTAAGGTTGCTGAAATTGAATCTGATAACAAAAATCTTCTAACTCCACCCCCGCGGGGTGAGGGAGTAAATAATTTTAATATTTTCGTCAACATTGGTATATAGGGGTTTTTGGGGTCGACGAATCTGAATCTGATAATAATTTTTTTCTAATTTCACCCCCTGAGGAGCGGGGGGTAGTTTTCGTGAAAATTGTTATATTGAGGTTTTTGAGGTTGCTGAAAGTGAATCTGATAATAAAAAAATTCTAACTTCATCCCCTAAGGGGCAGGGGGTAGTTTTTGTGAAAATTTGTATATTGGGGTTTTTGAGGTTGCTGAAAGTGAATCTGATAATAAAAATCCATTTCACGCGCGAAGGTGAAAAATAGGAAAGCTCTTTTAAAACTTTCAGGAAGTTATTTTCCAATAAAAAAATAAGTGTTCAAAAATTTACGCCATTCCAATGAAAAAATCCACATTTTCATCGATTTTTTGCCGTTTTTTACAAAGGAGATGCCACTATTTTAAGGTATTTTGGCCACCTTACGATTTGCCTGTAATTTTCGTATGTTTTTAATTCGGTAAAATTATGCTTCTAAACAAAATTACAGCTTATGCAAGGATCTGGTTTTCCTAGAATATCTTAAAATAGTATGATGAATTTGACATAAATTAAAAGAACATTCTGACATATTAGGTAGTAAAATCATAAAATGATTATATATATATATATATATATATATATATATATATATATATATATATATATATATATATATATTATATAGTATGTCTTATTAAGACTAAGTTTATATTTGATATTTTTGTATCTTTAAGTGCTAATTATTATAGTATAAAATAAATACAACCGAGTACGTTTTTTATTTAACTTTTTATTTAAGGTACGTAAGTAACTTTAAATGGATCCTTCAAAACTAAATAATTCCTTGTTTATATAAATTATTTAATTTCTAAAGATAAAAAAATGTCCTAATATAATGAATATTTTTATAAATGTGATTTAAGCAGTTATTTGGAATGAATAGAACTTTAAACAGAATATAAAACATAGTAGCTACATACAGTATAAAAATATAAAATTAACTTAATAAACAAAAATTATACCAAAAAAATAATCATAATAAAACAACTATTAAATCTAACGTTAGAACATGAACATTAGGTATAAATAACAAAAGTCCAAACTTATTTTTATTTCTAAATAATTTGAGGACCCTCATTACGGGCAGCGGCATCTCCCACAACTTGAAGTAAGGCATCTGATGGAAAATGTATATTTTGTCTTAGACGAGCATAGCCCAAAACCAAATAACACTGGTAACATGGGCACATAAACCAATTGTCCTTGCCCCCACTTTGCAGGTGCAATAAGAGCCAGTGATAGGATCAATTTGTGCTTCTTCATTTTGTATATTGTAATTAGGAATATATGATATAAATAATGTATGTTTAACAGCCTGCGTAAATCGTGAAAATATTTTAGCTCTTATTAGATGTTCCTCATATTGTCGTAGTTGAAATATATACTCGTTTTGTCTCTGTCTAGCGGCTGTGTCCTGTATATATCTAGGTGATAATTTTACTTGATAAGTTCCAAAGGTTTTTCGGTGTAAGTATTTCAAGGAGACGAGGAAAGTTTAAAACATTAATGTTCTCTTCGTCCTCCATGTTTATCCATGGTCCACCACCACGTAGTAAGAGCAGGTTACCTTCGTCGACCCTTTGCTTAAGAACGTTTATTTGATTTTGCTCTAATGCCAGCATTCTGTTTGCCATATCTATATCAGCATCGTGCATAAGAATGGGTTCTCGAAATCTGTTAATTACAGCGCAAGCTATTTTTAAATAGCTTGATAGCTTTAAACATTGTTGGATTGGAACCATATCCCTAAAGAACTTGAAAAGATTTTTTAATGTACCATTTCTTGATTCAACTATCCACCTGGTTTTAGTCATTTTTTGTGCAAAATTGGCCTCCTCCGCAGTAAACTGTCTTTGATTCCTATTTAATAAAGGAGCCATTTCGCAGTTAAGGTTGAGATCTTCTAAAAATTCTACAGCATCCCTGTAACCTCTAACAACGATAAAAATATCACCATCTTGTACCCATGTCTAATGTTATTTTGCTCCTCATTAAATTCATTAATCAGGATTGATGCATCATTATTTCGTACATTATTTCATAAATCGTAAAAGTAGGGACCCTGAACGTCCACGATATAACCATCAGGAGCTACAATCAAATGAGCTTTAAACAATGTATATTTCTTATGAGGAGAAAATGATTGACGTTGAATACGAAAATGTGAGCTTTTTGGAGCTTTAATGTAGGTACAATCTGGATATAAAATTAATTTAGGCAAATCTGGTTCAGGGTTGTAAAGTCTATTAGAAAACTCTGTAACATGTCTTCTGACAAAAAGTCTCTATTTTGTACGTCAGGGGCTCTGAAACCCAAATTATTCGGAACGAAGTTCTCCGATATACTTTGACGTGCAATATCAATGGCCTTACTAACACTTTGATGACTGAAAAAATTCATAACAGCTTTTAAGAACCTATCAGAAATACCATGACGAAGTTTCATAAACAAAGCAATTACGAATTTCTTTTTAACATTTCGTACTTGATTATAATCATAATAATAATAATAATTATTATTAATAACAACTGGAGGACAAGCATTAAACATAATATTAAACTGGTTTTTAGTTAACGATGTTAGAGTTTGAAAATCATCTTCCTCGAAGTTATTTTCATCGTCATATTGGTCAGTCTTTGCTATTCGCTTAAGTTCCGTGAACCATAAGGCAATTTCTTATCCACCCATAATAACGCGAGAAGGAATGGTAATATGGCCCTCCATAAATTCGGGTTTTATTAACCCTGAGGCCGTTAAATGTATATTACAGCAGCGGGTTCCAGAACTAACAAATATATTCTTTTTTGTATAAAAATCCACCCGCGCTTTTAAGCTAAGTCTATGATTAATTTCTTCACCGTGGATATCACACAACCTCTTTGCGAAATAAGTACATTCATTGGAATGGATTGTGGATTATTTTCCATTTCTATAATATTATTTATTCTTCCACTGCAATTAAGGCATACTTTCGTTTGGCCATTAATATCAGTTAAATGGATATCATAGAAATTTTCTATGATTCCGTGTGCCTTTCGATGTTGCATGCAAGTTCAATTCGTCTTTCTTGCAAATTGGGTCGTCCAATAACGAATATACTGGCGTAAACATTTCCGCAAACATAGCAGGGCATGGTAATTTAAAGAACAAATAATAATTTTTAGGAAATATTAGACTAAATAAAGCTACTAATCAATCAAAACTAATTAAGTTAAAAAATTGACATCTCCTTGTATAAGCTGTAATTTTGTTTAGAAGCATAATTTTACTCAATTAAAAACATACGAAAATTACAGGCAAATCGTAAGGTGGCCAAAATACCTTGAAATAGTGGCATCTCCTTTTTATACGAACTTGGTTTTATCGCAAAAATAATGTCAATTTCGGTTTTCTCGCACAAAAAAAAACAACAATACGGATTTTCACACCATTTGAATTATGTTTTCTCAAAAACTAGACGTGATGGAATAAAACCGCCGTTATCATTGGACTCAGGGCACCTGATATTATCATAAATAGCCAGTCTCTAGTCAGTCGGAGTTTACGACTAGCACAGTGTAATGTTAAAAATAGGCCGTTTTTGGTTAATTCGTGCAAACGTATGAAACATATTAATTCGCATAGATTTGGACATGCTGAACACGATTCCGGCATTTAAAATTACAGAAACGGTGTGGAAGACTGTTTTTTTTTCGTACCAAGGTAAAATGATGTCGATTCCGAGCTAACGATGCCAGATGCAAAAAAATTTTTTTTTTTACAGATTTTGGCAAGCTGAACTGACAGAAACGGTGTGGTTTTTTCCGTAACAAGATTAAAATAGGTCAATTATGGGCTAACGATGATGGTAAAAATAGTATATTATTCAACGATCGTAAAATAATTGCTATTGATCAGTGAGGGTAAATTTTGCGACAGGAGCCCATAGGCGAGTGGTGTAATCACCCGAATGATTTGTAGCTATTATACGCGATTAGAATACTATACTTTAGCCACGGCTTATTTCGCAAAATTCACCATCATTGATTAATAGCAATTATTATACTATCGTTGAATAATATACTATTTTTACTGGCATCGTTTGGTTTGGACTTTGGCTCAGAATTTACCTATTTTAACCTTTTTACGAAGAAAAAACACCGTTTCTATTAGTTTTGAGAACGGAATCGTGTTCAGCGTGTCCAAATCTATAAAAAATATTTTTTTTACACCTTACATCGAATCGAATACGAAAAAAAAAAAAAAAATAAATAAAAGTCTTCCATACCGTTTCTGTAATTTTAAAGGCCGGAATCGTGTTCAGCATGTCAAATCTATAGGATTTGATATGTTTCATGCGTTTGCACGAATGGGCCAAAAACGGCCTATTTTTAACATTGTTCTTTATTTATCGTATTTCGGCATACATATTAAGAATTACTAAGAAAAAAATATATTTGAATGTTTATTATTTATCCACTCTAGCACGTTTGGAGTCATTTCTAGGGACACTAGATCTAGGTCTTAAGTTAGAGACATACAACGGAAAACGTCAAATAACACCCTCGCATCGGTTGCCATGGAGAGTTTCTTCACGGATTTTATTCCCCATCCTAAACTTAGAAATTAGACAAATCGAGCCGTTTTGAAGTTGATGCATCGTCAAAAATGTCAATAGATAACCAATTTTTTTGACGTAAACATATAATTTGTGTAGCATCAAAACAGTGTTAATCATTAATAAATACGTTTCTAAAGAGTGTTACGCATAATAACGTGTAAGGAAGAAAATTCAATCACTACAAAATATTTTTTTCATATTATTATGTCTAAGATAATGGACCGTTTTTGCTTAATACGAGTTATTTTTGGACAGCCAGACTGAAATTTAGTCTTTATTTTCACGAATTAATAAGGTTAATACAATTTTGCATGATTTTATCTATATTCTGAAAAAAAGTTTTATCATATGATCGATTTTATCAATAGTAATTTAGTAGTATGTGATATAGAACCAATAGAATAGAATAGAATAGAATTTATTAATGCTTTAACACACACCGTATTTTGCATACGTCAATAATAATACATAAAATATAAAAATTAAACAGGTAAGTATATCAATAAATAGAAATCACATTTAAAATAAGATGGTTCAAGAAATAAAATCACAAAAAAATAGGATTTACAGGTCCCCAAAATCATTAGAAAGATACTCAGCGAAACTGTAAAATGCTTTCAAAACCAGGTATGATTTAAGTTTACTCTTAAATATATTTAACTCATAATTGCGAACATGTGAAGGCAACACATTAAAAAATTTGATGCAGAAATAATTTGTTCCGGTTGATGTCCTTTCCAGTCTCAGGAAATTTTGATATATATTTGTGGCATTTCTGGTGTTATGGTTATGCAGAGAGTTGTGCTGTAAAAATCTATGCATGTTCTTTTTCATATGAAGTAGGCACTCTAGTATAAATAAACAAGGGAAAGTGAGTATTCGCAAGCGAATAAAGTTCAATTTGCAGTCCTCTCTATACCCAACTCCATCAACAACCCGCACCGCTCTTCTCTGCAATGCAAAAATTCTCCCTAAGGAAGAAGAATGTCCCCAGGCTAATATGCCATAGCATAGGGTAGATTGGATTACAGAGAAGTATACAGTACGTAGTATGTTTTAAGATAGTGAGTTAGAGAGGCTACGCAAAAGGTAGCAGCCCTGACTTAGCTTATTTGCAACTGCACTTCCCTGTTCACTCCATACCAGTTTTGTATCTAGATATAAACCTAGAAATTTTGTGCTCTGAGCATAACCATCACTATCAAAATGACGCAAAGAGAAAATCATGTTGACGGTCTTATCAGCATTTAAGCAGAGCATATTCGAGTCAAACCACTGCTTGGCTCTTAACTGTGCCTCACTGTTCGATCTAACTGCTATATTTAGATTTTTGTGTTTTACATTAAACGAGGTATCATCTGCAAATAAAGTAACATCATCAATATCTGTCTCCAGGATATCAACGGGGTCGTCGGCGGCGTCAGTGTCAGAGTCTGTTGTTTCAGTCGCGACTATGCCGTCAAGAATATTATCAGGCAAGTCGTTGACGTAAATTAAAAAAAAGAAAAGGACCAAAGCGTGACCCTTGGGGTACACCAATGTCAATTACAACTTCATCTGACATGACACCGTCAACAATGACACGCTGAGTTCTAGATGACAGATATGAGAGTATTAATCTACATGTACTAGGCGATAATCCATAATAATAAAGTTTTCGCAGTAGGATCAAAGGTGAGACACAGTCAAAAGCTTTGCTTAAGTCAAAAAATGTAGCAACAGTCTTTGCTATTCGCTTAAGTTCCGTGAACCATAAGGCAATTTCTTATCCACCCATAATAACGCGAGAAGGAATGGTAATATGGCCCTCCATAAATTCGGGTTTTATTAACCCTGAGGCCGTTAAATGTATATTACAGCAGCGGGTTCCAGAACTAACAAATATATTCTTTTTTGTATAAAAATCCACCCGCGCTTTTAAGCTAAGTCTATGATTAATTTCTTCACCGTGGATATCACACAACCTCTTTGCGAAATAAGTACATTCATTGGAATGGATTGTGGATTATTTTATTTATTTCTATAATATTATTTATTCTTCCACTGCAATTAAGGCATACTTTCGTTTGGCCATTAATATCAGTTAAATGGATATCATAGAAATTTTCTATGATTCCGTGTACCTTTCGATGTTGCATTGCAAGTTCAATTCGTCTTTCTTGCAAATTGGGTCGTCCAATAACGATATACTGGCGTAAACATTTCCGCAAACATAGCAGGGCATGGTAATTTAAAGAACAAATAATAATTTTTTGGAAATATTAGACTAAATAAAGCTACTAATCAATCAAAACTAATTAAGTTAAAAAATTGACATCTCCTTGTATAAGCTGTAATTTTGTTTAGAAGCATAATTTTACCCAATTAAAAACATACGAAAATTACAGGCAAATCGTAAGGTGGCCAAAATACCTTGAAATAGTGGCATCTCCTTTTTATACGAACTTGGTTTTATCGCAAAAATAATGTCAATTTCGGTTTTCTCGCACAAAAAAAAACAACAATACAGATTTTCACACCATTTGAATTATGTTTTCTCAAAAACTAGACGTGATGGAATAAAACCGCCGTTATCATTGGACTCAGGGCACCTGATATTATCAGAAATAGCCAGTCTCTAGTCAGTCGGAGTTTACGACTAGCACAGTGTAATGTTAAAAATAGGCCGTTTTTGGTTAATTCGTGCAAACGTATGAAACATATTAATTCGCATAGATTTGGACATGCTGAACACGATTCCGGCATTTAAAATTACAGAAACGGTGTGGAAGACTGTTTTTTTTTCGTACCAAGGTAAAATGATGTCGATTCCGAGCTAACGATGCCAGATGCAAAAATTTTTTTTTTTTACAGATTTTGGCAAGCTGAACTGACAGAAACGGTGTGGTTTTTTCCGTAACAAGATTAAAATAGGTCAATTATGAGCTAACGATGCCGGTAAAAATAGTATATTATTCAACGATCGTAAAATAATTGCTATTGATCAGTGAGGGTAAATTTTGCGACAGGAGCCCATAGGCGAGTGGTGTAATCACCCGAATGATTTGTAGCTATTATACGCGATTAGAATACTATACTTTAGCCACGGCTTATTTCGCAAAATTCACCATCATTGATTAATAGCAATTATTATACTATCGTTGAATAATATACTATTTTTACTGGCATCGTTTGGTTTGGACTTTGGCTCAGAATTTACCTATTTTAACCTTTTTACGAAGAAAAAACACCGTTTCTATTAGTTTTGAGAACGGAATCGTGTTCAGCGTGTCCAAATCTATAAAAAATATTTTTTTTACACCTTACATCATCAGAATCGAATACGAAAAAAAAAAAAAAATAAATAAAAGTCTTCCATACCGTTTCTGTAATTTTAAAGGCCGGAATCGTGTTCAGCATGTCAAATCTATAGGATTTGATATGTTTCATACGTTTGCACGAATGGGCCAAAAACGGCCTATTTTTAACATTGTTCTTTATTTATCGTATTTCGGCATACATATTAAGAATTACTAAGACAAAAATATATTTGAATGTTTATTATTTATCCACTCTAGCACGTTTGGGGTCATTTCTAGGGACACTAGATCTAGGTCTTAAGTTAGAGACATACAACGGAAAACGTCAAATAACACCCTCGCATCGGTTGCCATGGAGAGTTTCTTCACGGATTTTATTCCCCATCCTAAACTTAGAAATTAGACAAATCGAGCCGCTTTGAAGTTGATGCATCGTCAAAAATGTCAATAGATAACCAATTTTTTTGACGTAAACATATAATTTGTGTAGCATCAAAACAGTGTTAATCATTAATAAATACGTTTCTAAAGAGTGTTACGCATAATAACGTGTAAGGAAGAAAATTCAATCACTACAAAATATTTTTTTCATATTATTATGTCTGAGATAATGGACCGTTTTTGCTTAATACGAGTTATTTTTGGACAGCCAGACTGAAATTTAGTCTTTATTTTCACGAATTAATAAGGTTAATACAATTTTGCATGATTTTATCTATATTCTGAAAAAAAGTTTTATATATGATCGATTTTATCAATAGTAATTTAGTAGTATGTGATATAGAACCAATAGAATAGAATAGAATTTATTAATGCTTTAACACACACCGTATTTTGCATACGTCAATAATAATACATGAAATATAAAAATTAAACAGGTAAGTATATCAATAAATAGAAATCACATTTAAAATAAGATGGTATACATCAAGAAATAAAATCACAAAAAAATAGGATTTACAGGTCCCCAAAATCATTAGAAAGATACTCAGCGAAACTGTAAAATGCTTTCAAAACTGGTATGATTTAAGTTTACTCTTAAATATATTTAACTCATAATTGCGAACATGTGAAGGCAACACATTAAAAAATTTGATGCAGAAATAATTTGTTCCGGTTGATGTCCTTTCCAGTCTCAGGAAATTTTGATATATATTTGTGGCATTTCTGGTGTTATGGATATGCAGAGAGTTGTGCTGTAAAAATCTATGCATGTTCTTTTTCATATGAAGTAGGCACTCTAGTATAAATAAACAAGGGAAAGTGAGTATTCGCAAGCGAATAAAGTTCAATTTGCAGTCCTCTCTATACACAACTCCATCAACAACCCGCACCGCTCTTCTCTGCAATGCAAAAATTCTCCCTAAGGAAGAAGAATGTCCCCAGGCTAATATGCCATAGCATAGGGTAGATTGGATTACAGAGAAGTATACAGTACGTAGTATGTTTTTAGATAGTGAGTTAGAGAGGCTACGCAAAAGGTAGCAGCCCTGACTTAGCTTATTTGCAACTGCACTTCCCTGTTCACTCCATACAAGTTTTGTATCTAGATATAAACCTAGAAATTTTGTGCTCTGAGCATAACCATCACTATCAAAATGACGCAAAGAGAAAATCATGTTGACGGTCTTATCAGCATTTAAGCAGAGCATATTCGAGTCAAACCACTGCTTGGCTCTTAACTGTGCCTCACTGTTCGATCTCACTGCTATATTTAGATTTTTGTGTTTTACATTAAACGAGGTATCATCTGCAAATAAAGTAACATCATCAATATCTGTCTCCAGGATATCAACGGGGTCGTCGGCGGCGTCAGTGTCAGAGTCTGTTGTTTCAGTCGCGACTATGCCGTCAAGAATATTATCAGGCAAGTCGTTGACGTAAATTAAAAAAAAAAAAGGACCAAAGTGTGACCCTTGGGGTACACCAATGTCAATTACAACTTCATCTGACATGACACCGTCAACAATGACACGCTGAGTTCTAGATGACAGATATGAGAGTATTAATCTACATGTACTAGGCGATAATCCATAATAATAAAGTTTTCGCAGTAGGATCAAAGGTGAAACACAGTCAAAAGCTTTGCTTAAGTCAAAAAATGTAGCAACAGAAAATTCCTGTCCTTCAAAACAGTCAAGAATGGTATCAATGAATGACAGGATAGCATTTGTTGTTGATAAGTTCTTACGAAAACCAAACTGATGCTTCGAAAGCAAGTTGTTGTTTTCAAAGAACTGTACAATCTGTACCAAAAGTAGCTTTTCATATACCTTCGACAAAACCGGTAACAATGCAATTGGCCTATAATTATTAGGTTCCTCTTTACTTCCCTTTTTAAAGATTGGAATGACAACTGCCTTTTTTAGGACAGTTGGAAAAATATTAGATGTTATACATTGGTTTAATAATTTTGTCAAAGGCATAATTATAGCATTCTTGATACTTTTTAGTACCTCTATGTTTAACCCGAATATATCTCATCTCTTGCTTTTTTTAAGACCGTCAATAGTGATTTCCCTGAAACTAAAACTGACACCATCTGAACATGATAATGTAATATTAAATTAATGGGGTCAGTCTGTACTTCAGGAATCTTGTTTACAATTTCTTTGGAAATATTCTTAAAAAAATTGTTAAAAGTATCAGGCGCAATACTAGAAGTTTTCTCACTTTTCTTTGGTTTTCTGATACTATTTACTAGTTTCCAGCAAGCTCTAGAACCATTGTTTGAGTTTTTTATAAATTTATCATTGGATGATATTTTAGCTTTTTTTAGTTCACTTCTATAAAGGCGTTTATAACTTTTTAGTAAAATTTTTAATTCATTAGTTCCACGGGCTTGGTAGGAGTCATTTAAGAAGGCTACAGTTTCCTTTAACCTTTTTAAATGAGAAGTAAACCAGAAGTAATATTTTGTTATATTGACTTTTTTTCTTGTATATAATTTTTTCGGGAAAAGCGATGTTAAATTTGTTAGTAATTATTTCCAAGAACATTGTAAACTTTTCATCAGCATTTGAGTTTTGATTTAAAATTGATGACCAGTCATAATTGGAAAATTCGTTATAAAGTACAGACTTACCCCTATTTGTGATTGGTCTAGTTACTACAGGAATTTTTTTGTCAGATGGGTCTACATCAAATTCTAGATGTATTGCCATTCCTCTATGATCAGATATATGTGTATCTAGGACTTCTACACGTATATTTTTTATATTGGTGAAAACATTGTCCAATGTGTTATTGTATCGAGTTGGGGAATCGACAGTTTTGTGTAAGCCATAACTTTTAAAGAGGTCACAGAGCTCGGAAGCATCTTTATCATCAGCATTTCTTTCTTGGTTACTAAAAAATACATTAAAATCACCTAGAATTAAAATGTTACCTTTTTTAAAGTTAATTTTGTCACAAAGCTGTGTAATGGTCTCTTTAAAAGATTTGAAATTTCCCTAGGGACTTGGGGACCTGTAAATAGTTATCACAGTTAAATTAAAAATGGGTATAAAAGTTCCACATATTTCACAGTCTTGTTCTTTTGAAAGCAAATTTAGCTGGTCAAGTCTTACATGACTTACAGTGTTGTCCAAGAGTTCGACTACCCCACCATGTGTGGCAATTTTTCTTGAGAAATGAGATGTGGGAGCAAAGTTACCTACTCTTAGAAATCTGACCTCTTCATCCGTCAGCCATGTTTCATTGAAGCACAGCATATTAAATTTATCTTCAACTATGGATTCAACTTCATGTAATTTGTTGCGTAAGCATTGCATATTCTGATAGAAAATGTTAAAGGAAATCTTGGATTTCTTAGTGCACTGTGAAGAGTTTAGATTGGCTCCTTGTTTTTCACTAGTCGATATAAAAAATTGTCAATTCTAGCACCTTCTGGCCACAACTCAGCTACTTTTAGATTGTCAAGATTACTAGCTGGTGCGCTTATGATAAAAGATTTATAAAGTTGAGGATGCTTGGAAAATCCATTTTTCACTTCAATTTTATCAAAACCCTTGGAATTTAGAGTATTAGTAGTAGTAGTAGTAGTAGTAGTAGTAAGGGGGTGCTATAAGCTAGGGTGTTTTCAAAAATCAAAAATTAAGCTAACCAAAATGCCTGGTGTGCATATAGTAAGGTTTGGCTAAAAAAGTATAAATACCAAATTTTAGGCAAATCGGTTAAAATTAGACCCCCGCCCACTTGATTTGTAATTTTTCATATTCTTCTTTATAGAAGCGGTCGTTTGGATCGGGTTAAAAAAAAATTAGGTTCTTTCTATCCCGAAGAATATCAGCTTAATCGATGAGTTAGAGTCTAGAGAGCAGGAAACCACACTTTTTTCAATTTACTTGCTCTTGCGCACGGCGGTCTACTAAAAATGGGGCCCTATCAGAAAACCCTAAATTTGTCATTTGTCTTTTTTAGTTTTTTGCCTATAACTCGGTGTATCTTAAAGAAACAGATAAGATAGGTATCGTTTCTTAGGAATTTTAAATCACAGAACTAAAAAAATGGTCAAATTTGAGGTACTGGTTAAGCTTACAAGGGTGCGGAGCTGGAGGGGTTAATTTCTTCTTAATTGCCAATTTTCTTAATTTTTTGACAAATTTTGACCGAAATCGGTCTGAAAATTAAAAGATGACGAAAATACATAATTTATATACAGGGTGTCCAAACTTATACTCCCCACATACTTTTCTCGGAAACTGTAAGAATAAAAAAAAACTAATATACACGTAGTTTATGGTTTGACGAAAGGAAGAACCTAAAAATATTTTCATGTATACAGGGTGTTTCGTGGAGGCTGACAACGTAAACTTTCATTTTTTTTTAATGGAATGACCCATATTTTATTGCAGAAATTTATTCGGCATAACGTTTGCTTAATTTTGATAAAAATAGGGTTACTGAGGGAATTCAAGCACTGGGCAGAGCCTCCATCGCTGCTGCAACGGGTGAAGAGTTTCAACGAAGGGGTGCTCTTTGTATTGCCAATGGCATTTACGCTGAGTTATTATTTTTTTATTTATTTTTTTGTTATTGTCAAGTATTATTAGTTGTTTTATTTTTATTTTATTTTATATTTTTTATGTTCCTAGTTTACAATAAATAAAATGTTTTCTTACATTGCTTTTAGTTATTTTTGCATATTAAACAATATACCTTAGACTTACCACTTCTCGAGGGAGGGGGGATGGTCACCTGGGTCCCTCCTTGGTTGGAGGTCGCTCGAATTTATAGATTTTCTACTTAAACAGGTTTAGTTAGAAGTAAATACTCATATTTTTTTTAATTTTTACTTTAATTTTAAAATATCTCGAAAACCGCTAAACCTAGACGAAAATTTCCTTGTATGTTTTTGATGTAGAATTTAATTCTGCATTTAATACACATATAAAATATACAGGGTGCCATTTGAAAAAAAAAAGTTTTTTATGTTTGAAAATTTTAATGTTTGACTTTTAATTTTGAACGCCCTGTATAACATATTTTGGATTTTCTTTCAAACTTATTTAGATACATCCTTAGTTAACAACCTGGCCAAGTTTTATATTTATTGGATTCAATTTAATGACGTAATATCAGAGTTTACAGATAGCTAAAAATGTACTTTTTTTAGAAAAAAAATTAATATCTCGAAAACAATTAATTTTTGACCCATACTAAATGGTATCAAAATTAAGCAAACGTTATGCCGAATAAATTTCTGCAATAAAATATGGGTCATTCCATTTAAAAAAAATAAAAGTTTACGTTGTCAGCCTCCACGAAACACCCTGTATACATGAACATATTTTTAGGTTCTTCCTTTCGTCAAACCATAAAATACGTGTATATTAGTTTTTTTTTTATTCTTACAGTTTCCGAGAAAAGTATGTGGGGAGTATAAGTTTGGACACCCTGTATATATAAGCTTGCTTAAAAAAGTGTAAATACCAAATTTCAAGGTAATTGGTTAAAATTAGACCTCCACCCAAACACCATTTAAGATTTAGAGTAATTGCTAATTTTTGCTGTTTTGCATATTATGTGGCAAATCGCGCAACTTCAAACAGATTTTACCTCAATGCAACCGATTTCGACCAAACTTTAAAAAGTTTTTCATCCTATATGAAATAGGGTCCAAAATTTTAAGGGGTGATTCTACATCAGAAAGTACGAGAAAAAGTTCCTATAACATATGTCTAAATATACGTAGTAGGGGAGCTAAACCCATTTGAAGGCTAAAAAATTCGGTTTTTATTTAATAACTCAGGAACCCTTTGAGATATAGCAACGAGGTTTTACACGTGAACTAACCTTAATGAGGCTCATCTTCGCATGTTAATTTCATAAAATTATTTTAACCAGGGCACACTGGTCTGAGATGGTAATCTAGAGGGACAAAAGTATAATACCACGAATATTACAAAGTAAATTGCGCCAAACCAGAAAATTATTGGACTACAATAAATTTCGAACATTTTTAATAAAAAAATTTAATATTATACAGGGTGTTTGGTATGACAAACTTGGCAGGGTGATAGATTAGGTCATTTGGACTTCTCAATTATTTTTTTTGGATTACATCTGCAAAAATTATCATCATTCAATAACAAACATACATTAAGGATGCCAAAAAATTATTTTCAGTGCATAAGTACAAAAGGAAAAAAAAAATACAAAAAAAAGAAGGTAAAATAATTCGATATTCACATAAATATTAAAAAATAATCATAACTCTATGACCTTGAGTCTTAGGTCAAAGTCGTATTCAGAAAACATGTTGGAAATTACCTAATCTATCACCCTGCCAAGTTTGTCATACTCCCTACCAAACACCCTGTATATAAAAAGGGCGTTCGAAAAAACGTGTTAAACATATAGCAAATAGAAAAAAAAAACAAGAAACTATGGAATGTAACCAAATAATTTGAAATAACAATATATTTTACTTAAAAGCATTTAAACATGATATTTGATATAATTTTCTGTTTTTTTTTATTGGTTTGCTTATATAGGACTTTACAGCCTACTTATTTTAAAGATATCTATAAGTATTTAACGATAGTTATAAAGTAATATGTTTTTTTTTTAAATAAATAAATAAAACAGTAAAAAAAATATAGGTTTTTGCCAGTTATATATATGGGTCAAAATCAAATTTTTACTACTTTCTTGTCCCTACCCTAAAAAAAAGTTATTCAATTTTTTTTTAAAGAATCTTACATATTCTAGTACTACTCAAATGGTTTTATTTGAAAACTTAAAATACAGTGTAATAAATATTTTATTTTAAGAGAAAACATTGGTTTAATAGCAATTTTTGTTGTCCCCAGCAACATTTATATACATATTTATTTTATGTGTACAAAGTGTTGCATTATATTTACTTCTTTCTAATTATTTTTTAAAAGACACTTGATAGTGTTATTATTTTATAAACTAAGCAAAGCTTTTGAGATCCAACAAAAAAAGTTGGTATCAATAATAAGTTTGTCCCAAAAAATTGATGTCCATCTACGTGGCAAAACGTAGTCGTTTATTACATTACAATGAAACGTTTTAGCACATATGTAATTATGCCCAAATAAACCCTATTTAAGTACTTAAATGTTATTGTTACTTTACTTTTAATAACCCCACTTTTTTTATTGGGGAGGAATTTTAGAAAAAAAGGAGCGTACCTTTAAATGTCCATCATCGTGGTTACAGTTTTTTTCCTAATTTTCCGACTATGGAATTTTAAAATTATTATCTTTTGGTCTTAAACAATTGGCCTTTGTGGTCCAATGTTCTGATAAAATTTTTAGAAAAATAAATAAACATCTAATATTTTTTTTGAGTCGCTACTTTAAATGTCCATCTACGTGGTTGATGTCCGTATACGTGGCAAATTTGTATTTTTTTTTGCAGTAAGTCGCTTACCACTTAACTTGGAAAAAAATACTTTACACCAAAAGAAAGCTTATAAAATTCTCTACAAAAAATGTTGTATGCATTTTTACGCTACGGCTAGGACCCTTTGAGGCATAGACACGAAAAGAGAAAAAATCTGAAAAATACAGTATATAACCAATTTTTTTTTGCGATAAAATGCTTACAACTTATCGAATTCAAAAAAAAATATGTCACTGAATGAAAGCCTATATAATTACCTACAATAAATGTTATATGCGTTTTATGCTAATGTTAGGACTGGTTGAGGGGTTGGCACAGAAAAAAAAGTCAGAAAAATACAGTACAAATTCTGTTTTTTTGTGATAACTCGATAACTACTTAACCCTATGAAAAAAAGTTGAGAACCAAATAAAAGCTTACCTAATTCTCTACAAAACATGTCCTATGTATTCTTGTGCTACGGCTAGGATTATTTGACGTAGAGGCAAGAAAACGAAAAAAATAAGTTAAAATACGGTACAGTTAAACTCGCAACTGACCATTTTTTGAGGGAAAGTTGATGGGAAATTATTATTATATTTTTCGGCTAATCTCCCTAAATTTTGCGGTATATTTGAACTTGTTTTAAAGTATTTTTGTTAAAATAAATTGCTAAAAAGAAGTAAATTTAATATTAACTCTATGTCCTATGAGTCCCTAGTGGCAGAAACCCCTAACCCGGGCCTGATATTGATTCAAAAAAATTATATAAGATTATTTTATATTTCTAAATTTCAGTTTAATTTAAAATAGCAAAAGTTAATGTTTGCAGTTAACTTACGTCTAGGCCCTAGAGGTAACGGCCCTTAAACCGGACCTGATAATCACTAAAAAAGTAATATGATAATTATCTATATCTAAATTAAAATTTTTGACATCAAATTTGGATATACCGACCACAAAAACCCATAAATTCAATTTTTTTTTGTTTACTGAACCTGTCAGTCGCCATATTGGATTCGCCATTTTAAATTTTCAATTTTTGACATCAGATTCAGATTTTTTGAACCCAAAAACCCTATGTTAAGAAGTTTTGTTTAATTTTGATATTCCCTCGCAGTTGCATGAAGTTGCAGCTGGTTCATATTAGCAGGGCCGGATTCAGGGGGTACAGATTACCCGGGGCCCGGGCTCAAAGGGGGCCCGGCGACAGAAGTTTTTAATAAACAGTTTATTTATTTATACTTCCCCAGATCGATAAGGCGTCAAAATGAGCAAATAAGTAGATCTCGTTCCAAATGGGCAATAGAAAAAATTTCGCCGCGGCAGCGCTTAAGCCTTTTTGGATTTTTGTAAAAAATAATAGTGCACTGTTACTAGTGTTTTAAAATTTGTAAAAAAATTCGCCCGCGGCGCTAGGGCTAATTTACCTACGTATTTTTTTTAGTTCAAGCTTGCAAAAGCTTAAAATTTGTAAAAAAATTGCCTGCGGCGCCAGAGCTATAAAAATTGAAAAAAATTTCGCCTGCGGCGCTAAGACTTTATTATTTTTTACATACTTAAGCTTGCTGAACTATGAAAATAAAACAGTCAGAAATTAACATAATTTGGAAAAAATTTCGACTGCGGCGCTTAGTTAATGAATGGGGGCGCCGCTTCGGCCCTCAGTGCCTTAGCTGCAGGCCTTCATGGGACAATTATGTTTTGAAAAAATGGGGGCCCGAGTAAAAAGTTGCACCGGGGCCCGGGCTGGCTCTGTCCGGCCCTGCATATTAGGGTCACTTCATCTAGTCCTACTTCGTGCTTTTGTTCTTAGTCGTTTGTTTTGTTTTTTTGAACCAAACCAGATCAAAATTAGACCAAATACAGAAGAACAAAGGAAAAAAACTGTCATATTATGGGCAATCTAGTCAATTAATTTATTGTTATGTAATTAATTACGTACATTTTGGTTGGAATTAAAAGTTAAATGATACTAAGAATAATTCTCATAAGTTAAAATATCAAATTGATTGTTATTATTAATATTATTTATTAATATGCGAAACGCAAGACGTATTTATGATATTTGAATTAATTAACTCATCATTGTGTCAAATTCCATACATCTACAGAAATATTACGCCTTTCTAGAATATTTTCAGTGTTATTAGAATTGTTTTGTACAATATTTCAAATAAATCCATGTTAGTCCTTAGGTTTTCCCAAATCACTCCAGTTCTGATGAAAAAAGGTCAAAATTACGCATCTAACTTCAGAGAATCATGGGAATATAAATGCCATTTCACAAAATCTATTATTAGCAAATAATTCTAATTCTTTGCGAGTCTTCCACGATTCAAATGGATTCAAATCAAGCAGCAAGTTAATATGTATCTGCATTCATCCTCTTCCCCACATCGTCTACATAAGAAGCCCCCATTTTTAACACGATAAAGCAATTTAATTTTGTTTAGATGTCTGAGTCTGTCTGTGTATCTATCTGTCTTTTTGTAAAGTAGTTAGTCATAGTCGTTTCGTAAATGTTCAAAAGTTCTCCCATCCTCCTGAATTGAAAGCCTACTTTCAAAATTATGTCTGACTCGTTGAAGCATTACCGGTGTTATTTCGTTAAATGCTTCAACGATTCTTTGACGCATATTTTCCGGAGTGGTGGGAGCTTGTCGGTAAACCCTGCCCTTTACAAATCCCCACAAAAAAAAAATCACACGGGGTTAAATCGGGTGATCTTGCTGGCCAGGCAATTTGACCACCACGACCTATCCATGTATTATAAGTCTCATCCAAAAAAGTCCTCACCTCATGAAAAAAATGAGCAGGAGCCCCATCCTGCATAAAAATTATGTCATTTCGCAAATTTAGTGGTACGTCTTCTAAAACTTCCGGTAATTCATCACGCAAAAAATTTAGATACATATTCCCATTTAGATGCCCATTAAAAAAGTAATGTCCAATAACCGAATCCCCCAGTACCCCTCCCCAAACATTTAAAGACCAAATCCGCTGGTTGTCAACATGCCTAACCCAATGCGGATTTTCAACAGACCAATAATGCATGTTATGCCTGTTGACAACTCCATTGCTTTTAAATGTAGATTCGTCACTAAACAAAATTTTGGTAGAAAAGTCCTCGTCATCCCCTGTTAATTCCAAAAGTTCATCACAAAATCGAACCCTATTTTCAAAATCCCTCCCATGTAACTCTTGATTAAGACATAATTTATACGGATGTAATTTAGAATTTTTAATAACCCTACTAACTGATGTGCGTGATAAATGATGTTCCCTTGCGATTATCCTTGTAGACGTGTGGGGATCATTGATAACTGCTTCTTGAATTATAGTTATAGTTTCAGGATCTTTGGTTACTGGACTTTCGCAAACTTTTTTTATGTCCCTCACTCCTCCAGTATCCAAAAATAAATTAACAATTCGTACGCTAAAGTAACTAATACTATCATCGGATAACTTTTCTACTATTCTTCTCGTTGTTTCTCTTAAATTTCGAGCACATTCTCCATAAGTTAAAATAATTTCTTTCTTACTTCTAAAGTTATCATTTTGACATTCAAAACTTGGTTTTATAAAAATCTTGCTTTGTTAATTTTTTAATTATAATGTAAAATCAAATTTGACATTTATTGTCATCATATACGACTTATTTAAAAATTTAATTTCAAGGCATCCTACTCTTTTGCCATAGCGGGGTCATTCCATTATGCAATTGCCCTTTTTTAAGGTTTTATAAAATTAAGAATTTAAATCGAAAATTATTGTTTTTAGTGAAAAAAAACTATCATATGATAAAGAAAAATTGATACTTTTCTTAATTTTGGTATTTGAAAGTATTGTTATGCTTTTAAAAGTGCATGTGTGGAGCTCTAGCTCAAAACCAAAAAAGAGTAGAAAACTTTTGTTTTGGCTCAATTGAAGATAATTAGGTCCATATTGACTGGTAAAAGTTTCATGTTGATATCTTTGTTAATAACGCCACAGTTTGACTGATTTGTCTACCGTGGGACACCGTGTATATATATTAACTTAAAAAAAAACATAACAAAATGCATTTAATAGTAACCTTTGCCACTTATGTATGATAAGCTTAATTTAATTTTTTTTAAGGTTCATTAAAATAACAAAATGTTTTTTGAAAAACAAAAAATTTTGAAAAAAAAATTGTTTTTAGATATTTTCAAAAAAAAAATTATGCAAAAAGTGTCTTTTTTCGGAAAAAACGAATTTTTTTTTTAAACAAAATTGTTTTTACCCAGCTTAGAACTTCATATAACCTGTGGTCCAAATTTAAGGTCTTCAGCTCGATGCGTTCTTGAGTTATCGTGGTCACAAATTTCCCGGACAGACAGACCTGTATTTTCCACAACAAAAACAAAAAATGTTGTCCTTTAGGGTGGATCTTATTAATTTTTATTCCTTGACAATTTTTATCTTGGTGCAAGTTCGAGTGCAAATTTTAAATTCGTTCCTTAATTTAAGTGTTTAGGGGCAATTTAGGCGGCTTTCCGGCACGTAGAATCTTTCGATAATTTTAATATAATTTTGTATGCTCAAAAAAAAAATATATACATATTTTAATTTAAATTTTACATTCATACAAAAATAACACTGTAATTTATAGGTCCGTTTCAAAGATTTTCTGTTTTTGCGCAATTTTACAAATTTTAGGGGCCCGTTAGGGATTACCCTCATATTATCAGATTTTAATAGATATACCAAAAATAAAAAATTTAAGATAATAGAAAATAATCAAGTCTACCTTGATGGAGCACAGTTTGATGCGATGTGGCACTTCGCTGCAGACCCAAGTTTAAAAAGTGGTAAATATAAAGTAGCAAATAACTATATTATCGAATGGCACACTTGTTTTTTCTGATAAGCGTTGTTGACGCCATCTATTAGCGACGAAAACAAGTATTTTTTATCGAAAATTGACTGCAGCGCCCCTATGTACAAAAATTTGAAACTTTTTTTTTTCACAAAAACAGCTAATCATGCAAGTCAATTTATGAACAAATTCCAAACTTTTAACTTCTTAACTAAATCTTTTAGGGACCACAGTTTGAAGCCGCGGCGCTTCGTTGCAGTACCAACTTAAAAATGGGCTAAATGGCGGGCACTTAGAGTAGAATCAATGGAAATGTAAAAATTAATAAAGGAATATTTATATTATCGAAAAGAATATTTGGTTTTCTGACAAGCGCTGGCCGCCATCTGTTAGCGTCGAAAAAATTTTTTTTAGCGAAAACTGGCTCCAGCGCCCCTTATATATACATATTTGAAAACTTTTTTTTTTATAAAAACGTAGCTTACTATCCTAGTCAACTTATCTTTTAAAATATTTTTTTTAAGGACCTTAAAATGGGCTAAATGGCGGAGACTTAAGTGTAATCAATGGAAATAAAAAAATAACAAAGGAATATTTATATTATCGAAAAGCATATTTGGTTTTTCTGACAAGCGTTGCTGCCGCCATCTGTTGGCGTTGAAAAAAAGTCATTTTTTTACCGTAAACTGGCTACAGCGCCCTCTACATACAAAAAAGTCCAAACTTTTTTTTCACAAGAACATAGCTAACTATGAGAGCCAACTTGTGACCAAATTTCAAATTATTAACTTTCCATGCTAGAATAATGAAATGTTGACTTTTTTTATGGGACAAATTCTTTGGCCCATAGGGATAGAACTGGAGGTCGGATCAAAAAATTATTCTGGATTTGTGAGTAATTTGGACGTAGGAACGTAAAAAAAAAAATCAAAAAGATCTGAGATCCGTTGTAGATCGACCGTAAAAAAGAACGGCGAAATTATAGTTAACAAACTTATTGCCCTTATTATACAGGGTGTATTTGAAATAGCATAGGAAATTTTAATAGGTTATTCTACATGATAAAATATGACAAAAAGTTCCTATAAACATATGTCTAAAAATGCGTATAAGGGAGTATAAGGGAGCTACGCCCCTTTGAAATTGGCTAAAAAAATCGGTTTTTATTTAATAACTCAGGAACCCTTTGAGATATGTTAACGAGGTTTTGCACGTGAATTAATCCCAATAAGGCCCATCCTTGTATGTCATTTTCACGTACTTATTTAAACCAGGGGTGTGCGAAACGGGGGGGCCTTATCAGTTTTTTGTCCCAAACTTTTTTCTGTGTAACTTTTTTGCAATTTTATTTTTGAAATCTGATTCCTCAGGTCAAAATACATAAAAAAGGTACTCTTGTTGTAATACTGTAGGATTAACCGTTTTCGAGAAAAGTTCATTTGAAGGTGAAATTTCACGGTTCGAGGACCAAAAATTAAATACTAAATGTCGAAAACCAAAATTTTAATGATGCAATGTTATTCTACATCAAAAACTAAGAAAAAAAGTTTCCATACATGTAGGTCGCTACCATAGCTGTTTGATACTCTTCTCATTGGGACTGTATTGATAGTAATTCATAGGATAACTGGTGATCAAATTAATATTGCTATTCAAATGTGCGTGAGTATAAGATGCACTTACCGTTGAGATGTTGTGTCCATGCTGTATCTAGCCGGCTAGGATGAGATGCGGTGAAAGGCGGTGTATGGCACTATTGAGAGCGCATAATATAAAGTTATGTTGCACATTAAACCCTTAGAATGCACACGCGGGTTTTTGTGGTTAGAAATACACGTACGTGAGCGGTGAGAGATTTTCTTGTTCTTCTGTTTCCTTTTTCGCCACTAGAGGGCTAAATCAGGCATGCGCACCTATATGAGTATAAGCGCGGATAAATATTTAAATGAAGTTAAATTATATTAATTCAAAATATATACGAATAAACCAAAAATAACGAGAAGATCGAACATTCTGGCCGCCAATTAAAAACTGCGGTTTTAATTAAAAAAAAATAAAAATTATGTGAGATCTAAAAATAAAATTAATGTAACTAAAACTAAACTAATATTATGTAAGTATTAATTAGTTAATTAGCAATATCTTGCTGCGGCAGTGGACATATTTTGACCACCGGACGTTTAAAGGTACCAGTACTAGTCTGTACAGTGACAACCCGAATAACGCCATCAATACCCGGATGTACCGAAGTAATACGACCAAGAGGCCAGCGCACTATGGAACGAAGCAGGCCATACGTTGGACAACGTATCTTTCTTGAGAACGGTAGTCGGGATTTTGATAAAATTTGGTATGTAGCTATTTCTAGGTACGAGAAAGCCTTTTAGCTAGGTTTCATTTTTGGCAAAAATCTGGAAATCTGGAAAATCTGGAAATCTTAGAAAAAATTAAATTTATTTTTTTTTATATGATTAATTACCATTTAGCGTATAAGAAAGATATTTAACTAAGTAATAAGTTCTAAAAAATAAAAAATATGGATAAGGTCTGGAAAATGTGTATAACTTGTAAAATTATTATCTTAGCTAATAAGTTTGGCTTTTTTGAGTGGTATTAAAACATTTACCTAACTATTGAGTTGAAAATTACTGGAAAAATTCTGGAAAAAATCTGAAAAAATTCTGGAAAAAATCTGGAAATATTCTGGAAAAATTCTGAAAAAGTTTTAAAATAGTGACAAAAATTTTTCATAAAAAAATGTGATAATAAAACAAACTAAATAAAGTAAATATTTTTTATATAGGTACTTTTATCAAAAACCAGTAATTCCCTAGCTTCCTTTACTTTATTTTTACAAGTAGGTCTCATACTGGAAATTATGAGACCTACTTGTAAAAATAAAGTAAAGGAATTATTCAAGGAAGCTAGGGAATTACTGGTTTTTGATAAAAGTACCTAAATAAAAATTATTTACTTTGTTTTATTATCAATAGTTTGTTAAAAAGATTTTTTTTACTTTTTTTAGAACATTTCTAGAAATTTTCCAGAAACTGTCTAGAATTTTTCCAGAATTTTCCAACTCAATAGTTAGCTAAATGTTTTAATTTTACTTGAAAAAGCCAAATTGTTTACTTAACATTATAACTTTACAAGTTATACACATTTTCCAGAATTCTTCCAAATTTCGGATTAAATACTTACGCAAAAATCTTTCTTGTACACTAAATGGTAAATATTAAAAAGCAATTAAATTTATTTTTTTTTTAAGATTTCCAGATTTCCAATTTTTTTCCAAAAACAAGGTTAAAACAAAATTCTTTTTTCGAAAATTGAAAAAAAGTTGAAAAAAATATATATATATTTTTTATTTATTTAAATTTTTGTTATCTGGGCCTTTTTTGGCAATTTTGCGAAATTTAAAACTACCGTACCGCTTAAGCTAAGCTAATGTAATTACCAGATAATATTACCCACCGCAAAGAAATTCTGTAAAAGTTTATGTGAAAAGTTATTTTTTTTATTGTTGTTTAAAACAAAAATTTAAATTAAAGAGGTTCTGGGGTTTTCTGGGGTCTGATTTTTGCATAGGTTTTTTCCTTACTTAGTCCACTATAATGTAGTTATAAAAAATATGCGGGACTTTAACGAAAAAACAAGAAATATCGGAAAATTAAAAAAAAAAATGATAATACAAAAAATAGGGGATATACAAAATATTTAATTTTTTTATATAATACTCTTTTAAATTGTTATTATTGCGCAATTAATAGAAAAAGATTATATTGTAAGATAACAACAAAAAAAGACTACAAATTTTCGTAGCATAATTAAGACATCTAATATAAGCGTTAATTTATCTAGGTAACCTTAGTTATAGATGGAAATTTTGCCTCTACTCAATGTATAAGATAATTAACTATAAGAAAAATGCATTTAAACCCTTATTTTTCATTTTTTGTTTTTTACCCGACGCCAAGCTATGGCCCGGTTCGTTCCATAGTGCAGCGGAGCGGGGAAGTTAACTCATTTTTGAGTAAAACTAACGTGCCTGCCTGAAGCGGTATGGAATCATTAGTCCATTTTAAACGTTGTGAAAGAGTATTTAGATATTCATTTTTATATCTGGACCAAAAGTCCTGGTAGAGACGCATTAAAAGGTCCCACCTGTAAGTCGGTTCATAGGAACGGATTGTAAGTCCGGTTCCGGCAAACAAGTTAGTCGATTTAAGGTCAAAAAGTGACCAGGGGTTAAGGCGTGTAAATCGTTAGGGTCCGCTGAAAAGGCGCAGAGCGGTCTACTATTGAGCACGGCCTCAATTTGAGCTAACACAGTGTATAACTCTTCGTATGTAAGTACCTGTTCTCCGATGACTTTGAGTAAGTGCGACTTAACAGATTTAACGCCAGCCTCCCAGAGACCCCCAAAATGGGGGGCTGCTGGGGGGTTGAACTTCCATTCAATCCGCTCTTCAGAGGCATCAGCAAGATATTTAATGACTTGGTTGTTTGCACCCACGTAATTTGTTCCGCAATCAGAATATAACTTAGAGCATTTACCGCGCCGCGCAATAAATCTGCGTAAAGCAGCTAGAAAAGCTTCCTTAGAGAGGTCCGAGACCAATTCTAGATGAACGGCCTTTGTGGAGAAGCAAACGAACCGACATATATAGGCTTTGAGCCTTTTTGAGCCTCTATTTCGGCTCATTAAAATGAGAACAGGCCCTGCGAAGTCGGATCCGACAGCGCCATTGAAAGCTTTAATTTGAGCAACACGTAATGGGTGTAAGTAACCCAGTGGTTGGGGCGATTTTGGATCTAACTTCCAGCACGGTATACATTGATTAATTACACTAGGCAACAAATCGCAACTTTTTTTTGCCCCGATCGGAAAATAAATTTTTCTTACTAATTCGAGGGCGTAGAATCCGAATCTGACCTTAGAAAAATACCAGCACCTACAATTTTTGAGATATAAGTTCAGGTAATAATGACGTTTTTTTTCAAAATCTTAAAAAAAAGAGTAGAATTTTGAAAATTTTAGAGTACCTATATTAAAAAAAAATAGAGGAATTCAAAAATCTATATGTCAAGAACCTACTGTCAGAGTAAGTACGCGAAAAAAATAAAAAGTTTAAAATGAAAGTGCAGAGTTTACTTAATTGCTCATTTGTGGCAAAACTATCAAATTTTTTTAAAAACTTTATAGAACTTAATTTGTAGATTATAAAATTCTCTACAAAAATATTCATACAAATATTTTTTTATTTTGCTTAGTTTGTTCCTAAAAAGTAAATAAATGAAAAAGATATAAAATTAAAGTACACAGTGTAAACTTTTTTCCCGAGCCCAAAAAATATATTTTTCTTATCAATTTAAAGGCTCAGAATCCAAATTTGACCTTAAAAAAATTCAGCACGTATGCCAATTTAAAAATAATTAATAAAACAAAATATTGTGTATTTTTTTTTGTTTTTTTTAATGGTTCTACATCATAAAAATGTTACTTACTTACTTATTACATAAGAATCATAATACGTAACATTTTTTTAGTTCATATTTGACCCCCTAGTAATAATTTTTGACAATTTTTAGCATGAGTACGTGGCGATAAGCTTGTACCCTTATGCACCCTTTTTATCCTCCACCCCTACTTAGTTTTGTCACAATATTCATTTTTTTTTTAATATTTTTTTTTCATAATATCCTTATTTATTCTACCTATGAATTTAAAGTTTCTATGTTTTAAGTTGGGTATTTTTTAACTAATATTGAGTCGCCGAATCCAAATTTGTCCTTGGAATATTTTTGTCTCCCATGATTTTAGAACAAAAGAGGGATAAAATAATGATTTTTTAACATTTTTATCTTATTTTTCTCAGAAAACTTAGGTAATAGAAATATTCTGAGGCCAGATTCGGTTTCAGCGACCCAAAATTAGTTAAAAAACATATGACTCCAATCGGGGCAAGAAACCGTGTTGCCTAGTGTTATTTTTCTTATTGCGCGTTTTGATCCTAATATCCAATAATTTTGAAATAATAAGTATTGCGTAGCTTGAATACCAGTGTGTAAATGCTCTTTATGAGTATCTAATATTAAAAGATCTACAAAGCGGTTTTTCGAAGGTAATAAAGCAGGGTGCTTTTATTCATAGGGTAAGTTAGCGTGTCGTAAGCGACCTCCCACTCTAAGAATACCTTCTGAATCGACAAAAATATTTAATTTGCGGATATTTTTGGAACGGACGATTTTTTAAAAGTGCGGTTTTTTCAGATTCAAAGTGAATATTCTGAATATATTTTACAAGAAAATGTAGTCCGGTATGTATTTCATATTGCGTTAAATATCCTGTACGCTTTTTATCATTATAGCGCAAATTATAAAAGTAACGTTATATATAAGCGGTAACGCGGGTTATTTTACCTAATGAGGAAAAATTATTAATTAAAGTGTCACGCCAATCAACGCTTACTTTAGCAGTTAGCACAATCTTACGGGTCTCCGGGACCTCGCAAGGTAGAGCGTCAAGACAAGGCCAAAACTTGGCGGGCTGAGACAGCCAAGGGGCTCCGGACCACCAGAGATGATGATCAATTAACTCCGACGGCATTATCCCCCGACTGGCACAGTCAGCGGGGTTATCTTGAGAAGCGACGTGTCCCCAACAATCTGAAGAAATTTTATCTTGAATATGCGAAATTATGTTACTAACAAACGTTAAATAACGATGCGGTGAGCTTTTGACCCATGCCAGTACAATACTGCTGTCGGACCAAGCAAAAATATTATTAAATTTTATTTTATTTTGAAAGGCGGTTTTAACAAAATCTAAAAGATCCGCTAGTAGTGTAGCCGCTAATAATTCTATCCTGGGGATCGACTGACTTGGAACAAACTAAAAATATTTTTGCCTGCTGAGAGGCATGGTCAAAAACTCTGATATAAACCACGGCTGCGTAGGCTCGTTCAGAACCATCCGAAAACCCGTGTAATTCATAAATCGAATTTTTATTAAAAGAAATTATTCGAGGAATTTTTATTTCACTCAAAAGCGGTAGTTCCGATTTGAATCTAGTCCATTTTTCTAGTACACATTGGGGGGGGGGGCGGTTGATCCCAATCGATACCTTCTGCCCATAAATACTGAACGAGATATTTGACTGTTATTATTACAGGACAAAGAAACCCTACTATATCATAAATTCTAGCAATATCGGATAGTCTCCCACGTTTCGTGCATGACCCCCCTTGAGGGGTAATATTGTAAGAAAAAACGTCAATTGTTGGACTCCACTGCAGCCCAAGTATTTTAACTGTAGAATCTTGGTCTAGATCACATGAACCGGTTTGTATATGCGATGCGGGTAGATGAGAGAGGAGTTCAGGACAGTTACTCGCCCACTTCCGAAGTTCGAACCCCCCCGACTTTAAAATATTAATTAATTGATTTTGTAATGACATTGCGTCAGAGAGAGAGTCACCACCAGAAACTACGTCATCAACATAAGTATCGTGCTGTAATATTTCTGAGGCTCGCGGGTAATTTATGCCCTCATCTTGGGCTAATTGTTTAAGAGTCCTATTTGCCAAATATGGACTACAAATCAGACCATAAGTGACAGTTTTGAGACGATAAGTTGCTACATCATCATCAGGCGAAAAACGCCAAAGTATTTGTTGGAAGTCCTGATGATGATCAGCGACTTTTATTTGACGAAACATCATTCGGATGTCCGTAGTAAAGGCTACTAAGTGTAGTCTAAAATTAAGTAAAATGGTAAGGAGTTCCTGCTGTAGTTTTGGTCCAGTCAATAGGGTATCATTTAGGGACACACCATTTGACGGGGTAAATGAACCATCGTAAACTACCCTTAATTTTTTCCCCACAACAGGGTGATGAGGAATTATGAAAACATTATTTTTATTACCTTTTACCTGCTCCATATGTCCCTCCTCTAAATATTCGTGCATAAAGGCGCTATATTGTTTGTATAATTCAGGATTTGATAAGAGTCGGCGTTCTAAACTAAAGAAACGTTTTAGGGCCACTTGCACCAACGATGGTTTAACTTTAAACTTGGATTAAATTGACGGCCGACCAATCAGAACGTAGCATTTTTAACTTAAACTTGGTTTAGTTAAGATAATCCCAGACCAAAAGTTGGTGCAAGTGGCCCTTAAATCTAAGAACCTAGTATTTTTAAAAAATGGTTCTGTTGAGTCACGAAACGGCAAAGTGACGCAATAACGCCCTGACGCCTCACGCGAATGCGTACTTTAAAATATTTCTTCGCAACGCTTTTCTTCAGGCGAAATAGCTAAGACTTTAGGTACGTCTTCCACTTGACAAAAGGACTTTAAATTATTATTTAATTCATTATTTGAGATCGCAAAAAAACTTTTAACACGAGTAGAATTTAAATTATTATTTATTCTACCCATTAAAACCCAGCCAAATACGGTATTTATAGCAGTGGGTTGATTTTTAGAAGTTTTAATTCGACCGTCAAGTATTTGCGGGAAGATATCTGCCCCCAACAAAAGGTCAATTTCACGCGGAACGTCCCATTTTGGGTCAGCTAATTTTAAATTTGCGGAAGGTCTAATTTTATAGGGGCGGGAGGAAGGGGTGGACATATTTCGTCCATAATAGGGGCATTAAAATCGAGTATTAAATTGGCATCGTTGACTGGGCTAATCTCGCAATGAGCGGTCCAAGATGCGTCTTTGCTACCAGGTCCCAAACCACTAATTGTAATCAGCGAAAATATAGTTTTAAGGCCTAGCCTTGATGCGCAAGATTTGGATATTATATTTATTTCGCTACCGGAATCGAGTAAGATACGAATGTTTTGAAATTTTTTGTTACTGTCCAAAATGCGTGCTTCCACCGTGGCTAAAAGGACGACATGCGGGGTAGGGGCGGGAACTGCGGCGAATCCTGAGAGCGCATTGGCCGATGTCGACGGAACCGCTGGCTGTAGGGTACGCTGGGGTAACTCGGTGAAGTGTAGCATAGTGTGATGTTTTTTCCCACACGTGCGACAAACACTATTTGACTTACAATTAGTGATTGCCTACCGAGGCAATTAACACACCACTTACGACCTTTAATTATGTCATATCTATCACGCGAAGATTTTTCAGCAAAATTTGGACATTTAAAAAGCGGATGATCTGCGTTACAAAGCGGACACAAAGCGGTGTACAACCAAAAAAACGGTATGCGATAATGAACCTTATACGATAAAGACATTTAACGGCAAATAAAATGATTTAAGACGGATCGGATGACCAAAATGTTTGATACTCTTCTCAGTGGGACTGTATTGATGGTAATTCATAGGATAACTGGTGATCAAATTAATATTGCTATTCAAATGTGCGTGAGTATAAGATGCACATACCGTTGAGATGTTGTGTCCATGCTGTATCTAGCCGGCTAGGATGAGATGCGGTGAAAGGCGGTGTATGGCACTATTGAGAGCGCATAACATAAAGTTATGTTGCACATTAAAGCCTTAGAATGCACACGCGGGTTTTTGTGGTTAGAAATACACGTACGTGAGCGGTGAGAGATTTTCTTGTTCTTCTGTTTCCTTTTTCGCCACTAGAGGGCTAAGTCAGGCATGCGCACTTATACCCTTATAAGCGCGGATAAATATTTAAATGAAGTTAAATTATATTAATTCAAAATATATATGAATAAACCAAAAATAACGAGAAGATCGAACAATAGCCCTTTAAAAATGGTGCATATTTAGGAGACCATAGCTCCATTAGGATTGATTTTTGGAAGTACCTGTATATGAGGTTTTTTTCTTAGTTTTTAATGTACATTTGCCCTGCATGATTAAAATTTTGGTTTTCAACATTCTAGTATTTAATTTTTCGTCCTCGAACCGTGGAATTTCAACTTCAAATGATTTTTTCTCGAAAACGGTTAATCCTACAGTATTACAACAAGAGTACCTTTGTTATGTATTTTGATCTGAGGAATCATATTTCAAAAATAAAACCTCGTTGATATATATCAAAGGGTTCCTGAGTTATTAAATAAAAACCGATTTTTTTAGCCACTTTCAAAGGGGCGTAGCTCCCTTATGACGCATTTTTAGACATATGTTTATAGGAATTTTTTGTCATATTTTATGATGTAGAATCATCTGTTAAAATTTCCGACGCTATTTAAAATACACCGTGTATAGTATTCACGCAAAAGCTCGTCACTGTAGCTTAGAGGGTACCGGAGTTATTAATTAAAAACCTTATTTTTATTACAATTTTAAAGGGCCGTAGCTCTCTTAGGGCTCATTTCCGGACCAACCTTTATAAGAACTTTTTTGATATTTTTGGATATAGAATCACCTCTTAAATTTTGGCATACCAGTTATTGTTCACCCTGTATTTACTTATTAGGTTTATAAATTATAATACACCTGGTTGATAAATGTACGTTTATTGTTACAACACAAAGTTACATAAGCGTATATGGTTACCTACTGAGTAATACAAAGTATCATAAAACTTACATAAACAAATTAGAAAACACTTCTCTTTCTTTTTTGAGATATGAAAGTTTAATCTTCTTAGTTCTTTCCAGCATAGTGTTAATTTTTTTGTCATTTGGACAAATACCAAAAGCTTTATTTAAATCGTTCAATGCTTGATCATAATCTTTTAGAAACAATCTTGCCTGTGCCCTTCTGTAGTACGCTTTAGCGTTTTTAGAAGTTTTTTCCAAAACCTAAAAATAAAAAAATCAGTAGGTACTACACTTGTGCTCAAAAATATCGGCCCACCTAAAAAAATACATTTTCAAATGCTAATAACTCCAAAACTATTCAATAGATTTATTCGATCTTTTATTTTAAAGCTTGAACTTTTAGCTTTTACTTACTGGAATAAAAATCATCAAAAATGTTTTTTTATACCGACAGCAGTGAAAAGTAACAGCTATATTTTTTTACTCCACCTTTCGAAATGTGCATGGTTTGCCACTGCATATTTTTTTCCAATTTTATTAATTGGAGAAGACCAATTAAATGGAAGTAATCTCTTTTTTAACTTTTTAATTTTCCTTTTCTCGTTTAGGAGATATAAGGTCTTTTCTAAAAATTTACATTTTTGCAAATAAAAAAAACTACGCATTGGATTTAATTGATTTTTTTTATTTGAAGCTTGGATCATTCACTTTTATTTATTTGATTTAAGTTTATGGGAAAAACATGTTTAAACTGGCTTAACATTGCATAAATAGTCATGTTTATTTTTTCACCCAATCTTTTTTGTTGCAATTTAACCACAAAACCCAAATGTTTTCAAAAGTTCTACAATATATTCTATAGCCACATTTATTGTGACTGATTAGTTTTTTAGTTTTTCATCAAAACTCTTCTTATTTAGGAGAAATTGAACTTTTTCGAAAAATAAAGACTTTTTGATCAGGGCTAGTGCCACCCCTGTAACTGAATTTTTCATGATAGACAAGACGTTACTTATGCGTCAATATTTTTTTAAGTCCTTAAAATTATATTTAATTTTATTGTTATTTAAATCGAAACAAATCCCGAAGTAGCTGCCCAAGCGGTAGCTTTGCTACAAGAAGGAAACAGTCAGCGGTATGTGGCTCAACAGCTTAACGTTAGAGATGAGTGTTTCAACGATTTAAGGAGACATGTTCCTTAAGTCACTCAAATCACTGCTAATTATCGTCGTGCCAGGTTGCAGTTTGCAAGGAGATATCTAAACTGGGACAGAAACCAACGGGCAAAGGTTTTGTTTGCGGATAAAACCAGGATATATCTATTAGGTTTATCAATGTGCACTAACTGAAACCAGGATATATCTATTAGGTTTATCAAGGAAGTACCCAGATAACAATCGTGCGTCGCACGTTTCTAGCACGACGTGCGAGCTGACGCGTGCGTGTAAATATCTACTCATATGAGAGGCAGTAACGTGCGTCGCACTTTTGTAGCACGACGTGCGAGCGCACTTTCTGCATGTAGTATGCCAGCATCGTGCGTCGCACTTTTGTAGCACGACGCGTAATGGCCCGATCTGCATGTATTATGCAAGCATCGAGTGTCGCACTTTTGTAGCACGATGTGAGAGCTGACGATTATATATATATATAAAAATCACAAATGTGTTTAAGTTCAGGGAAATTTTAAAGACCCCGAAAATATATGCAATCATATATATAGTCGCTCACGTTTATAAACGTATTATAGCGTACCTTTCAAAGCTTTTTCTGAACTTTTAATTTCCATGGTCTTTAAAATGTCCCTGAACTTACACACATTTGTCTAAGCGATTTTTAAGTTCGGGAAAATTTTCAAGTAAAGAAAAAATTGTAAGGTCAAAAAATTGCCAAAGGTTCAAAAAACTTTCATGTTCGCAGAGCTTTAGCTTATATAAATATATTATATATTATTAGGGGAGAATCACTTGCTTTCTCACTGTCTTAATTTGGAAACTTATTCTTTTTGACATGTGGTGTATGAATTCAATCAAACCTACACTTTCAAAAACATCATTAACAATAATTTTCAGTCAGATTGGCCACACGTAAGGCTCACGTTGTGCGGGCGCGTGAGTCTCAAATGAGGACACATTTGACTGGGGATATAAGTCGCACGTATGCGAAATCAATCGCACACATGCGTCTCATATTGCACTCACTGTGAGCGCATTTTGTTATCTGAGTACCAATGCCAGAGTTATTGGCGTTAACTAGGAATTTAGGTGAAGGTTAAAACTGCACATTAATAAACCCACCCTAAACCGTGTAATGTTTAGTTGTTGGTTTTAAAAGATTTTTAAATCAAATTAAATGTTAATTGTTATACTGACTATATCATAATGTGGTTAAATTAATCATATAAAAAAACAGTATTGTTTGTTAGACATACGTTTTTTTGCGTTTATAGCGTTTATTTAATAAAATTTAAAATTTGGTAATTGTTATTCTATTTTATAAAAAATTATGTTTGATAAAATAAAAAAAAAACAAAAAGTCTTCAAAAAAATGATCAACTTTTGCGCTACGTAATACTTGAACGTTCCCTTATTGACAATTTCAAAAGTGATAGCTCTAATAACATAAAATAGTCCAATTAAATGTATTAATTTACGCAAAATTCATAGTTCAATAGAAGGAAATCGTTACTTTTTCGTCATAGAAAGTTTTACAGGGGTGGCACTAGCCCATCACTAGAAAAGTCCTTATTTACCAAAAAAACATAATTTCTCCGAAATGAGAAGAGTTATAATAAAAAATAAATAAAAACGAATGTCACAATAAATGTGGTAATTAGAATAAGTTTTAAAATTTTTGGAAACATTTTAGTTTGTTTGTTTGAGTTTGCAACAAAAAAAAAAGCATGACTATTTAAGCAATGAAAAGTCAGTTTCCAACATAAACTTAAATTAAATAAATAAAAGTTAACGATCCAAGCTTTAAATAAAAAAAATCAATTTAATCCATTGCGTAGTTTTTTTGTTATTTGCATAAATGTCAATTTTCAGAAAAAACTTATATCTTCTAAACGAGAAATAGAAAAATAAAAAGTAAAAAAAGAGATTACTTTCATTTAGTTGGTTTATAAAATCAATAAATAAAATTGGAAAAAAATATGCAGTGGCAAACCATGTACATATAGAAATTTGGAGTGAAAAACATAGCTGTGTTTCATTGCTGCCGCTAAAGAAGAACATTTTTGATGATTTTGATTCCAGTTATTAAGAGCTAAAAGTTCAGGGTTAAAAAAAAAGATCGAATAAATCTATTGAATAGTTTTGGAGTTATTAGCATTTAAAAATGTGTATTTTTTTAGGTGGGCCGATATTTTTGACCACAAGTGTATAATTTTCAAAACTCTAACATGATCCATATATCACTAGTGATCGCAATCCCGAAAAGAATATGGTTCCGGGATTGGAGGGTCTTCAAACTACGGATTAGGATTTAAAAAATTAATATAAGTCCAACGAAAAAAAAAAAACAAACCGTGAAGACATGTAATGCTACACATTCTATTAAATATTATTTACAGTAAAATCCATATAAAAAAAAATTGGATTAAAACAGATTAATTCGCATAGAATTTAAATCCGGAAACTATGGAAAATAAATCTGTTTCAATCCGTAGCTTCAAAAATGAATCCGAAGTAATCTGTCTCAATCCGTTAATCCGTTTAAATCTGCAATTGCAGATATAAATTTATTTATTTTATTTATTTATTTATTTTACAACTTAACAGGACATACGTCCCTTTTACAAAGTTGTTATAATAAACTATGAAGTAATATAAATACAATAGAGACTTATATAAAAAAGAAAGAAAAAACAAGATTTGCATAAAATATTAATACTTAATTATATGAGAAAATATGATTTCTAATTCTACAGCATAACAAACAGATCTTAAGGAATTAATATTTGTAAAAAATAAATCTAGAACACTTCCAATGCGTTCGTAATTGGAACACATGATATATAAAGGCGAAAACATTAGAATATTGGTACGAGGTGTTTTTAGGTAAAATAAAGTTCTATTCCTAGTACTAACGGATGGAACGTGAAATTTGAGTTTATTTAATAAGTATGGACAGTCAATAATATTATGAAGTAATTTATACAAAAACGCTACACTATAATAAAAACGGTGTGAAGCCATATTTACAAAACCAAATCTCTGCAGTAAACTTTTGGTAGGAGTATTAAGCGCAGGGTACTCATTATATGTTTTTAGGTACAGATACCTTAAAAACCTTTTCTGAACCTTCTCAATGCTGTTTCTGTGAATTTCATGTTTAGGGTTCCAAATAACTGCACCATAGTCCAACTTGGACCTAACGAATGCATTATATAGCACTGTAAATGTGTGAGTATTTTGAATACCCTCAGAGTTACGAAAGATAAAACCTAATGATTTAAAAGCTGCTGAAGTTGTTTTGTTTATATGATCAACAAAGGATAATTGCGGATCAAAATGTATTCCTAGGTCTTTCATAAGATCAGGTCTAGAAAGAATAGAACCAGTTATGTTATAATTATAAATTATAGGTACTTTTTTCTTGGTAAAGGTCATAACGTTACATTTGGATACATTGAGAGGAAGACGATTTCGTACACACCATTCGTGTAGTCTATTTAAGTCATCTTGGAGTTCAATAGCATCATTCACACAAGTAATCTTTTTAAACATTTTAATATCATCTACATAAATAAGACATAGACATTTAAGAATGCATGCAATGTCGTTAACAAAAAGTATAAACAAAAGAGGTCCTAGGACCGTCCCCTGAGGGACTCCGGAGGTGGCAGTGAAAAGAAAGGATTTGAAACCACGATATTGAACGTATTGAATTCTTCCAACTAAATACGATTTAAGAAATCTAACGTCAAGTCCAAGCTTTTCAAGAATAAATAACAAAACTGGATGATCTAAAGTGTCGAAGGCTTTCATGAAGTCAGTGTATACTACATCTGCTTGACTATCTTCATCCAGCGCTTCAGAAATGTACTGAGTAATGCACGCCAGGTTAGTCGTTGTAGAACGTCCTGGTACAAAACCATGCTGAGAGGGGTCAATAAAGCTCTTTACGCTGGCAAAAATAATTGGATGTAGCACAAACTCAAAAACCTTCGAAAAGTTGCATATTATAGCAATGGGACGATAGTTTTTAATGTCCGATTTATTACCCTTCTTGAAAACAGGACAGATTTTAGATTCCTTCCACTTATCAGGAAAGCAACTAGTTTTTACAGACAAGTTAAAAATAATAGTTAATGGAGTAACAAAAACGTTGGCACAATCTTTAATTAAAAATGATGGAATACCATCAGGCCCAGATGTTAATTTGTCTTTAAGTTTTTTGATACCTTTGAGGACACCCGCCTCACTGATATTACCTATGGATACATTGTTAGAGAAACTTTCGCCGTGATTATCACAATTAATATCTGACTCTATATACACTGACTTAAAAAATGACGCAAACATATTTACAATTTCTTGGGGATCATTCTGATTTACGTTTTCATACGTCATACTTGAAGGAATGCTAGTCGTGTTCTTCTTATTGTTTATGAATGTCCAAAAAGAGCTAGGATTGGTAATCAACTCATTTTCAACACAACGGACATAATCACGATAAGCTACTTTAGAATCAGATTTTATTTGTGATCTTAGTGCTTTAAAAGTTTCGTAGTATGAATTTACATTTGTTACTTTGAATTGACGCCACGCTAATAGTTTATCCTTAATTTTTTTAATAATGTTTTTTGTGAACCAAGGAGGGTATTTATCAGACTTACTCTTGTTGGTCTTTGGCACAGAAATTTTAAAAATATTGTCAAGTATAGAGTAAAACCTCTCAACAGCTAAGTTGACATGCTTTAGATTATTTAAGACTCGCCAATCTACCTGTTGTAGTAAATCATATAATAAATTAAAGTTCGCTTTTTTAAAATTATAGGACTGCATATTTGAAGCAAATTTTACTTCTTTATTAGTATTAATATCTAGAAATATATTCAATGGAGGATGGTATGAGTCAACCTTCAACATATTGTAATCTGATTTCAGTACCTCACAGTTCAGATTAGTGGCAACTAAATCCAATAGTCTTCCCTGCGAGTTCTGAATGTTATTACACTGCTGAATATCGAAAAACAGGAATAAATTTTTTAGACAGTTTACTTTGGGATTATTCGAGTGAACAACACTATTAAACTCCCTTACATTAAAATCACCCATCATTATAATATTTTCAGTTTGAGATAGGTCAAGTTCAGCTAACGAGTCTGCGACTCTTTCATAAATGGACGAATGTGAATTAGTTTGTATATACAAATTAATTAAGAAAAAAGTACGAAAATTTACTGTTATTTTCAAACAAATGAGATCAACTGAAACAGGAAGGTTTAGAATTTGAATTTCGCTCGCTTTAAAACACTCTTTCAAGGCAATCAGAACCCCTCCGCCCCTGTCCTCCGGTACTAAGTCAAACTTACGGTCCGATCTGAACACAATATATTTATCAGAAAAAAGTTCGCTATCCGCGACGTGAGAGCCGAGCCAGGACTCGCTAAAACAAATAATATCGTAGTCACAAATATACGACTCCCTGTACAAATCTGAAATTTTTGTGTTAAGTCCTCTTACATTTTGATAATAAATATTGAAGTCGCGCCTACACGATGAATGTTTTGACTCAGTACTCGAATAATTAGGCAGTGGGGGATCCCGTCGCTTTGCGCATACTGCAGATATCTGGTAGGGGAATTGCTAGTTCGAAATACACGCGTTCACCAGTAGTTGATTGAGTTTATGTTTATAAAATTGACAGCTTTTGTCCATAGCGAAATGATTTATACTCGTATTTTTATTTAGCTGTTTAGACTGCAAACAATTAATGCATTTAAAGTTCGAAGGAAGTTCCTTACAGTCTTTTATATCATGATCCAATGTACAAAACGCACAGGCTCGTTGCCTTTTACAACTTTTTGACACGTGAGAAAAACCACAACAATTGTAACATCTGGTTATATCTGTAGCCTCATAAACCGAACAATAATCGTAACCTATAATTAAATGTTTATCGTTAGTTATTATATTATTGTATGTATGACTATCTACTTGCAAGAGCGCCTGAAAGATTTTTGAATTGTTTTTCGTCGGCCACAGTTTTAAAATTTTTAATTCAGAATTATCGCCTATTTTACATCTATTTTGCAATGTTATTGCCCTTAATAATTGTATATTGCTACATTGATCAGTTATCCCTACAATTCTAATTCGCGGTTTCGGATTGTTAACCTCGTTGATACTGTAATTTTCAGCTAGATGCTCATTCGCCATTTTTTCGAATTTTGAATTATCGCACTCATTCCTACAGCTTACTAAGACACCGCCGTTTTTAATTGTTTTTATATTATTTAGCTCCAGATCACTTGATATAGGATTCACATTTTTTAGAATGTCCGCCTTGGTTTGGGATACGTTTTGCTTAGGGTCCTTAGGTTTGATAACGACTGTTGTATTTGATTTCATAACATCAGCAAAACTTTTTGTAGGATCATTTACAACATTGACAGAGTTAGTAGTGACTTCCGATTTTATTACTGATAATTCTGCTTGAAAAGTCCTCTTTAGATCATTAAATTTCTCTTCAAATAATTCAAGTAAACTCTCAATATGAAGATCCGTGGATTTCTTAATGCTGTCAACACTGTCCCTGATTTTGGAACAGGTTTTGCAATACCAAAAACATCCTTTAATTTTAATAAAATTTAATACTTCCGTAGGAATCCCTACACAATTGACGTGATATAAATTGCCACAAAAACCATTGCAGGCTAAACCTGGTTTGCGCGTTGAAATTAGTGACTTGCAACTCACACACTCTTCGTCCATGTTTACCATAAAAAAAGAGTTAGGTTATTGTTATCATGACTTACTAAATAGTTCCAGTTCATGTAAGTTGATATGTTCACAATATAACTGCACTGATAAACAAATTAACCATCAAGTTTCAAAAATTAATTACTTTATTCTACAGAAAACTAGAAGATTTTATAGACACGATGTG
>OY294050.1:38194123-38255036 GCA_958510825.1 Brachypterus glaber
ATTAAGCCCCTGAATATGATAAAGTCCATACCAATGTAAAAAATAAAAAAATAGGCCAATTATTATTATTGAAGTTTCAAGGTCATGCGGCATATTGCGATAAACAATAATTTTATAAAGAACTTTCACTTTCGGGTTTAGACCGTGTTAATGGATTTTCACTTTCCGACGTTTCGTCTCTTACTACTAGAGACATCTTCAGGGATTAATCTGAAACTGTTTCAGTTTCAGATTAATCCCTGAAGATGTCTCTAGTAGTAAGAGACGAAACGTCGGAAAGTGAAAATCCATTAACACGGTCTAAACCCGAAAGTGAAAGTTCTTTATATCTTAATGGCCGTGAAAGCTTAAAATCTAAAATAATAATTTTATAGATGAAAGTAGTGTCTTGTTTTATCCCTATGTATGCTTAAAATCACTATATTTTATTTTTAAAATATGTTTTACTCTACCATTAAGACAGTTTAACTTGAGAACAGGAGAAAAAATAGTAATTATCAATTAAAAAAAAACGCTTAAAATCGCCCAGGTTTTTTTTATATGCTTTTTTTTCGTTTGGACTTTTTTTATATGCTTTTTTTTCCCAACATATGGTACTATCAAAATATGAAAAAGAAAGTTGCCCGAAATGGCACGTTTTTGAAAAAACTTGATTTAAATATTTTTATATTTTCCTGATAGAGAAATTTAACTGTTTTAATGCTACTTTTAGTTTAAGAACGTATTTTTACAACAAATTTTATAAGTTCCTTGTACATAATTATTCTCATTAGTACCTACTAAAATATTTTAAGTATGGTTAACTGGATATTAAATATTTAAAACCAATTAAATAACATGTTTTAATAGCGTTATGTAATTTTCGCCTAGCATTTAATATTTTAATCCTTAATCTCGAACCATTTGTAATCCTTAATCTTTCTTCTTAAAAAGATTAAACACCTGCTTCTAAAATATACCTATAAAAGTAAGCAAGAGTATTTATTATAATTCACTTTAATTCGATAGCTTTTAAAGTGCGTTTAAAGTTTTATAATGGCCAATATAACAAACAAAGATCTTTTAAATGTGTTAAAAGAATATAATAGTGACAAATATGACCAGAAAACAGTTTTAGAAGATTACTGCATAAAAAAAATGAATCTTCAAAATAATAAAGGATAAAGTGAGAAAGTTTTATGGCAATTTTTTAAAGAGATATGAAAAATGCAACAGAACTTATAAAAGAATGGAAAGCATTTATAGCTCTTGGTTAGATCTGGACTTTATTGTACAGGAAGATTTATTGGCTACGCCAAGTACAAGTACTAGTATGCCAGGAAGACCTAAAAAACTGTTTCAAGATAGCGGAGATAGAACAAAAAGGCGAAAAATTGAGGATCTAACTAATAAGTATACGTCGGAAGAATTGTCGTTCGCCACACAAATAAAACTACGTTCTGAAAAAAAGGAAGATATTGCAAAACTACTTTCTGAGGCTAATACTAGTCCTACAAGAGCCAACAAAATAAGAAATACTAAGCAACTAAAGCAACTAAATGCCCTTCAGTTTTAGCATACACTGCGGACGAAGCTTTGTCGTATATAATAGAGGCTAAATTAACAAAACACCAGTATGAGTTAACCAGATTTGGCAGTAAAGAAAGAGGAGCTAACATATACCCTTCTTACAATAAAATTCTGGAAGCTAAAAAAAGATGTTATCCCCCTGAAGAAGATATAACTATCACTGAGTCGACTGCTGGTATAAAATTGCAGTCTTCTTGATCATACAGTTTCCAGAATATTCTTAAGTCTAGAAACAATTGAGACGAAACAAAATTTAATATTAATGACAAAGGGGGCTTTGATGGTAGTAGTGGGCAATCGCAATATAAGCAAACAAGTCTGTTGGACTTTAATGACAGCAATATTTTTATAAAGTCAATGGTTCCACTTAAACTATATTCACAAGTAGAAGATTCTATAGTTACCATTTGGGAAAATCCATGCCCCTCATCCACTAGATATTGTAGACCACTTCGATTGCAATTTGAGAAGGAAACTACAGAATTAGCTACTAAAGAAAAGCAACATTTTGACGAGCAAATTTCATCTTTACAACCCACAATAGTAAACATGGATGGTAATTTAATAAATATTAAACATAAATTATGTTTAACAATGATTGACGGAAAAATAATTAATTCTTTAACTGATAATTCGGCTCAAAAATGCTATGTTTGTGGTGCTAAGCCAACAGATATAAATAACATAGAACAAGTAAAAGACAGAAGGGTAGATGAATCTTCGTTCGAGTATGGGTTATCGACATTACATGCATGGATTCGTTTTTTTGAATATTTTTTGCTATCGCTTGGAAATTAAAAAGTGGCGAATTCAATCCCAACAAGATAAGATAAGAACGGCTAAAAGAAAGAAAAACAATTATACAACAAGGTTTCAAAGACAAATTGGGCTTATTAGTTGATCGTCCTAAGCCTGGTGGTAGTGGCAGCACTAATGATGGAAATTCAGCCAGGACTTTTTTTCGAAAATATACTGTCTCTGCTCAAATTACAGGAATCGAAGAAAATTTAATTAATTTATTAAATTAATATTTATTAAATTATAATTTTATTTTGACCGCTCTCTCCAGCAAATATAAAATTGATACCGAAAAATTTGAAAGTTATGCGAAAGAAACCGCCAAAGCAATAGTTTCAGCTTATCCATTATTACAATAATTGACCTATTTTTGAATTTTTTCTGGAAGCGTGGGGTATGCTCGATATACATTTTACAAAGATGGCGTAATTGAACAGTCCCTAAGGGGTCATAAAATTGTGTTACCTTGAATGTCGAAATAAAGCTTTTGGTATAAATTTATGTTAAAATTTCGGACTTGACAGTCTTTAAATTAATATTGCACCGCTTCCAGACGAACGATTTTAAAAAACAAAAGAAAGCTAATTAAATGGAAAATGTTGTTATACAGGGTGATCAGTAACTGCCATGACAATGTTTTTTTGACAGAGGAAAAAAAGAAACTTTTTGGGAAAAAAACAAGTGACAATCGTAAAAAATATTTTTAATTGTGCTGTTCTTGGTGTGTAAACCGAATTTCGTAAAAAAATACGCATAAATGTAAGGTGGAGATTTTACCTTGTTGAAAATGACGGGTCTGCGCGGGTATAAATGGTGCATATATATATATATATATATATATATATATATATATATATATATATATATATTTAGTTAAATAAAGAATTAAATTTGCTTTAAAATGAATGTAGGATACCCTATACCTAACCGTTTTCGAGTTATTTACAAATTATTGTGAAAAAGCCATATTTCTGTTAAAATTTGTTAATCAAGTAGGCCAGTAAAATTAATCGATAGGTATTTAGGTATTTACCTTAAGCACCATTAATATTAACCTTAAAAGTAAAGTCCCTTTTGACGTTAGCTAAAATATTTTTGAAAATAATCAGGTTTTAAAGCATGTACTTTTTTCTTTTTGTAATCGTGCATTTTGTGTTTTTTTTTTAAGATTCTTTGGATGCTTGAATAGGAAATTCCCAAGTCGTAACTAGCTGCAAGAATTTAGCCATGTGGATGAGCATAAAAGTAATCCAAAACATTGACTTCATTATCTTTGTTGTTTCTAATTGGTTTTCTTAGAGATTTTAAAAAGCCCAAATTTGTGTGATCTCTTCTAAATTTTTTACATGACCGTCTTCGTAAATCAGGATATTTTGTATCAAATTTTCTGCAGGTCCTACTAATTATTTAATCATTTTCACTAAAAATAGCAAATAAATCCAAAATAATAGGGTAAGAATAAGCCTCTGCCATTAATTTACTCTAATTTATCACGATGGCATTTAAGTTAAAGAAATAAAAAGGAAATGTCATTTACCGGCCGACTTGATTAAATAAGACTTTAAAAATTTACAGAAATACGCCTTTTTTCACAATAATTTGTAAATAACTCGAAAACGGTTAATGTTAGGTATATGGTTTCCTATATTAATTTTAAAGAAAATCTTATTCTCTATTTAACTAAATAAAAAAAACTATAGGATGCAATTAAAAAAAAATGAGTTTTGGCTATTTTTACTTTGTTAGAACTGACACGCGTTCTGAGACAACCTGGTTAAATTTTGGGTTCTTTTTCGGCTTAGGATAATTCGGTTAAGTATTATTGATTAAACTACAAAACAAATTTTCTCCAAAAAGTCAAGGAGAAATTAATTTTTTTAGGGGTGTTTGAATTTGATAATTTTTCGCTAAAAACTTGGATAATTCAAAAACAGCCAGAGATATAAAGTGTTACACATCAAAATAAAGAAAATTTATTGCAGATTTTAAAAATTAAAAAATATATGAGGTGTTCCATTTAAAAAATCAAAGTTGAGTGCCACTTCCGGTACAACCGGAAGTGTCTCAAGTATGAAAATATTTTTAATCAAAAACCCCAAAGTGTAAAAAATCAGATTTTTAAAGATATTGGTTCTCCATAAACTTTTAATAGGCCACTTTCGTAAATAACCCTGTATATTAGACTTTGGCATCAAAAAATGTATTTAGCGCACTAGTACTTTAGAAAATTCGCCGCAAGCGGCTCGCTTTCTAAACTTGTACTCGTGCGCTAAAAACGTATGTTATGAAACTAGTACTTTAATATACTATTTTCTACTTTTCGTCTCTTATAAGCTCATAATCACACGCATTTTGCGTGTTCTTATAGGCCCATAAGAGGTCTCTACTTTTTTTTCTTTTGGGTTGGCAACAGACAAAAGTCTATCTCTTGACGTTTGCTGTGCAATTGTGAACGTCGGTTTAAAGTTTAATTTTCTACAAAATGTTGTGTTTAGGTTATGTTTTACCGTGTTAAAATTGTGGATTGGTTACTTGCAGTGGAAAAGAGAAGAAATGACTATAAAATATATCAAAATAATATTCGTTCTTAGAATTTTAAATATGGCGAAAACTGTAATGCCAATTCGAAACAAAAATCCCTAAATCAGTCATCAATTTAAATATAAGTTTTTTAAAATTTTAGAGCAAAATAGAAAAGATTGTATAAAGCACTCGTTTCATAACACGTTTTTAGCGCACTAGTACTTTAGAAAACTCACCGCAAGCGGCTCATTTTCTAAACTTGTACTCGTGCGCTAAAAACGTATGTTATGAAACTAGTACTTTAATATACTATAAAACTGTAGGTAGATGCATAATAAAGGATATATAAAACCCAGAACCCAATACATTTGCCTTAATTAATCCAGCTGGGTATATTAGGTAAACCTAATAAGGGGCCATATAGGTTTAAGCCTAAAAAATATAAAACTGTCAAACTGAAAATAACAAATTCCCCTGTAAAAATGAACCTATAGAGACCTATGAAGACCTGTGTAGGTTTTTATAGGGATTCATAGGTTACCACATGTTTCAGTAGGAACCGGCACCTATGAAACGACAGGTCTCTATAGGGTTTCAGAGGTACGACCTGTGAAATGACAGGGATTCATAGGAATATCCCTATAAAGAATTTAATAGGGATATTCCTATAAAAACCTACTGATACCTATGAATTTGATTGATAGGACTTAATAGCTTTTAGTAGTTTAGTAGTTTTTACAAAGTTTTTTATTAAATCTTGTAAAAAAATATCAGACTGATTTATACGATTCTATAGGATTCAAAAGAAAAAATAAACCTGTTTCTGACAAGTTTTTTTTCTGCTGCAGAAAAAAAGATTCTGGATGTTCTATAATAGGATTTTATAGGTTTGGATAGGTTTTAGTAGGAAATTTCCTAGGTATCTATAGGTTTTCATATATTTTTGGACATGAATTTCCCTACTGAGACCTATTGAAAATTTCTCAATTCCTAAGTTGGAAATTTATCTGGCCAATGATAAGTCCAAATGTACGATTTTAGGATCAAAATTATAGTTGGATTTAAAGCGGGCTTCAGGCGTCCAATGTAGGACCAATGCAGTTTTGCCAACATTGGCCCGTCTTATGCGGCCTTGAGGCGGCTGATGTCTTCTCAGTATGTAGGTCCAATGTGGGTTTGTCAACAGGCGGCCAACGAACCAATGTTTGATGGGCAGATTTCCTCTTTAACTCTAGGTTTGTTTTAGTTCTCGAAAATCGCAGATCTGAACTTCTAGGAAATGCCCCACTTAGACCTATGACGACCTATTAGGAAAATCCCAACGACAACAAAAAACAAAAGATATTTTCACCTTATTGCTCCCATTTCTAGGGTGTTCTCTATTTGTCAAAACTAGCGTCATTAGATGTTTTTTACTATAACTGTTTTAATATTAATATAAATGAGCAAAAATCGTTGGAGAAATGTTAAAAACCAAAAATTTGAGGCTAAAATGATTAAATTGAGACCAAAAAAGTACAACAAATAATGAGCAGTATTGTTAGTTTATGAACTAGTTCAAGGTAAAGAAGTGTGATATTGACAAAAACTTTAATGTACAAGATATTGCCCTATTTTTGAAATTATATACCAAAACCTTAATTTTAATGTCTAAAATATGAAGTACAATAAATAAAATTAGTCATTTTATATAGAGATATTTCTTTAATCTTTATTTTTTTTTATTTTGTGGTTGTTTAATTTACCTAATTATATTTTTTTTATATGTTACTTTGAAATTCAAATCGTTAGTGATTTTTTAATTAGTTATTATCAAGTTGGTATTTTCAATCATGCGCATTGTTATAGATTAGATTTATATTGCCGCGAAGAAAGAGTTCGTGAAAAATTGTCGTTCGTAAAAGATGTCGGTATCTAAGGAAATCGTCGCTTAGTATTCGAAAAAGTGTTCAATATATTTGTCGGAAGGCCTATTCGTGGCCGCAAAATATTTGTTCCTTCGTCACCGGATTTAAAGTACCTTTCGGGTTTCGTTTAATTTGATTTTTTATCATATAATTTTGGGTCATTTCGTTCGTTGGACTCTCGTTTCGTAAAAAAAATATTTATTTAAAATTAAAAATATTTTATTAATTTCGTTTAAATCGTTCGATTATAATAATAATTATCGATAAAAACTCTGTAAACATAAAGTAGCAAAAAATCGTTCGTTGCAAAAAAAGTTTACAGTACAAATTTATTAATTTGAAATTTGGACTGTGTCATCCAATATGGATCAATATAATATTTTGTCACATGAACGCGAATTCTATATAAGTCATATAAAGAAAATTCTTGTTGTTGGAAATTCAGCAAAGACCGATGTATCTCATCTCCCGGAGTTCAAAGCTCAACAGAACTTGTTAGAGTTAGCATTTAAAGTTTGCGAGAAAAAGAGTGAAGAAATTCTGTAGTTGATTTCCAGCGGCGCTGTTGCTATTACCGCGGATAAAAAGAAAGATATTGAAAAATAATTTAAAACACGTTCCGGGTTTCACGAAACGTATTGTAGTATTCAAGTTTTATTTTCGGAACTTTTCGGAGAAAGTTCAAATAGGGACACAGGTTTAAGTTCAAAAAATATAAAATTACCAGTTGGTTTGAGCTATTCCAATCGTTAGTTCACTGCAGTAACCAGTTATCTCCAATTGAAAAATACCAATTTTTAGTCAGTTCGGTTGGGAATGAAGCGCTCTCTATCGTGAGGGGGATGCCCCTAACTTCAAATAATCAGCACGTTTCTCGTTATCAAAATAAAAGGTTGCTAGTATCTGCATATTGGAATAAAATATGTAATTTTCCAAACCATATTCCAGATACTATTCCTACTCAAACGTTGTCAAAAGTACTACCAAACCAGCCGTTATAATTACACCTAAGGATTCCACAAAAACCAGTGCAGATACAAAATCCTACATTCTTGAAAACATAGATCCTGTAGGAGAGAACTTGAAGGTCTGTAGAGTAAAAAATGTCAAGGAGGCGTTCTGGTGGAATGTGAAAACAATGATACATTTAGGAAACTCGCTGAAAAAAAATTATCTGGCAATTACGAGGTAAAAGTATTCAAAGGGCTTAATCCAAGAATTCGCATCGTTGGTATGTCCGACAAACTTTCTGATGATGATTTACTTTCTTATTTAACAAACATGAACACTGGTATATTTGGCACTAATAGTTATATTAAAATATTAAAAGTAGAGTCTACTAAGAAAAATAAGAACAAATTTCAAGCTGTAATTGAAGTTGATAGGGATTGTTACTGCAAAATTATTAAATCAGGCTATTTATTTATAGGTTATGATTACTGTATTGTTTACGATGCATTTGAACTACTACGGTGCTTCAAATGTAACGATTTTAAACACCATTCAAATAAATGTAATAACGCACTCTCTTGTCCCCGTTGCTCTGGCCACCACAATCTGAAAGACTGCAAAGAAACTGAACTAAAATGCAGCAATTGCGTATCTCATAATGAAAAATTCCAAACAACGCATAATATCAAACACGCAGTATGGGATTCTAAATGTCCGGTCTTTATCAGTTTGTGTGATAAACTTCGTTCCGACTTCGCTGCTCCCACCTAACAACTAATCCCCTCCCTTAGTACAGGTTCTCAGCTTGTCAAGGTTATCGGTTTACTACCCCAGGTAGCAAAATAACATGACATTCACGTGAAAGCCACGTTAATATGTGACATGTGATGTTAAGATTGTATTCTCATTTAACAAGAATGTAGCATGGTGGGGATGTCCTAAGTCCGCCCCTAATAATATCACACAATGACATCCCGAAAATAACGTGTTTGTGACATCATAAATCCACATTTCTGCGCTACTATATCTAATATCTTATGGATGCCGTTACTGGTACTTTAATATTTAAATAATATCCTAGGATATTAGCTTTTTCTAAATAAAACCATTAAAAACGCTATAACCCTATAAAAAAAAACGGATTTAAAATCAATCAGTAATTGAAACAATCACAGATTGAAACAGATAGATTCTAAATACAAAATTGCAGATTAAGCGGAGAATATATTCCTTTAATCCGTGTCCGTTGTCTTGAGAAGCCCAGCAGAGCCCCATATCCATTGGAAATCGTATAATGTGTATACAATTTCCTTATAATAATTTACTCTATCAACATCATCTTATATCAATTTTTTTGCTTCGAACGTCGGTGAGAAGCAAAATAACATGACATTCACGTGAAAGCCACGTTAATATGTGACATGCGATATATTCACAGCGTTGATAAATATTTGTTATTAAATAACATGGTTGTCACGTCTCATGTGTTACGTTGTATGTGATGTTAAATACATGTTATTTTTCAATATTATGTGATGTTATGATTTAGTTTAAAAATACACCCAAAAGTGATGTTAATTTCTTGTAATATAACATCCCTTGCTACCGGGGACCAAAATGTACAAGGCATTAATACAAAACTAAATGAAGTGTATCAATCAATTCTTGCCTGTAATTTTCAATGCATAGTATTTACGGAAACCTGGTTAAGCGATTCAGTTTTTAATGGTGAATTTTGTCCCGATGTTTACACTGTATTTAGAAGCGACAGAAAATTTGAACTTGTAGAACCTAATAGAGGTGGGGGGGTACTTATTGCGCTTAACAATATTTACAATGCAACTAATATTTTACTTGATCATACAATGTATAATAGTCTGGTGGATGCGCTAGCGCTAAAAATAAGAATCTCGAACACCTACATTACACTTTTAGCTATTTACATACCCGATAGTCAACCTGCTACAGTATATGAAGAATTCTTCAGCTATATTACTACTTTAGACTCTTTTCAGGAGGGAAATATAGTTGTGATTGGGGATTTTAATATACCCGAATTTTTTAGTTGTTCTGAAAATAATACAACAAGCGGGCGTACTCGCGAATTAAAAAACTTTCTTAACTTCACTGACCTTTCACAACAAAATAATATACTGAACAGCAACAATCGCCTACTAGATCTTGTCTTAACCAATATGAAATGCAATGTAGAAAGGGCTCAAGATACCTTGCTTAGGGAAATTTCCCACCATCCGGCCTTATTTATTAATTTTCCGAAACTAAGAAAAACAAATAATTCTAAACCAAATAATAACAAATCTTTTAATTTTAGAAAAGAAAATTTTAACATTCTCTATGACGAGTTAAATAACATTGACTGGTCCTTTTTAGAAACGTACACATGTATCGAATCTGCGTGCAGTAAATTCTACTCAGTCCTTAATAAAGTTTTTGAAAGAATCGTCCCTAAAAATAATTTTCGTTCCAAGAGGAGATACCCTGTATGGTATAGCGCAAACATTAAAAAGAATATTAAGCTCACAGCTTCAATATGGAAAAAATATAAAAAATACGGTAACCAGGAGTATTTAGATTATTTTAATTACCTGCGTGCTAGTATTAAAAGAGATCAGATCGTAGCTCATAATAATCACAATGTTAATGTCGAAAACAACATACGCACTGATCCCAAAACTTTTTGGGCCCATATAAATAAAAAAAAGTCAACTTATGGTCTTCCGACTGAAATGTTATTAGATGGTAAAAATCTTACAAATACGATTGATATAGTTAATGGCTTTGCTAGTTTTTTTAAAGAAGCCTATACAGAGCCTGACCATGACACTGAGTTTGTTCCTCAGTACGGAAACCAAAATGTCCTTCACATTATAAGCTTTTCAGATTCTGAGGTGTGTGCAGCGGCCAAAACACTTAAGTCCAAATTAACTATGGGTCCAGATGGAATTCCCTCCTTTCTTGTCAAGGACTGTGCTTCAATCTTTTCTAAACCTCTTGCATCTCTCTTCAACTTGTCTCTTAAAAGTTCCTGTTTTCCCTCCTGCTGGAAATTGTCTAAAGTCTGCCCCGTTTATAAAAAAGGTGAGAGATCCGACATACGTAATTATAGGCCTATCACAATTATAAACAATTTTTGCAAGGTATATGAAATATTACTACAAAAACATATATATGCACATGTTAAGCCTCAAGTACATCCGCAACAACACGGCTTTATGCAGGGACGATCTACCGCTACAAATTTAGCTTGTATAACTCAATTTCTCTCCAAATCTGTCGAATTACTTGCACAAACTGATATAATCTACACAGACTTCTCAAAGGCCTTCGACCGACTTCCTCACAAGGGTATTATTCTTATGTGTGACAAAATGGGATTTTCCATACCTCTCTTATTCCTTTTATCTCTTACTTTTTTAATCGCAGACAATATGTAGAAATTAACGGTATAAAATCTATTATATACTTGGCTACTTCAGGAGTACCCACCCCAAGGGTCTAACATGGGTCCACTCCTATTCATAATTTTTATCAATGACCTTATTTTAATTTTAATTTACGTATATGGTCTTATTTTTGCGGACGACATGAAGTTGTACAAGAGAATATACACTATTAATGATTGTGTTATCCTACAGAATATTTTAGACCTTGTCGTGCGGTGGTGTGAGGAACATAAGTTACCACTCAACGCTGATAAGTGCCATGTTGTTACTTACTCGATCAAACAAAACATTATAACTTATACCTACACCATAAACAATCGTACACTAAACAGACCAGACTTCATAAAGGACTTAGGTATCACATTCGATAAAAAACTCTCGTTTACCAATCACATCGATAATATCGTATCTAGAGCCTATAAAACTCTTGGATTCATAGTTAGAACATCTAGAAACTTTAAGAATATTGATACAATAAAAATGCTCTACATGTCTTATGTCAGATCAAGCCTTGAATACTGTTCAATAGTATGGTGTCCAAACTATAAAGTCCATATTGATGCAATTGAAGGCGTTCAAAGGCGATTTTTAAAATTTCTTAGCTTTCGAGTAAATGGTGCATACCCACCTAGAGGTATTGATAACAGTATACTGGAACAAAATCATTCCATAGTATCACTATACGCTAGGTGCAAACTTAATTCTGTTCTGTTTCTTTTTAAGATTGTAAATAATATTATTGATTGTGAAGAGCACTATTCAGCAACTAGCGGAGGATGAGAAGGTCAACTTTCCGCTAGCAGCTGCGGTACTTCAAAAGGATATTTTCGTAGATATTGTTGTACTGGCGTTCCGAACGGGATTGCAACTGCAAAAAGAACTTATTTCGCTACTAGCAATGGGTCAATTTAAATTGCATAAATGGGTTTCAAATGAGCCGGGTTTGTTAAAAAATATTCCAGAGTCTGAGCAACAAATTTCAGTATCGTTTGATAATGATCCATTCGTCAAAGTTTTAGGTCTCGGTTGGTTACCTAAATCGGATCGGTTTAGTTATAAAGTTTCGTCGGATTGTAAAATATTTACAAAAAGAACTATCTTGGGGGAAATTAGTAAAATTTGGGATCCATTAGGGTGGGTCAATTGTGTTGTTTTTTATGCAAAAGTTTTATGCAGCATTTATGGGTTCGTGGGTTAGCTTGGGACGATCCACTTCCATAGGATTTGGCCTCTCAGTGGAGTAAGTTCATGAAAGAACTACCCTTATTATCGTCAATCGAAATCAATCGTTTTTTATTAGAAAAGGAATATAAATCTTGTGAAATTCATGTTTCTCGGATGCCAGTTTAAAAGGATTTTCCGCAGTTATCTATTTTCGGATTTTAGATAAGGATAATAATTATTCTTCGAAACTAGTCACAGCTAAATCCAAAGTGGCCCCGTTAAAAACGGTCTCCATTCCGCGTCTTGAATTGCAGGCCGCGGTACTGTTGTCCGATTTAATTAAATACGTCATTGACTGTTGTTCTTCGTATTAAAATTTCGACAAGATTTATGCCTGAAGCGACTTAGCAGTGTGGCAAAAATACAGGAAAATGTTAGTCCGGACTGTTTTAATTACGTTAAAAGTGCGGACAACCCTGCGGATTTGTCGAGCCGGGGCATTTTTCCGTCACAATTAGTTAATAATTCGTTATGGTTTTCCGGACCTTTGTGGCTCAACTCTCAGGAATTATTATTTTCGCCTCTAAAACAGTTGCCTGAAGATGACCTGGACTTAACTGTCGAAACTAGGAAAATTACTTTAATAAATATTGTCGCAGAAAATATTTTTGATCATTTATTGGAGAGATTTTCGTCCTTAGCTAAAATAAATCGTATATTAGCCTATGAAATTCGTTTCATAAATTGTTTAAAAGGTAAAAAACATACTTCTGATCACTTTACAAAAAATGAATTATATTTAGCATTGTTAGTTTTAGTTAAACACGTTCAAAGTGTATCGTTCGCAACAGAAATTGATAATATTAAAAATAATAAATTGTGTTCTAAGCCTATGCGCAAACTTTGTTTATTTCTCGATAAGGACGGTATGTGTAGGGTCGGTGGTAGACTAGTCTACCACCGACCCTACACATACAAGTCGACTTGTAAATTCGAAGTTGTTGTTTCGAACAAAAGTTTCCAATATTGTTACCCAGTAAACACAAGCTCGTCGGCCGTTTAATCGAAGAGGTGCATAGAGTTTATTTGCACCCTGGATTGCAAGCATGCCAATACTTATTGCTTCATATTGGATATTGTCATCCAAAAGGGCAATTTTCCGTGTAATTTCAAAATGTCAAACATGCTTTCGAGTAAACCCAAAGCCATTAGAGCCTCTTATGGGAAACTTACCCGTTCCTAGGGTAACCCAATTGATTAAAGCATTTGCGCATACGGGCGTTGACTTTTCCGGTGCGGTTTATATAAAAGCTAGTAAGCTTCGTAATGCTAAGCTTCTTAAAGCTTATATTTGCGTTTTTGTATGTATGTCTACGAAGGCAATACATTTAGAATTGGCAACAGACCTTTCGTCTGAATGTTTTTTGGCCGCCTTAAAACGGCTTGTGTCGCGTCGTGGAAAATTAAGCTGTTTGTACTCGGATAATGCCACAAACTTCAAAGCTGCTCATGGAGAGCTTATTTCGTTGATGAAAAACGTAGCTAAGGATGAATGTATTTCAGGGAAATTTATCACTCCTAGCGCACCGTTCCAGGGAGGTATTTGGGAAGCTGCGGTTAAAAGCTGTAAAAAACATTTAATTCGTGTAATCGGGGATCAAAAGCTCACTTACGAGGAGCTCTATACCGTTTTGACTTTAATTGAAGCGGTTTGTAATTCGCGCCCAATTTCGAGCATGTCGTCTGATCCTAACGATATTGCGGTTTTGACTCCAGGCCATTTCTTGACCTTGGCGCCTTTGAATAGCGTCCCTGAAGATGATTTGCTTGAATGTAAGCTAAACCGGTTGTCTCGATGGCAAATGATACAGCGTATGCATAGAGAATTTTGGTCTATTTGGCATCGTGATTATTTGAATTCTATGATGCTACGCCATAAATGGAATTCGAATACTTACCCTATTGAGGTTGGTCGTTTGGTCCTTATTAAAGAGGATAACATTCCCCCACTTCAGTGGCATTTAGCTCATGTTTCTGAGGTGCATCCTGGCTCTGACGGAGTTATTTGAAATGTGACTGTCAAAACCAAGGATGGCCTATTGCAGAGGCCTGCTCAAAAAGTATGTCCTCTCCCAGATGAAGAAGACTAATGATCTTGTATTTTTTGGACTTGAATTTTACTTATTTTTTTTTTTATTTTCGAAATCGGGTAATTCGCTATTTTTATTTTTTTTTTGGAAATCGTATTTTTTGGTTTGGACTTTTGGTATATTTTTTTATGGTTAAAATATCCGGGTGATATTTTGGCCGGTGGTATGTTTAATTTACCTAATTATATTTTTTTATACGTTATTTTGAAATTCAAATCCTTAGAGATTTTTTAATTAAGTATTATTAAGTTGGTATTTTCAATCATGCGCATTAATATTAGATTAGATTTATATTGCCGCGAAGAAAGAAAAATTGTCGTTGGTAAAAGATTTCGGTATCTAAGGAAATCGTCGCTTAGTATTCGAAAAAGTGTTCAATATATTTGTCGGAAAACATATTCGTGGCCGCAAAATATCGTTTCCTTGCACGTTTTTTTATCCTCTCACAACCTCAACACGAAGAAATCTGTGCACAGGAGGACCGGATCATCGGCATTAAATCAAGGTTGGTGACATCCCTTTTTCGCTTTCTACACCCTTATTTTACAACCCCCTTAGCAGTTTTGTTTTCGTTAATTTAAAGTCACTATATGCTAAGTTAGAAAGTTATCGAAGGCATAGTTTTTTATCTAATTTAGACAATGGTTATAAGTAGGAAAATCCCCATGAAACGTGTAGGTATTAGTAGGTTTTCATATGTTTTTGGACAGGGATATCCCTATAAAGACCCACTGAGACCTATTGAAAATTTCGTACATCGTACACAGTTAATTTGAAATATGTCTACGTGTACGGTTCTATAGTTTTGTTTATTGTTCGTAATTGTTTATTTAAATAATATTTATGTTAAATGTAGTGTTTTAAGTATGCTAAGCTTAATAAAGTCTTGATTAAAGACGAAACGTCTCTAGTGCATAAAACTTGTGTTTTTATTTAAAGTCCTAGTCCCGATATTTGTTTATTGTTTCATAGGGATTTTCATATTTATCCCTATGGAACCCTATAAACTTGTTTCATAGGTTTTTATAGGTTTAAATAGGTATTTCCTATAAAACTTGTAGGTATTCATGGGTTTTAATAGGGATAAGAAATTTCCAATAGGTCTCAGTATGCCTTTATAGGGAAATTCCTGTTCAAAAACATATGAAAACCTGCTGATACCTACACGTTTCATGGGGATTTCCCTACTGAAACCTATTAAACAATTTATTAGGTTATGTTTAAATAGGTATTTCCCTACTAGGTCTCTATAGGTCCTTTTTTACGACCCCCCTTTCCATTATAAAAAATGTTCACCTTGTCCCTGAATCCATATCAAATATACAGGGTGTCCCATTCCTACAGTCATTATCTTTAAAACTGTAAGAGATATCAAAAATCTAAAAAGAAGGTCAATTGGATATTTTTAATAAGTTTTCTATTTATGTAATCGGTATAACATCATTAAGGTTCTAAAACTCACCCCCTAACCCCCAGCAGCCATATCAAAGATGGTTCAGTAGCGCGGCCTGAAAGTGTAGGACGCCTTGATATAATTCGTTGCTGTTGCGGGTGGGCCAAAAATGCCCATTGTCCTTAAAAGGTAAAATAAAATTATTTATTCCGTAGGGCGAAGAACATTGGGAGCTGTTTCACACAACGTAGTCTCAAGCGTGGAATTCTTCCTGTTTGGACTGCACGCCCTCTTCAAAGGCGATTTTCGAATAACCTGCGCTAGAGATGAATGGGTGTTCACCGACATGGACCTCCTGAAACACGTAGTGGCACCGGGCGTCAGGATGTCCTTAAAACTTCACCAGGATCATTTTATGTCTCCTGACGACTACGAACAGTTACCGGACCTGTACGATGCCATTTGTAAACACCAGGAGGAGTTGGTTATTTCTCACGAAGGCGACCCGGCTTGGAGGAATGCCGTGTTGAGTGGAACACCAAGTTTATTAGCTTTAAGGTACGTATGTTTTAGAGATCCTTAATGATTGTTATTAGTTTTTTTCGTCCGGTATACTATATTAAACTAACAGCAAACATCAAGAATCTCTAATGCTGAAGCTCAAGGCAAGACAATACGTTTTGATGTATTATTTATTTTTTAATTATAATTATAAACTTCTTTGAGACAACTGGTGCACACACCCAAATTTATATGGAATCACCCTTTATTTTTATATTCTTTCATAAATTAAAAATAATAAGTACAACACTGTATAAATAAAGGTTCGTACCAAGAAAAAAAACATATAGACAAAAAAGATTGATAACATTTAGATTAAGAAATAAAGAAAATTGTCTTTAGTTGTTTATTGAATGTACTTAAGTAAACGTAAATTTGTACGAAAAAAAGTTATTATGCCCTACGTAGGCTTATCAGATGTTCAGAGAGGAAGAATTATTGCTCTTATTGAACAAGGATTGTCACAAAGAAGAATTGTAGAAATTGATGGGTCTCACAAGCCGCTGTTTCCAAAACCTATAAAAGGTACTTAGATTTAGGAACCCTTAAAAATAGACGTCGACAAAGTAAAAGAAGGGCAACTACACATTATCAGGACCGTTTTATTGCACAAATAGCCAGAAGAGATCCATGTGTTTCCCATCCAGAAATTAAAAGGCAACTTTTTGAGGCGACAGGAGTTAATGTTTCAGTCGAAACAATCCGAAAAAGGCTTCGTGTTCAAAATTTATTTAGTAGAAGGCAATTAAGGGTCCCTGTGTTGTCTAGGCAAAATAAAATTAACCGTCTAAATTGGTGCCTGGAGCACCAAGACTGGACAGATGATGAATGGAGAAATGTGATTTTCTCAGATGAAACCAGAATTGGTTTGAGATCAGACGATAGGCGAATTCGTGTTCTAATGGGTCGAGGAAGACAAGCTAGACTCTAAACTGCTAGAGCCGTTTTAAAATATAGAGGAGGAACTGTTATGTTCTGGGGAGGCATAATGCTTGGAGAAAAAACCGATTTGGTTCCCATGCGGCAGACATTAAATGGTCGTAGGTATGTTGATTCGGTTCTAGAACTAATCGTTAGGTTGTGGAGAGGTGCTGTGGGAAATAATTTCATTTTTATGCATGATGGAGCAACTCCACATACTGGACAAGTGGCTAGTGAGTTCCTGGAAACAGAATCAATTAATTGTTTTCAGTGGTCTGCGAACTCACCTGACTTAAATCCAATTGAGCATTTATGGGACATGCTTAAAAAAAAGAATAAGAGCTCGCAGGGATAATCCAGGGAGTAAAGAACAGCTTATCCAGACAGCTCAGGAGGAATGGACAAACTTGCCACAAGAAAACATAAATAAATTTATTCAGAGTATGCCCCGTCGAATTGCTGCTTGTATTAGGGTAAAGGTGGTAACACTGATTACTAAAAACCTAAAAAGTTGTATTACTTCTAAAATTATTTAATATTTTTTTAATTTACTGAATTTACTTATTTTTGTAAATTAGACAAATTTCGAAGAATAATAAATTTATTTTTCTTAAATATAAAAAAAGTTGTTTTTTATAAAGTTAATATTAATTTCTAACACAATTTTTTTTAGTAATATCTGTATAATTAAAAAATACTGAGTGATTCCATATAAATTTGGGTGTGTGTATGTTTGGAGTTAACCAAGTGGCAAAATTGCTGCTACGTCACACGACGTAGAACAGAACTGCCACCAAGCCGGCCTATAATCTCTCTCTTCTTCAGCAGGCCACCGTAGCATTCTCTCACTCTCTCTCTCTCTCTCTCTCTCTCTCTCTCTCACTCTCACTCTCACTCTCACTCTCACTCTCACTCTCACTCTCAGTATGTATTTATATTTTTATATACAATTTGAAATGTTAGCATTCAATACAAACAGTCTTGTTTAGGTAATGCCAATATCTTCTAATCTTATTTATTTACTCTGTTATTATTCAAATATTTTGAATAAATTGAAATTGTAAATGTAATGTAAAGTCTATATGTGCAACTATACTGTGATATTTTACTTGTTAGAATAAATAGTTTTCACCTATAAAACCCTCGTTATTACTTCGTATCCCCTACACATCAACAATCTTAAAAAAGTGGGTTTTCGTTATGTACTTAAAACGGATAAATACAAAAAATCTGGATAATTTTTTTTTCACTGCAGCATAGCTTTCTTCTACTCGATGGTCGCTCGAAAGTAAAAACTTCATGGCAAAATTAGTGTCTCCACATTAATTTTATCTGCGCATGCGCAGACCTTTTGTTTTGGTCATAAACAAGATAACAAGGAATACTGTCATCGTGATTATACACTTAATTCAAAATGTTAAATTCAGGCCAATGTTATGCCTTAATCTTAGCAAAGTTGGCAAAGTTACATTAACTCAGGTCTAATACCCATTGTACATACTACCTTCTGTGGACTTATAGTGACTTCCAAACCACTGTTTTTAAGGCACAGATACAATTTTTGTATAACAATTCTTAAAGTGGTCCCTATTCTCCCCTTAACTGATAGGTTTCCTCCTTTTATAGAAATTGAACAAACTATTATTTCTGCTACCTAGCTCTCTATGGAATTACTTGTTATAGGGTTGTATAAGATTTAACCCTAAGCACTTAATAATTAATAATAATAATAATAATAATAATAATAATAATAATAATAATAATAATAATAGTAATAGTAATAGTAATAGTAATAGTAATAGTAATAGTAATAGTAATAGTAATAGTAATAGTAATAATAGTAATAATAGTAATAATAGTAATAATAGTAATAATAGTAATAATAGTAATAATAGTAATAATAGTAATAATAGTAATAATAGTAATAATAGTAATAATAGTAATAATAGTAATAATAGTAATAATAGTAATAATAGTAATAATAGTAATAATAGTAATAATAGTAATAATAGTAATAATAGTAATAATAGTAATAATAGTAATAATAGTAATAATAGTAATAATAGTAATAATAGTAATAATAGTAATAATAGTAATAATAGTAATAATAGTAATAATAGTAATAATAGTAATAATAGTAATAATAGTAATAATAGTAATAATAGTAATAATAGTAATAATAGTAATAATAGTAATAATAGTAATAATAGTAATAATAGTAATAATAGTAATAATAGTAATCATAGTAATAATAGTAATAATAGTAATAATAGTAATAATAGTAATAATAGTAATAATAGTAATAATAGTAATAATAGTAATAATAGTAATAATAGTAATAATAGTAATAATAGTAATAATAGTAATAATTGTAATAATAGTAATAATAGTAATAATAGTAATAATAGTAATAATAGTAATAATAGTAATAATAGTAATAATAGTAATAATAGTAATAATAGAAATAATAGTAATAATAGTAATAATAGTAATAATAGTAATAATAGTAATAATAGTAATAATAGTAATAATAGTAATAATAGTAATAATAGTAATAATAGTAATAATAGTAATAATAGTAATAATAGTAATAATAGTAATAATAGTAATAATAGTAATAATAGTAATAATAGTAATAATAGTAATAATAGTAATAATAATTAATAATAATAATAATAATAATAATAATAATAATAATAATAATAATAATAATAAAAGGACCTAATAACACAGGCACACGAAAAAAAAAACGTCTTGTCTACTACGACGAGACAAACATTTCTATGCGTTTTGGGGTTTAGTTTCGTTTGGACTTTTTCCAAACCAGGATTTTATAGGATCTCGTAGGTAAAATTTTATAGGATCTCACTGGTCATTTTTTATAGGGCAACTGTAGAGAGATCCAAATCAGAGTTTGGATTGATTGATTTTTTTAGCAAGAGCTGGCAATCCTCATAATTACAAGTTTAACCTGATTTCATAAAATAGGCTAACTAGGTGATTATTTTATATTTTTAGGCATGTATTGGACGACGGAACGGACGAATACAAAATTATAATGCTTAATAAACGGTACTTAAGCTTTAGGGTGATCAAAGTAAACAAAGAATGCGTCCGAGGATTATGGGCTGGCCAACAACAAGAACTGGTCTATTTTCGGAACAGAAATCCTGAACGCGGAAGCATTCAAAATGCAAAGCAAGCATTGAGGAATATTATTAATTCATCATGCGATCAACCAATCGGATATCCCATTTATGTATCGCCGTTGACCACGAGTTATGCGGAGACCAACGAACAATACCGTTCGTTAGTTGGAGGGTCAGTCAGCTTAAAGAAAATCAAGAACCACGTATTAAATATTTTCAGAAGGTAAGAGAAACTTTCGCAATATATTTTTTGCCTCTCACTTAGTTTTTTTGCGCCATATTACATGTTTAATGCTTTATCCTCCTGTTATGATCCGTATTAAATATTGCCGGTATCTTTAGATATGTGTTGCGCTAAAAGCCTTGTCAAATAAATTTAACTATTGACCTTCTTATTAGGTATATGAAAAAATTCATATTGATTCAGTTTTATTTAGAGTGTCGCCATGTCAATTTCAAAAGTGAAAATGTAGTTTTTGTGAGAAATAAATTTTGAGAATTATTCTTGAATTAAAAATAGTTTTTTAAAACGAAAATTTTTGAGACTTGTAATATCAGACATAAAAATAACTTTGGACACTTATAAATATTGTTATATTTTTTTTTTCTTGTTTTATTAGAACATACATTTATAGAACAAGAACAACAAGAACTTATAAATATTGTTAGTATGAACACTGATAGAAATTTTGACGAGTATTAATTAACTTTGAAAAATATTTTGTAAAATTATTTAAATGACTTATACGAACCAGTTCTAATATTTACACTAAGAAAAATGTGGACAATAAATTGGGATTTGAAAATGATTGCGAATAGTTGGGATTTCAAACATAGAATGTTTTAATATAGAAGTATTTAATGAAAAACTAATATATAATGGAAATTAGAATTTAAGGGCTTTGCATAGAAGTAAGACTTAGAAGTAAGAATTGATCTTTCATGTTCTTGAAGAATTTATTCACATTTATTTAATATATTATTCTTAAGTTAAGAAGAAAATGTTTTACTCTGTTTTCTAAGCACCATCTTACTAGAACTCGTTAAGCTCCCGAATAAAGTGATAAGTGGTTAAGTATATTCTCCGCTCGAGTATACTTTAAATACGATAGAAGATTGTATGGCCAACCTAACTGAGTAAGTTATAATAAAAGTTATAATTAACTTATATACCACTTCACAACATTAGTGATCGAATTTTCGACATCACTACACTCCAATAAAAATAAAAACTTGACGATTATCAATTTTAATTATATTTACTTATGGATGGTTTACTCAGTTAACTCTAAACTAAGTAAGAGTTATTTGACACATTTCATTTCATTGGTAAAATTTTTAGTGGGTTTATTCTAAATGATTGGGTAAGTTAACCGTTAATATTTCGATTTTATTTAAATTATATATCAAGTATAGCTATACTCCAAACCTAGCAAAGTTATTAACATAATAGTGGGAGTCACAGGATAATGGTGCACCATCTTTTTTCTTAATTCATTAAGACACGTTTTTTTCACAGGAAATCGTAATGTAGTCGTAATACTAACTTGCACCTGTGAGCTGAGGCAAGGGGAAGGAAAGAGGTAAAATTTTGCGTGTAAACTATAGACGATCTTGAATTTTTCACATTCCACCCAGGTTCCAATTGAAATAGAGTAAACAGTACATTTGTTTAGAAGCCAGTGCACAGTGATCCCAGAATAAAAAAGTGACAAAAGTCTGCTTTTTTGCATAGTTCCATTTTTTGCACCGCTGATTACGAAAAAAAAAAATAGAAAAAAAAATGAAAAAAAAAAAAATTCGACATTAGGGTGGTTCAATTTTTTTTTAAAATATTTGATTTAGCTGAAATTTGGCATAAAGGCTTATTTTGGTAATATTCATACGGACCAATACCCAAAAACTCAAAATAGAGTTATAAATATGGCCGATTTATTTTTAATAATTCTCCAAAATTAATGAAAACAAACAAAAATTGAGAGATTCAACCCAATCTGTTACAGGTTATTTTCCTTATATATAAAAAAAGTTTATAAATCAATTGAAAGTTGATCCATTTTTAGGAAATTAAAAAAAAATTAAATCCTCTTCGCTCTATTCAAGATCATTTATAATTTATTTCACCATTTGTTTTTATGTTTATATTTTACTTTTATTTAGTATTCTTAATTATTAGCTTATATATTTTTTGTTATACTTTACTGTAATGGGGCTTACCCGTAAATAAATAAATAAATAAATAAACAAATAATTACTGTAAAAATTTCATGATTTTCTACTGGCGCGTTTTTTAAAATTTAATTTTGAAAAAAAAAACATTAAAAAATTGTCAAAAAATGAATAATTTTTCTATTTTTTTCATATATTACAGATTTACGAAGAAAAACTATTTAGTCCCATACATAATTTATTTTGAATATTTTAGAAATAAAAATCGTAATAGAAAACATCCAAATTCGTCTCAGAAAATAAAAGTGACAGTTTTTTTTGTATAGGGCTATTTTTTGCACGGCTGATTACGAAAAAAAATAATGAAAAATCTGAAACTTTTCCAAAAGTCCGATTCAGCTGAAATTTGGTATTAGGGGTTCCTTTGGCAATCTACATGCGGACAAATACCCAAAAACTTAAAATTCAAAATGACGGAATAAATATGGCCAATTTATTTTTTAAATTTTGCCAAGATTAACGAAAATATGGCACAAACAAAAATTCAGATGAAAATAACCTATTATAGAATGGGTTAAATCTCTCAATGTTTATTTGTTTTGTGCCATATTTTCGTTAATTTTGACTAAATTTAAAAAATAAATCGGCCATATTTATTTCATTTTAAATTTTCAGATTTTTCATTATTTTTTTCGTAATCAGCGGTGTAAAAAAAAACCGGCTTGTTTTTTTTTTTGGACCAATTTGGATGTATTCTATTACGATTTTTCTTTCTTAAATATTCAAAATAAATTATGTATGGGACTAAATAGTTTTTCTTCGTAGATCTGTAATTATTTTAGAGTAATTTTGTTTAATATATGAATAGAATAGAAAAATTACTTATATTTGACAATTTTTTAATATTTTTTTTCAAAATTAAATTAAAAAAAAACGCGCCAGTAGAAAATCATGAATTCGTAGTATATCGTCGGCTAAGAGGTAAATTTACCTATCTCGATATTTTCAAAATTTTCAGGAAAAACGATTTTAAAATTTATATTGGTGATTTATACTTACTATAAATATTTTTTTGGTGCCTTAAAGAGCACTTAATACGTTAACACTTTCTCTGCGCATTACTCTCTTGAGAGTCGGCCCCGTCCTTGGCACAGCGCGCACGACACTCATAGGAGCCATTCGACTTTGTCAGCAGCATTCTACGGAGGTAAATGCGCGTCTGTCAGCGTGTGGCGTCCTGGATCCTGGACAGAATTTTTCTTGCAGCTTCCGACTCGCTGCATTATTACGACAGTAAAATGGCGGCAATATTTTCGTACAAAAACAGTTAGGTTGGTGGGTGACCAACATCCTGAATAACCGCAGTGTTAATGTATTTAAATCATTTTATTCTTAACAATTTTATTTTAAATTCAACAACAATCGGTATAGGTACTTGATATTTTAAAAATGACATACATTTTAGAGGCAAATTTACCTAAACCTAAGGCCATACATAAGGGGATATGGAATCTAGTTTAAAATTATATTTATAAAGATTTTTGTATATCTTATTTTATTGTTATTATTATTTTTTTATATTTTCAGGCGCTTTTGTATTATATCTATTATATTTATCAGATCAATTTCTATCATGTTTTAATTGAAAAGTATCCCTATTATAATACTGCCTGATGTCAGTGATGAGAAATCATCTAAAAGTCTAGCCAAAACACTTGAGTGCTTTACTTACAATTTTATGATTGGTTTAGGTAATTTTACCTATAAAATGTTTAGTTTTTATTCTTTTTATCGTTAGGTATTGATTTAATACAAGTTAATTTTATTTAACAGAAACATAGAGTAAGAAATATTGTATCCGATTCTGTAAAAATACAGAATTTGAAAAAAATAGGTTTAGGTAAATTTACCTCTTAGCCGACGATATATGAGGAAAATAACCCATAACAGATTGGGTTGAATCTCTCAATTTTTGTTTGTTTTGTGCCTTATTTTCGTTAATTTTGTCAAAATTTTAAAAATAAATCGGCCATATTTATTCCACCATTTTGAACTTTTAGGTATTGGTCAGTATTTATATTACCAAAAGAAGCCTTTGTGTCAAATTTCAGCTAAATCGGACATTTTTCAAAAAATTTGAACCACCCCAATGTCGCAATTTTTTTTTTCAATTTTTTCACATTTTTTTTTTGTAATCAGCGGTGCAAAAAATGACCCCATGCAAAAAAGCTGACTTTTGTCACTTCTGGGACCACTATGCGGTGGTCTGAGATGTACGGTTTTGACTTTTGTGGACCGGGGATCAAAATTTACAAAAATATTATCAATACAGTTTTCACACCTTGTACTCTCAGTTATTGTAAGGAAAAACCCACGAGTACCAAGAAAATCACAAAGAGTTTTTGTCTGTTTTTGTCTGGGCTATTTTTATTGAAGTGGACATTAAAATCCCCACAAAGTATTATTTCATTCTTGCTATCAACTAACTTTAGAGCTTTATCAATAACATCTATGCATTTTTTTATGCAAAATTTAAGTTGTCTGTAGATACTAATCACAAAAATATTTGGTTTAACCACCTTGATGCAGGCTATATCACATTGTTTTTCTATAGATAAGTCATTTACATTATCATATGAGATTATGTCAAGTTTATCTCTTGCAAGAATGAGTGAACCCCCCTGATATTAACTTTGCGGGCAAAAAATGAACATAAATTAAAATTGCCTATCTTAAGGCCTATCCAGAAGCTTGCATAACAACATAAAAAATAAGAATGCGATGCCGTGATTGGCTTACAAGATACATGGCGGCAAATCCAGCCAATCACGGCATCGCATTCTTATGTATTACGTTCTTATGCGAGCTTGTGCATATGCCCTTAAAAGGAGTTATGTCTTGGTTTTTAAGTATTAAGATTTAACTAATATAGAAATTGTAAAATTTGTAAAATGTCACAAAATTGGAAATTAAAAAACTAAAATTATATCACAGTTAAATTTAGGTATTTGAGTTTTTTTCTCAAATATTTTTTTATTATTTATCAATTTTAAGTGTTCATTTAAGGAGTTGTACACTAGAGTGGGCCGTTAAACCACTTTTTTCGAAATCGCCTTCGATCAGGGATAAACATTTTTCTTTTGGTGTAAATGCGCAAATCGGTCAAAGATTTGATTTTTGAGTCTATTATAGCCAATTATAAGGATTTAATAAATCCTACTTTCTTCTTATTTTGGTAGTAAAATTGCTTTAATTGTATAAAAAGGCTTCTAAAATACTTCTAAAATAAAAATTGACTCAATAACAAACCAGGAGGTTATACCTGAGCTCAAAAAAATAATGCAAAATCTCATATTTATAGCTCTAAAACCTTATACAAAAGTGGCATTATAAAATTATTGTATGATATTTAACACATTAGTGCGCACTTACGACAAAAAATAAGCAAAATTTTTAATTTATAAATCACACATAGAGTAATTTTTACTCAGTTTTTTTAATTGCGTTTTTGTCGTTTCTTACTCACTACATGTACAGTATGTAAGTATAGTATACATATACATATATACTACATTGTATACATATTAAGCTATTTTTTCAATTTTTAGTTTTTTTTTTTTAATTTAAGTAGGGTAAGTCATGTAGCCTGCCCTCCTTAGGAGGAACGCGGCAAATCCAGATACAGTCGATATTTCTGTGACCGCTTATGTAAAAAACGACTGCTAAGGAGGGCAGTAGTGTTCGACTGTTGTTTTTAATTAATTTTTCAACTATTAAATGTATATTTGACCATCGTTTTTATTATTAAAATGAAGTCCAAGTTTGCCTGAAGATGAATGTGTAAACATTCGAAATTGCAATCGCAAAATAAAAAGTAATGTAGAGTTGACTGTAAGTGTATTATTTATCTATAAAATTATTCAACTTAAAAAATCACGCAATAAAGCGTTTTAAAACAGCTCTTTACTACCTGGAGGTGACTGCTTGTCGGAATCCTCCCTTAATACCCACCCAACCTCCAACCATTGTATAGGTATTGTAATACCCATACTTAAAAGTTTATTTAAACTGTTTCTTACTTTCAAATGTAGGCAGTATTTTTCTTTTTTTTTATTCAATTCAATTCAAGTGAAACTTCACTTATTCATTTTAGAATTAAAGACAGAAAAATATTGCCTACATTTAAAACTAAGCAACCGTTTAAATCAGTCTTAATACCCACGCAATGGTAGGGAATTTGGCTGGGTATTAAGGGAGGAATCCGACAAGCACATACTTCAATGGGCACTTTCATCATTAAATATGTTTATGAAAGTTTCAGGTAGTAAATGGCTGCTTTAAAAGCTTAAAATAATGTTTTTTGTCAGCTTTTGTATTTTAATCCCCAATTAAAAAAAAAAAATCTAAAAGTTAAAAAAATACCTTAGTAGGTACATACAATACTCATTACATGTAATGAGTCAGAAATGACAGGTGATGCACAAAAATGCAATTAAAAAAACTGAGTAAAAATTACTTTGTTTGATTTAAAAATTTAGTTGCCTATTTTTTGTCGTAAGTGTGCACTGCCTCAATAACTAATGTGTTAAATATCATATGTGTACATGATTTATGATTAAAATCGATTTAATGTAAATACAATAATTTTATAATGCGACTTTTGTATAAGGTTTTACACCTATAAATATGAGATTTTGCATGATTTTTTTTGAGCTCAGGCATAAGCTCCTGGTTTGTTATTCAGTCAATTTTTATTATTAAGTATCTTAGAGAGAGAAGGATCGGAAACTCCCTTCATTGGACCTGAGCCGGCTATTGGCATAACCAAATCCAACTGGATAACATCCCAGCAAAATTTACAGTGGGGTCAGGCACCGGGACTCAGGCAAAGCAAGTTAATACTTGGCGGTGCAATAACTGCTGGTCCACTAACCAAGAACCTTCTACATCTTGGCAGGGACCACCTTAGCAAGGTGATAGGGCTAATAACTGGTCACTGCCACCTGAGGAAACACATGCACACCATCGGTGTGTATAGGGATGAGCCAATATGCAGACTGTGTAATGAGGAGGCGGAAACAACCTCTCATGTTCTCTTTGACTGCGTGGCTCTACATCGCTGGAGACACCGGCAACCGGGAAATGGTAACCCAAAAGCTATGCTCTCCAATGCAAATCTAGTAAACAGCCTAGTAAGCCTGATAAAGGAAACGAAGCTGTTTGACTAGCAAGAGACCCAAGAATAACACAATAGGCCCGCAGGTGGCCGCAGTGTTTGAGGTACGAATCCTCATCTTGTTTCTCTTCATCAATCAATCAATAAATCAAGTATCTTAAAAACCTATTTTTTTATACAATTAAAGCAATTTGACCACCAAAATAAGAAAAAAGTAGGATTTATTAAATCCTTATAATTGGCTATATTTGACTCAAAAATAAAAACTTTGACCGATTTTCGCAGACAGAAGATGTCGTCACAGAAAAAAAGCTCTTAAAACAGTTTGTTTTACACCAAAAGAAAAATGTTTAACCCTGAGCTGAAGGCGATTTCGAAAAAAAATGGTTTAACGACCCACTCTATTGTACACTTCTATACCCCTGTAGATGGGCGAGTTTTGTGCTTGAAGTGTGTGTCTAGTGTAATGGATCCAAACTTGGTTTGATTTCAATAATCCATTTAATATACTAAAAAAAGCTTAAAGTTTCTTAATTTAAGAATGTTTAAAAGTTTAGTTGTTGAAAAATATTCTTCTGTTGGTGTGAGATAGTGAAATCCAAACAGTGCATTGATTACCTTATTTTGACAAGTTTGCATCTTTAACAGCTGCGCTTCAGTAGTATTACCCCGGTAATACAAACTACATATATCGAAGTTTCTGTCAACAAGAAAATCTTTTAATTTATTTAATTTACTTGCTAGTTATTGAATGTTAATATGAAATATTTGCTGGCATAAAGAAAGGCAAACAATCTGTAAATCCAAAAACACAATTGAAATATTGTTATATTTAATGTTTCAGAGTACAAAAAAGGTGCGGTGAGGGTTGTTCCAGTGGTGCTTCGAATAGAGAGGAAATCGGCATGGGACACGAAGGAATTTATGCCATGACATCCATGGCAAATACTGGAATACTAACGATAGATAGTCAGTCTACGGAAGGTTCGCATTTAGGTGGAAGTATGGGCAAAGTGTCTAGCATTAGTAGAGCATCATTAGGTAGGTTATTATCCTTGTGTTCATTGTGTGTTTGTTGGGTTTAAATCAAAAGGTCTTTTTCAGTTTTTATTTAATTTTCAGAATATGATTCAGGGACATCCCCTGACTATTTTAAGTAGCTATTAAGTCCCTAATATTAAACAAATATAATACAATAAAACTTTAACGATAACACAGCTCTACAAAAACAAACATTTCCCGGTACCTGGGTTCTGTCGACGGATTCTGACTTTACCTAGCCTGATAATTGAAGTTTTCTACTACACACCGTTTTCGAGATAATTGATCCATAAATTCTTAACCCACCGTTGTTGGCGCTAGAATTTATGACAAAGCATGTCAGAAATGTCAAAAGTTTTTGTCTCAAATAGATTTGAATGACAATGACACACATCATAAACCACTGTATACCTAAACCTTAGTTGTCAGTATTAAGTTACGCGTGTTTGCGCAACCAGAGGGCACATTTAAATTGTAAATATTTGGTTTATAGTCCAACTAAACAAAATAGTTGGAACTAAATTTAGCCTTAAGGCTTAAATAAGAATAAATAGTTGCTGCTATATGCATAATAAGTTGTAAAAAATTAATTTTGTTATTTTTTATTAAATTAATCGCCCTCTGTTTGCGCAGCTTCGCGTTACTGCTGACAATAATTAAAACATGCTCGATGTTCTGTGTCAAATATATATAAAGCTTTTAATTGTTTGCGAGAAAAACGTGATAATGACCAGTTGTCAGTGTTAAAATAGATAAATTAATTATATTATTCTATCAATCTATTTTCTAACATCGTACAGAGTGATATTGGTAGACTAACAGTTTCGGGCTGCTGGCCCTCTTCAGTATCAAGAGACAACTCTGCACGCTGATTAAGAAAACGTTTTTAGACTTATTCGCAAAAGGAATATAGTTATTAGATTGATGTAGACTTGTGCGCCATCTATTGCTAGATGTAGACAACTACTCATACCTCTCCTAGTCTTGAGACTTTGAATGGTAGCAAGTTGAAGACTTTTGTGTCTCAAGCACATGGAATAATAAATTAATATTTTTATAATTTTGTTTGAAATTAAAAATTTCTCTCCTTACAAATTAATTAGAATTCTGACAGATTACACAATATGTTTAAAAATGGGTATGCTATAGTTTTTGAGGTCGCTGAAACTGAATCCGATGTTAAAAATTCCAAATTCAAAAAGTCCAAACAAAACCAATTAATTTTTAAAACGCAGAATAGTCTACTATCGGTGAAAAATGAACTGACACGTGTGTTTCAGGTCTAATTAAAAAAAAACTACCCCTTAAAAAAAATTCAAAAAAATATATGTTGATATTTAGCTATATCTGCATAGTATTGTGAAGTTTCAAAAAAATTATTCCACTCGTTTATTTATAATTCATAAAATTATAAAAAAATGTCATGTTTTTTGGCGATATTGAAGAAAGTTTAACTATTACAGTCAATAAGTTGGTTAATACTTAATATTTTTTTGTGAAATTTTCAGCAAGTATAGAGTAATGTTTTTCATTTCACTTGAATAATAAAAAAACGAAAACATTTCCTCGTTTTTTAATAAAAATATAAATTCTAAAAGGGAGTCCCCATACTTAATTTACAACAAAGTATGTTTTTTTTTCGGGATATTATATATGTATAAGTAAATATGATAATCTTTGATAAAATAATTGCAAATAATTTATTTTTAAGGAGAAAAATAAATATTTTGTAAAAATTGAATCAGTAACATTGTTTATTCATTTCTCAGTTAACCACTATCTTTATAAAGCGGAGAACGCAATTTAAAATGCATTATGGTATATTTGCTGTGGTTTTGTATTTTTGTTATTGATGAAACTATAACAAGAAAATAACAGAAAAATACAGGATATGTTTAAGCCTAGAAAATATATAAATATAAGATTAAAATTGGGTATATAAATAAAAATAATTAATAGTTTACAGTTTTGTACTTACCGTAAGGTACTTACGATATAATATTTCCACATACCTAAATATTTAGCGATGCCATTCACTAACTTACAAATGAAAGATACTATCATAAAAGTGGAAAGCTTTTTTGATAAAGAAAAAAGTAATGGGATACAAAGTATAGATGTAAACAAAAAGTTGCAAAGAACAGCCGATTGTCTGGGTATTAGTTTATCAACTGTTAATCGAGTATTGGCTGAGTATAAAAGAAGTGGCTTTATTTCACCTGCAAAAACTGGTGGTGGCCGAAAAAAAATAGAAATTGACGAAATACTGCAAGGTGTAGTAAGAAAAAGCGTATTAGACTTTTATTTGGAGCGAAAATTTCCTACCGTAAAAGAAGTTCATCAAAAACTAAAGGAAAATGTTGAGGATTTTCCAGATATTTCCGACAGAACCTTATTGTGATAGTTCAAGGAGTTAAATTTTTTTTACCAAAAATTGAACAAAAAGCCTATTTTAATGGAAGAAAATTCAACCGCAGCTAAAAGATCAGAATTTTTGTATAATATTAAGCGGTATCGTGACTCTCATTGGAAAATATATTATACTGATGAAACCTGGTGCGGTGCTAATCATTCCAGGCAATTGGGATGGGTTGAACGTGTTGACCCCCAAATGAGAGACAACTTCGATAGGTACAGAGGAGGCGTACAAGAAATAAATGGCTATAGAGGTGGGATAAAAAAGCCATCTGGAGCTGGAAAGCGAGTTATAATTTTACATATAGGAAACGAGAATGGATTCTTGGAAGGGTGTTTAAAATGTTTTATTGGAGTAAAAGGTTCCGGCGATTACCATGGAGAAATGAATAAACAACATTTTGAAGAATGGTTTCGGTTGGTGCTAAGTCTCTTACCTAATAAGTCTGTCATTGTGATTGATCAGGCACCTTATCATAGAATGTTGGATCCTGAGTTTAGGAACCCAACAACAAAATGGAGAAAAGCTCAAATTATAGAATGGATGGCAAAAAGACGAGTCATTTTACCTGAGGGCGTGCTAACATTTGAGAATCTAACGAAACCTCGACTTTTGGAGTTAGCACGCCCTTATCATTTTGAAAAAAAGCTTCTATTGGATAAAATAACAAAAGAGTTACGAGGAGATGATGTAAAGTTACTATGGCTACCGGTTGCTCATTGCGAATTTAACGCAATTGAACTTATATGGGCCTACGTAAAAAATAAGGTGGCGAAACTAAATACAACTTTTAAGATAAGTGATGTTTTGCAATTATGTATTGATACAATGCAAAACGTATCTGGTTCAGTTTGGAAAAATTGTGTTGAGCATGCTAAAAAAGTGGAAGAAAAATATCGTACCAAAGAATCTAATAGATATTGCAGTAGAACCCCTCATAATTAATCTTGGCGATGACGATGATGATGATGATGATGATGATGAAATGGAGGAAGAAGAAGAGAATTTATTTGAGTCAGAATCTGATTTGGAAAATGATATTTAATTTTGTACGCATAATCATTCTCTGTTTTATTCGACTTTTTAATAATACACTACTTGTGTAATAAAATATTGCTTAAAATGTAAAACGTTTAAGGTAATAAAAAAATCAAGTATAAAAATAAAAATAAATGTACCGCTTCGATCAAATAGTAAACTGAATACGTGAGCGAAGCAGTCAGCGCGCTTGCCGACACGGAGCTCCGCTTCCGTCTCCTCGCCTCTCTGAACGGCGATTAAAATTTATTTTTCAAAGCGTTCACACCGGATAAAATACTTAAAAAAAATACATTTTAGTAATAACTTTATTTTATTGCTTTAATAAGGCCTTAATCTAACTTTTGGTGCAAAAAAATTTTTAGTGGCTATTATGCAAACAGAAATAATGTGCTCTTAAATTTTTGAAAAAATCTCCTAAACTATTAATTTTTTTCTCATATGCCAAAAAAGCTAGATTTTTTTTTGTATAGAAATAATGTAGAAATAAATGTTCTATCGATTAAATTTTGTTTCATTAAAATTGATCCAGTTTATTTTGAGAAATTAGATCGCAAACCCACGTGTCAATTCATTTGTCACGGATAGTAGTTATTGTTTTTAGACGATTTTATGTTCTATTTATGAAACTCGTTTTTCCTTTTTGGACACCAAAACAGAGCTTGGGCGGCATAGTGCGACGCCATATTTGATCCACCATATTGAATTTTGAATTTTTAACATCGGATTCAGTTTTAGCAACCTTAAAAACTACAGGATACCGTAAAACCTGACAACTTTTCCCAGGTAAATGTGGTTTATTGTAAATAATATTTTTGTAAAAATAAAACGGTAAAAAGAATTATAATTGATTCCAATGTCAAGTTAGTGTATAATTTCTAACTTAACGATAACACAGCCACACAAAAAAAATGTATCCCCGACGGACTCAATTCCTATGTATTTTGAGCCGCTAAATCCGAATCTGAGGTCGGAGAAAACGTTTTTTACAAAAGATTTTATTTTTTTTAATGAGAATTAAATAACAATAAAAAATTAGTTTGTAATTAAAAAAAACAAAGTTGTCCTTGAAATGACCTTGACATCTGACTTTTTTTTCTAAAATGCATAGTATTTGAGATATTTAAAAGTTTCAGCTTAAAAAAAAAACACCCGGTATATTTTTAATTTTCTGACGGTCTTGATTTTCTTTTAGGTGGAAACAGGGGTAGTCTGGTATCCAGTGGCAAACCAACCAGTTCAACCCTGGCGAATTTGGCTGGCCTGTTCAAAGAGCGAGACGAGCGTGCCATTTCTCAAACTCCGGACGCTCAAACCAAGCCTGAAGAACGTTTGGGCGAACTACCTAGTGTAACAGAACGCGAAAAGAATGAATGTAGAGTTAAGGTACGTCACTTTGAATACGTCGGAAAAAAACTATATTAAATTAAATGAAGAATAACATTATTTATTTTTATTTTATACAGCGATATTCTTTTAAATGGTACAGTGCCTCTAACTTTTAAACAAGATATTGACTTTTGGAAAAAAATATATATTATTTTATTAAAAAAATATATTTGCCTACTTTGATCAAAAATAAATTTGTAACTATTAATATATACCAATATATTGGAAATAAATTCCTCCGATATCCGTAATTAAAATTAATTATTGAATGAATAAAACCACTTGAAATCAATCTGTGATGGTTTATTCCTATTTTGAGTACCATTGAAATAATTAACAATAAATTGTTACACGCTAGATCAGGGATCTTATGGCACTGGCAAAGATTTGCCGAAAAGCACATGATACCCAAATATGCGGGTGGGGGTAAACCCCTACCTTACATCATAATTTTATGAACACAAAATATTCTTAAATTATAAAAATATTAATTACACTATCCCACAAAACGAAATTTTTGAAGCATTCTTTTTTTCTAACATAACCTATCCTAAAGCATTTTTTCTCCTGATTCTGAATCTTTTTTCAGATTTGGGCTACGCCGCACAGTTTTTATATACAGTGTTTTAGAAAAAAAAAACAAATTTTTACAAATGACTGTAGAATTTATTTTTATGAACATTTTTTAATCAAATTCGGTTCACTTATAAAAAAAGGATGTTCTTTTAAGGCTTTGGAAGATTTTTTTAAATATCGACCCCACTTTTTTTTACACTGAAAAAAAATATTTTTTTTGCTGTCAAATTTTCAAAAAAAGGATTTTTTTACGTAACCCCAATTAAAACATTTTGTATTTATTTGACTTTATTTTGCTTTTTGAATTTTTAATAGGGAGCTTCCAGAAGTGGCGCTACATCAATTTTAAGTGCGTCAAGACGGAAATTTTAACACCGGTATGAGCGCTATTCCGCGAGCCGGAACAGTACGTAGCTAGTCGTAGGTATTTAAACTATAAAATATACAGTATTCGTTTATTAAATAAATGATTATACAAAAAAATAATGTATTTAGCTTAATTTTATCTACCAGCCTTAATGAATAAATAAATAAAAAAATATATATCTTAACCTAAAAATAATGTAAATGTTTCTTACCTTTTTTTTATATTCGCAATTTGTTGGTGAAATCTTTCACCTTGCTCCTCACTGGCGGCACCGAGATTAGGTGGAAAGTAATCCAGATGTGAATGTAGAAAATGTATTTTAAGGGACATTCTACATCCCATCAATTGGTAGTTTCTTATAAGAGATTTCACCCGAGCTACATAATTCTTTTCCCTTTTATTAACCAAAAATCCAGAGATAACAAGTTTAAATGAATGCCAGGCCAACTTCCCAGTCTTTGAAAGTTCCTATCTTTAACAATTTTTCTGATTTGTGGTCCTACAAGTACGCCCGCTTTAATTTTGGCTTCTGACAGCTTCGGGAACTTTTCTTTTAGGTACAAAAATGATTCTTCTTCCTGTTTCAATGCCTTTACGAAATTTTTCATGGTCCCAATTTAATATGTAGAGGGGGTAATAGAATTTTTTTTGGTTCAACTAGTGGATTGTTCATAACATTATTACAACCTGGTGCAAACGTTTTTCTTTTTTCCCACTTTTTAATTTTGTAATGCTTTTTTACAGCTCGGCTATCCCATAAGCACAAAAAACAAGAATATTTAGTAAACCCACCTTGCATTCCTAACAAAATTGCTACCATTTTCAAATCCCCACAAATCTGCCATTTGTGTTCTTCATACTTAATTTCATCCAAAATTATTTTCATATTTTCATATGATTCTTTCATATTTGTAGAATGCGCAATAGGAATTGAAGGCTTCTTGTTTTTGTTAAACAAAAATAGCAATATTCGTGGTGGTTATAAGGTGTATGCCACAATGCAGGAGTTAAAAACTGAATAAAGTTATTATTCATTTTTTTGTAACATGAATTACAACACTTGTTGGGTGTCCAGTCCTTTTCCAAATTTAAAACTCTTCGTCCAAATACCCGTAAGTATGACTTTTTTGTTAATTCTAAAATTGGACGTAAATGTTTACAGCTTTCATAACTTCCACAAACATAGCAGAACTTTTCCGTGGAATTTAAACAAGGCATTAACTAATGAATATACAAGTTATGTTAACATTATATATTTTAATTTAACTAATGGTGGGGTTAAAAAAATATCAAAATTACCGGGATTAAAATAAATGAATTATAATTCATTAGGCTAGTTAACATAATCGAACTAATTAAATGTAATTACCTGAATTACCTGAAATAAAGTATTAAATATTTTTATATACCTGTAAGAAATAATTTTTCTAACACAAATAAACACGGCAAAGAAGCGCCATATTTAGTTTTAAGGCATATGTACTGTTCCGACACGCTCGAGAGTGCTGTTACCATGCATATTGGTGTTAAACTTTCCGACACGAAGCACTGAAAATTAATGTAGCGCCACTTCTAGAAGCTTCCCATTAAAAATTCAAAAAGCAAAATAGACCAGATAAATAGAGAATGTTTTAATATGGGTAACGTAAAAAAAAATCCATCTTTTAAAAATTTGACAGAAAAAAAAAATTTTTTTAGTGTAAAAAAAATGGAGGTCGACATTTAAAAAAAAAATCCAAAGTCTTAAAAGCACATCCTTTTTTTATAAGTGGCCCGAATTTGATTAAAAAATATTCATAAAAGCAAATTCTACAGACATTTTAAAAATGTTTGTTTTTTTTTTCTAAAACAACCTGTATATAAAAACTGTGCGGTCGTAGCCCAAATCTGAAAACAGATTTGAAATCAGAAGAAAAAATGCTTCAAGATAAGATATGTCCGAAAAAAAGTATATTTTCTCTGTGGGACAGTGTTATTTAAAAACACAAAAATGGCTCAAACATGCCCCCCACCTTGGAAGGATCCCTTACAAAATTTAAAATGAACACAAAAATTAATTGTTTTTTTTTGTAACTTAAAGAAATGTAAAGTTAAAAGTCTTTTTCTTTCTGAAAAGTTTATAACACTTCACTAGCTTCCATCTGAAGTGGACATAGTTTAGAGAAAGATCTCTTTAAGACACCATTTACAGTCTTAACATTTGCCACATGGGCAACTCCATCTGGACCGCTACTAGTGGATACAATCCGTCCTAGTTTCCAGTACATAGGAGGAAGATTGTCATCCTTTAAAAGTACTACACTGTTTGGTAATAACTGAAAACCCTGGGTTTTCCACTTTTGTCTTTGTTTTAACTCAGTTAGGTAGTCTCTGGACCACTTTTTCCAGAACAACTGCTGAATTTTTTGAAGTCTCTGAAACCTTGATAACTTCGAGTCTGTGATATCCATAACCTCAGGATCAGGTATGGAACTTAATTTTCTCCCAATCAAAAAATGTCCAGGAGTGAGTACGTCAAGGTTAGAAGGATCTGAGGTAAGTGGGGTTAGAGGGCAAGAATTAAGGATTGACTCTATCTGGCACAGCACTGTACAAAAATCTTCGTAAGTTAACCTATTCCCCCCTACCACTCTTTTGAAATCAAATTTAAATGCTTTGACTCCCGCCTCCCACAGTCCCACAAAATGTGGAGATAGAGGTGGGATGAAAGACCACTGAATTTCGTCATTGGCGAAAGTATGTTTCAAAGTAATCTCGTCCTCACTTAAAAATGTATATAACTCTTTTAATTCTGTCTGTGCTCCCACAAAGTTTTTTCCGTTATCAGAAAAAATTGAATGAGGTTTACCTCGTCTGGAGGTAAATCTCCGTAACGCTGCTATAAATCCTTGAGTTGTCAGATCAGTGATCAACTCAAGATGTATTGCTCGACTTGTAAAACATATAAAGACACACACGTAGGCTTTATAAGTTTTATTTCCCCGACCTAATTTATTTTTTAAATAAAAAGGCCCCGCATAATCACAACCAGTGGTAAAAAATGCCGGTTGAGGCTCCACTCTTTGCTTTGGTAAACATCCCATGATTGGAGTCCCTGGGACTGGTTTAGCCTTAAAACATTTTATACACGTATGAACTGTTTTCCGAGCCAAGTTTCTTCCTCTTATAGGCCAAAACTTGTCTCGAACGGACGAAAGCAACAATTGAGGACCCGCATGAAGTAACCTCTCATGTTCAGACACAAATATCAATTTTGCAAGCTCATGTTTTGAAGATATTAATGGATGCTTCTGCTCAAAACTTAAGTTTGACAGTTGTAAGCGCCCACCCACTCTGAGTAATCCACGATTATCCAGAAAAGGATTTAAACTCAATAAAACACCCTTTTTTATATTTTTACCCTTTTCTAAGTTATGAATGTCCTCTGGAAAAGATTCACACTGAGAAGCCTTCGCCAGAAGTTTCATTGCTTCACTGATTTCAATATTAGATAACTCCCCAGTTAATTTATTATTTGGATTTTTACAATTGTGTGTAAACCGAACACACAATGCCACAACACGTTTTAATTTTTGAAAACACGAAAATTTACTAAAAAGATCATTTGACTGACTGGTTGTCAAAACTACACTCTTTGCTGATTTTTTAAGCTCTGGAAGTTCACTTAAAACCTCTAACTGATTTCTTGGCCAATTTTCTGAATCATCACTTAACCACACCGGACCATAAAACCACAAATTATTTTCAATTAACTTATAAGGAAATGTTCCACGGCTCACAAGATCTGCAGGATTTTCAGAAGTCCTTACATAACTCCAATTCTCGGTTTTAGTAAGGCTTTGAATTTGAGACACCCTATTTCCTACAAAAATTGACTCGAATTGGATTTAATCCAACTTAAAACCACGCTGGAATCTGACCAAAGAAAAACTTTATCTAAATTAATTTTCATTGAATTAATAACTTTATTAACAAGTCTAGCTAGTAATAAAGCCCCACACAACTCTAACTTAGGAGTAATCAGTGTTTTTAACGGTGCGACCTTTCCCTTTGAACAGAGAAGACTGACAGATATATCACCTAAACTACTGACACAACAAATATACACACACCCACCGTAGCATTTGTTTGACGCGTCCGAAAAACCATGCAGTTCGATCCATTTAAACTCCTTGGCTACCACCTGCCTTGGAATTTTTAAATCTATAAGAATATTTAATTCGTCTCTAAATTGTAACCACTCACTCTTGATATCCGGTGGGACCGGATCATCCCACTCTAGCTTTAAACACCACAATTTTTGAATTATTAACTTTGGAATAATAATTATTGGACTTTTAACCCCAACGGATCAAATATATGTGCAATACTGGAAAGAATTGTTCTTTTTGTAATCTCACCACCATTTCCAATTTTTCCTATATTGTATTGCAGAACATCACTTTCACACGACCAATATAAACCTAAAGTTTTTGTTTCATTTTGTTCCCCAAAATGTACGACACTGGTTTCATCTTGACATTCGAGCTCTTGTAGCACAGCCTTGCTGTTTGAGTGCCACTTTCTAAGTTCGAATCCCCCTGATAGTAACACATTTTGAACACTTTTACCAAGCTGTATAGCTTCACTCTCCGTTTGCGACCCAGATAGCATGTCGTCAACATAAAAATCTTCCAAAATTACTCGCGACGCCTCTGGATTTGACACTGCACTCTCATGACCTAACTTTTGTAGACAACTGATGGCTAAAACCCAAATGTTACCGTATTTAACTCATACTCTAAGATTTAAACTTTCTGGAGTAGGCCTCCACAGAATTTTTTGGAGTGGCCTATGTTTCTCATTTATCCAAATCTGTCTGTAAATTTTTGCAATATCACCACATATTACGAAATTATGAACTCTGAACCTTAATAAAATTGAAATTAACTCATCCTGCAACTGAGGACCAACATATTGTAAATCGTTTAATGACACTCCAGAATCTGAAAGATGACTGCCATTAAATATCATACGCAACCTTGTAGTAGCACTATTTTCATTTATGACTCCATGATGAGGAAGAAAATATTCTGGTACACACTCTTTTTTTCTCACGACCTTTGACATATGACCTGAACTCTCATATTCTGACATAAATTCGACATAACTCTTTCTCAACGTTTTATTTCTAGCGAATTTTCTCTCTAAGTTAAAAAACATTTTTAAAGCACCTTCTTTGGACGACCCTAACTCTGAAATTTGTTTTTTGAATGGAATATCAACACTGAATCTTCCATCAACACCTCTCTGCACTGAACTACTAAATAACTCCACACATTCTTTGTCCTCACCTCCTAACTCCCTAGAAACTTCCTCCAGTTCCCAGAATTTTTGTAACTTATTTTGTACGTCCAATGTTTTTGTAAAATGACACAATATATTTTCGGTAGAATACGCAGGCTCTACTGGCCCTGACACAATCCACCCGAATCTTGTTTTCTGCAAGATTGGCTTATTTTCACCTAAATATTTTTTCCCTATCGAAATTAAACTCCAAAATATTGATGCACCTATAAGTAAATCAACACCTTTACACTTATCAAATTCAGGATCAGCCAAGTTTATATAAGCTGGAATATTCAGCTGTGATTTATCTACGCACGTTCCTGGTATATCCCCTGTAATTTGATCATTGACTAAACATGAAATCGTAGTCTGAAACGGCTCTGCTCTAGAATGTATTTGAAGATATTTGACCAATACCCATCACTGACACCTTGACCTCATCCGTTTTCAAACCTAATTTCTCACAAAGACCTTTTGTAATATACGACGACTGTGACGCATTATCCAAAAAGCCCTACACATATGACTTCTACCTCTGCAATCGAACACCTCCACCATCTCTGTAGCTAATAACACCTTAGTATCGTTTTGAACACCTAAACTCTGTGAATTGTTTGTACTTATAGTTGTAGCCTCCGCAGAAACTTGACCTGTTCTGTCACTGTAAGAACCTCCCTTATTCTCGTCATTTTCATTAACCCTCGTATTTTCACACACATTTGAATTTTTAGTTACATTTTGACCACCCCCCGTATATCCACTGTTTTCTCTCTTCGACTCAAAATGAATAAGACTGTGATGTCTTTTATGGCATATACGGCAGTTTCCCCCGGTACAATCTTTAAAAGAATGCGAACCTTTTAAACAGTTAAAACACAATCGTAAACCTTTTAATTTCTCTACTCTATTATCTACGCTCAAATCTAAAAACTTTCGACAACTCCAAATGTTGTGATTTTGTTTACAAAAAGCACAAACAAATAAATTATTTTGATTGACATTATTTGACACTAATGTTTTAGTTTTTAAATTTCCCCAAATTTCTTTATATTTTTGTTTTGAACTATTCGCCTCTAACGTTTCCAACAAATTGGCTCTACCCTGTATAAATTTTTTGAAATCTTCTAGTGTAGGCAACTCATCGTAAACCCTATGCGACTCCCACTCACGTAATGAAACTGTATCTAATTTACTTGATAACTGAAATATTAACAATAGATCCCAATTTTTGGTATCTACTTGCAATGCACTCAACGCCCTTAAATGTTTGTTTAATGTTTCTACCATTTTTCTCAACTCACTTGACTTTTTTGGTTTAAAATTAAATGATTATTGACTAATAATGTTGAATTATTATACCTTCCACACAGTAGATTCCACGCAACTTTGTAATTTGACTCTGAAAATTCGAGTGATTGTATTATTTGTTTTGCACTACCCTCAAGTGACGCTCGTGGGTAGTGGTACCTCTGCATATCCCCAATGTTAGAATTTTTATTTATTAAAGAATAAAAGTCTCCCGGAACTCCAACCAAGAATCATACGAACCATTGAACTTCCCTAATTGAATTTGTGGAAGGTTAATCCCTGCTAAAGGATTGGACACACTTGCCCCGCTTACCGCTACACTCCGTATAGACTGGGAATCACTTTTTTCACTGACATTTAACCCATTTAACAAAACTTTACCCACAGCTAAAGCTTTAAAATAATCTTTTGCAAATGACTCACGCTCTACTAATTGAGCCTCCTCAAAATTCGACCCCTTCTCTATCTCACTTTGTAAACTCTCAAAATCCTCTAAAACCCCTTCGGCTTTATTTATTCTCATTTATAACTCAACCCTTATTAACTCTTTTTCCTCCGCGATATTTTCACTATTTTGATCTATATTCTCTAACTCAACTTTAACGCCCTCGAGATATTTTTTAAATTGTGTAAGACGAGCTTTGATAGCCCCGCGATTACGCGTTAAGGTTTATAAATCCATATCCTATAAATAAAATAGCAAACAATATTTAAAACACAATAAAAAACTTTTTCCCTTTTACAGTACACTGTACTGTGCCAAATAGTAGGAAAAAGGAATGTATAAAAAAATGGAACGTACTCACTTTGTCGATGAAGACGTCGATATTGAACACGCTACTCCTTTCTCAATCAGCTGTTTTTACCGGTTGTTGCACTATACTCTTCAGTCAGGCGGCCGATGTATTCCCCTGATGCGGATCTACCCCTCACGAAGCCTCGTGCGCTCTCCGCCAGTCACTCGTGCCTGTGTTACTAACGAATCCCGCCGTTTTCAACAGGTTTTCACAACAATTGTTCTGGAATTTCACCAGATTTCTCAACTTTTTTCAATGTTTTTCACTTTTTACGATGTCTTAATGTAATTTTCCGATGTATCTAACTCTCTTGTATGTATTTTCACTCTGCTTTTTGATGTTTTCACGTTAGAATCACGGTTTTCTCTGCTTTTTCTCAGTTTTTCACGATTTTTCTCTTGATTGACAATAAAATGTCACACCACACTATCCGACTGTCGAAGGACCATAAAATGATTGAAATCAATCTGTGATGGTTTATTCCTATTTTGAGTACCATTGAAATAATTAACAATAAATTGTTACACGCTAGATCAGGGATCTTATGGCAGTGCCATAATGACACTGGCAAAGATTTGCCGAAAAACACATGATACCCAAATATGCGGGTGGGGGTAAACCCCTACTAGTACAGTTACATCATAATTTTATGAACACAAAATATTCTTAAATTATAAAAATATTAATTATTTAAAAACACAAAAATGGCTCAAACAATTATCAACTGAACAAAAATATATTATACAGGGGTCCCATAATATTTCCAAAATCAGATCTTGTCAAAATAATGCCACTTCATATAAATTTTTTGGCTATGGTCCACTATGTTACCCAACTGAAAAAAAGTGTTTAATTATATTTTTTTTGGTGAATTTTACTTAGAAGTCTTAAATGGTTAAATATACATAAAAAACTAGTTTTAAGTCAAAATTAAGTTTAACATTGAAGGGTTATAGACAAAAAGGGTAAAAATTTAAATTAAAAATAAATAAATAAAATAAATAAATAACCGCCATTTCCTATAAATGAATTGTTCTTGGACATTATTTTATTAAAACTATTCAATATATTAGATTACAAGCAAAAATTCATCTCATTAGCTTGGGCGGTTTCTGAGATATTAAATAATCAAATTTTAGGGTCTTCTCCCAGAGGTATTTCAGGAACCACGTTTAAATAGTTTTTTGTTTATATATTAGGGTGCTTTTTTTTCGACTATTTTTGTTTTTTCGGTCCCATCACGAAATTTTGTTGGAAGTACCCTAAAAAAAATTCCCTACAAATTTTAGCCCTTAATATTAATATTAAGTAGTGCACCAAGGCATGTAAAGATTTCCCATTGAAAATACACGTAAACTTTGATTTTTTTTTCTTTAAATTACTATAGCTTAGCGGCATTTAATTTGACGTGATACTCGATAATAATTTGAAATAACAAAAACTTTAGAATTTAATATCTCAAGAAATATTGATGTTAGTGATTTAGTGCCAAGGACCATTTTTGTAGGAAATTAAATTTCCTACAAGTTTATTATTTAAATATTTTTTGTAGCTCTTGTCAATTACGAGATAAGGACAGAAAAACGTAAATTTTATGAAAAAAATGGGTTTGGTGGCCCAGTACGAGTTATGATAATGCCGCAATAGGCACTTTTGTAGAGCATTCAATTTTGAGAAATACCTGTCTATGGTCGAAGCGAGGGAATTTTTTTTAGGGTACTTCCAACAAAATTTCGTGATGGGACCGAAAAAACAAAAATAGTCGAAAAAAAAAGCACCCTATTATATATGTGAATTTGGGAGCATTTCTAATATCAACAATTAAATAAATTTGTTGATTTTTTAAAATAAAATTACAAGAATATTTAAAATTATGCTTATTTTATCAGATAATATTTCAGCCAACCAAAATTTACGATTTTTAAGAACTGTATATTAGTATATTTCAGTATATAAATTTTAAATGCACACTAATGCGTCCGCAATTATTTTAAAATTTTATCATATAAAATATCACAATTTCGAATATTTTCCTACGAAAATGCTCATTTTGGCTACCTAATATTTATACGCTATATAAACTACTTCTGTAAGAACATTTTAATTTAAAAATTAGAAATGCGAGTCAGTGCGCACGCAACCATTTGCAAATTTTATGTGCGTATTTCATGAAAAAAATGGGATGACGCTTTATTATTAAAGAACGACTTAAAAATTAATTTTGCCTTAAATATTATTGTTATCCAATAAAGATATGTTTGTAGAATAATACTGCCAAATCCTAGTGAATAAACTATCTTAAGAAAAATGCTATTTTGGTAAACACGCTTCAAAATTATATTTTACATCGGTATAGAAAACGGGCTGGCATTTAGACTAATTTACTGTCCAGACGGCTCAAGTGATGTTAAGGGTTGACTGTATTAAATTCGTTATCTTAGAAAATATGTGAAGTGATGTGTGTAGGTGCACCTGTTAAATCCTCGTAACGAATCTCCATAGGCTGATTCGAGTTTGTGTGTAATTTCCACGAATAAATAGTCGCCCTTTGCTTTTGGCAATTACTGTTTACATTTGGAATGTTGCATATTTTTTATACCGGCCACGATATCGAAGCAATAAGACGCGTAAACCGTCGCTTATTGTGCTAATTACTTGACTGACTTGACGCGTGCCGAGGTATCTTTACCGAGCACGCATTTTGGAAATATGGGTCATTCCATACAGAGAGGCACAATTTTGTACACTCCCCCCCGATGAATGGACCCGGTCCATTCATGACTACTAATAAAAAAAACTATTTAGTAGCAAAAAACAAAATAAAGATAAACGATAAAAATAAAAAAAGTAATCGCATTATCCTGCAATGAGGTAAATAACCCAAATTAGTTAATAATTAATTATACTAATACTAAAATTCCCCAACTTCTAAATCTAAAAATATAAACTAAAGTTAAAGTTAAAGAATGATTGGTCCTACTGCGAAGGCAGTGGACAAAGTTTGACCAAAGGTCGCTTCAAGGTGCCATGCGCCGTACGAACGGATGCTACTCTTGCCACCTTGTCAGTACCACGGTGGAGCTCTAAAATTCTACCAAGCACCCACTTACTAGAAGGTAAGTTGTCCTTTATAACTACTAAGGAACCCTCCAAAGGAGGATTTTCGGACTTATGCCACTTTTGGCGCTGTTGAAGCGTTTGCAGGTACTCAAGCCGCCAACGTTGCCAAATATGTTGCTGGAAACTTTGTATAAGTTGCCAACGGGAGAGACGACCGAGGGGAACCGCGGTCAAATCCTCATCTGGAGGTGAGGAAACGGGCTCCATATTGAGGAAGTGATTGGGAGTAAGAGCGGTGAGGTCATTCGGGTCAGTGCTCATGGCCATTAATGGTCGGGAGTTGAGTACTGACTCGATTTGAGTCAAAAGAGTGGTGAATTCCTCAAAGGTAAGAGTTTGTTCACCAATAGTTCTAGCAATGTGGCCCTTCACGGACTTAATGGCCGCTTCCCAAAGGCCGCCCATGTGTGGCGCGGAAGGGGGGTTAAAGTGCCACGTAATTGCGAGGTGATCACACGCTCCTTTCATTAACTCCAAGAACTGTCGGTCGGCACCGACGAAGTTAGTACCACAGTCACTGTGGATATCCGTTACAGGTCCTCTACGGGAGGAAAACCTACGAAATGCCCCGATAAAGGCATCCGTGCTGAGACTGGATACCAGCTCAATGTGGATAGCTTTCGTGGCAAAGCAAACAAATACACAAATATAAGCTTTATACATTTTTGCTCCACGGTATCGCCCCATAGATACCTTGTATGGACCCCCCATGTCAACCCCACAGATAGTAAAGGCCTTAAACTGCGTTACTCTATGTTGGGGTAGGTTTCCCATTAGGGGGGTAAGTGGTTTAGGATTCACCCTAAAACATTTATAGCACCTGGAGAGACAGCGATTAATCGCTCGCTTTGCTCCCAGGATCCAAAACTGCTGACCTATAAGATAATGTAGTGTTTGGGTTCCGGGGTGCAAATGTTTCTTATGAAAGGAAAATATAATTAAATCAGTAAAAGCGTGATCTCTTGGCAGAAGAATTGGAAACTTCGATTCAAAGGATAATTGAGAGTGCCTTAATCTGCCCCCGACGCGTATTATCCCCTTTTCATCCAGAAAGGGAGACAACTTGCGGAGAGGTTTTTCACATAATTTGTTGCGATCTATAATTGTGATTTCCTTACTGAACACAGACTGTTGAACTGCTTTAGCTAACATAATGGTAGCATTGTGTAGTTCTGTCTCTGTCAGCGCACCAAAGTGGGTGTTTTTCTTTCTACAAATATTAATGAAACGCAACAAATATGCCATAATTCCCTGAATTTTTCTCAAAGACGAAAACCGATTAAATAATTTCTCAACTATGCCCTTATCTTCAACTATCAAAAGCGAGAGTTTCGGCGGCTTAGCTGCCTCCAATTCTGCTTCTAAAACCGGTGAAGGAAAACTAGAAATAGGCCACTCACTCTGTGGTAAACTTAGCCAGGGAGGGCCTTTAAACCAAAGCGTATTTCCTAAAAATTCCAGTGGTAGTATACCACGACTAGCGACATCTGCCGGGTTATCGGCAGAACATACGTGTCCCCAACAGGCAGGTGCTAAAATTCCTGAAATATAGCTTGTCCTATTTGCAACAAAGGTCTTCCACCTCTTTGCAGAATAATTTTTTATCCAATAAAGTGTAATTGTTGAATCGGACCATGCAAAAATCCTGTCGACTTTTATTTTGGTTTTAAATGTATCCAAAACAAACTTAAAGGTTTTACTCAATAGAACTGCACCGCACAACTCCAGACGAGGGAGTGAAACTTGTTTAAGTGAAGCCACTTTGGATTTACCGCAAAGTAAATATACAGAAATACGACCATCAAAATGGATGGCACGCAGATAGATAGAGCAAGCATAACCTTTTAGGCTACTGTCACTAAAACCGTGCAGTTCAAGGCGAACTTTATCATACTTGATATCCAAAAGACGTTCTATTTTTAAACTACCAAGATGTGTAAGTTCAGATTTAAATTGAGTCCACTTAGACACAACTTCAGGGGGAGGGGTTTCATCCCACTGTGCCCCAACTGACCATAAAAATTGAATCAGGTGTTTGGCAAAAAAGGTGATAGGTGCAAGAAAACCTAGTGGATCCCAAATCCTAGCCACGTCAGATAAAATAGAACGCTTTGTAGGTAGCGTATTGTTCACACTCGTGTGAAAAGCAAAACAGTCTGAAGCAGGAATCCAGTGAAGACCCAGGATTTTCAAAACACTATCTTCTGTGTCAAACGTAATGGTTTGACACTCCTCGGCCGGTAAGTTATGCATTAGACGTGGACAATTACTTGACCACTTTCGCATTTCAAACTTGCCTTTGCCTAGAAGGGATACTAACTGAGACTGCAGTAGCTGTGCCTCTTCTAGGTCATCCGCCCCTCCCAAGCAATCGTCCACGTATAAAGAGGAACTCAAGGCCTGGGCGGCTAACGGATAATTATGGCCTTCATCGTTAACCAACTGCGCAATCGTGCGCATAGCGAGATAAGGTGAACATGAAAGACCAAATGTGGCCCTTGTTAAAACATATTCTTCAATGGGATCTTCTGGAGTAAATCTCCAAAGAATTTTTTGGTATTTTTGATGCACTTCAGTGATCAAAATCTGTAGGAACATTTTCTTAATATCTCCACATACTACAATTTTTGGTAAACGAAAGTTTAATAACAAGGCAGAGATATCTGCTTGTAATTTGGGGCCTGTCATAAGAAAGTCATTTAGAGATTTTTGATTGGAACTCTTTGCACTGCCATCAAATACAACGCGGAGTTTAGTGGTTGTACTATCCAATTTACAAACTGCACTGTGTGGAAGGTAGTAATTTGCTCCGTTTTCCGAAGTGGGACCGGAAGCTTTTACTAGATGACCACTTTCCAGGTAGTCTTTGATGACTTCGGCATAAGAAATCTTTAACTCTGGATCCTTATTAAATCTTCTTTCCAATGAATGGAACCGTCTAAGTGCCATTGATCGAGATTCACCCAAAGAAAATGGCTCGGGGTCTCGAAATGGCAAATCTACTATATATCGCCCGTCAAAGGTGCGCTTGACAGAATCTACGAACTTTTGTTCGCATAAAATGTCTTCCGGAGAAGCGTCTTTTCTTTCAGGGACCTGTTCTATCTCCCAAAAACGTGTGGGATCAAAGCTTTCAACGGTAGTCAACAAAGCAATGGTAGGGGAAGCAGAATATGAAATTTTTCCCATTATTATCCAACCAAAGAATGTATCTAGTGCAATAGGTTCCCCCTCTCCCCCTGAAATTTTACCTGGCTTTACTATCTGAGAAAAAATATCAGCACCAAGAATCATATCCACTGCACTGGGGCTATGATAATGGGGATCTGCCAGTTGCAGATTTTCTAAGTGTTGCCACTTAGATGATTCCAAAGAATTCAAGGGAACATTTGCGACCAAATGCGGTAAGATGACAGCTTCCGCGGAAATAATAGGACCAGGCCTATTAAAAGGTTTAAAAAGGCACTGTGTTATTCCTTGTGAAACTACTGGAGAATTTGCATTGATACCTGTAACCGTCGAGCAAACATTACTTTTTGTTAAACCCAATTTAGTAACACACCTTCGTGTCATAAAGGATGCCATACTGCCCGTATCAAGTAGACAACGAACTGGTTGAAAACTATTGCGAGAATCTTGAACTAATACCAACATAGTAGCCAACAAGACTGAAGAATTAGACGTAGCAGCAAGAGTAACTTTATCCTTCTCAGTGCTACCACCTTGTGCTGAAGTGCTGGAACGCGAAATGGGTTCTGTTGCACTTCGACTACTGTTGCCAAAGGAAGCAGTAGTAACTGAGCCCTCAAAATGAAGTAAGGAATGGTGCTTATATCTGCAAGATATGCAGTTATTCTTAGCAGTACAATTTCTTACACTATGCGGTTTTAAACAATTGATGCATAAATGTAATTCTTTGACAATATCATAACGTTGTTTGGGATTTTGTCTTAAAAAGGAGTGACAATTATTAATTGAATGATTGGACTTACAATATCCACACTGTTCTTCTTCAGCGGACTGTATAATTTATTTGGTTCTGATAGCTTCTGCTGCTTATTCGACACAAAATTCGATACTTTTAGAAAATAGATTTATTTGTTCGTTGTTTACAATAATTGCATAATTGACATTCCTTTTAACATTGTTCTAGCAACTTTGATTATTCAAATTATATATACAAAATCTAACATGCCCCCGACCTTGAAAGATTCCCTTTCAAAACAATTGAAGAAATCTTAAAAAATTAGCTAACAGATTAATTGAACATTGAGTAAATATAAACCAAAAACTTATTCTAAAGGCAAAGGACATATTTTTGAGAAGGCACGTTTGATTATTCCACTATTAGTCTTTATTGATGCCACTCTATTTATACTGTCCTTCCCTGGATGCAGTTGAACTACTCTTCCAAGCTTCCACTTCATGGGGGGTTGATTGTCCTCCTTAATGAGAACTAAAGTATCGCACTTTAATTCTCCCTGGGATTGTTTCCACTTCGAACGTTGTTGAAGCTCACCAACATACTCTTTACTCCAGCGTTCCCAAAAATTCTGAAGCATCTGTTGTACCCTTTCAAATCGTAATAGTCGGTTTTCTTGGATGAATTTAACGTCATGTTGAGGTAATGTGGTAAGAGATTTACCCATTATCAGGTGAGCCGGGGTTAAAGGTGTTAAGTCATTGACATGAGATGAAATAGGAATAAGAGGCCTAGAATTTAATATTGCCTCTACCTGCGTTAAAATCGTATAAAACTCTTCGAATGTCAAGTGCGCATCGCCCATAACTCTTTTTAAATGAAATTTAGTTGATTTGACACCGGCTTCCCAAATTCCCCCGAAATGCGGAGAACTAGCAGGTATAAATTTCCAATCTATACCCTTTTCAATAGCTTTTTCCTCAATTATATTTTTGTTTTCGTCAAAAAATTGTTTTAATTGATTGTCTGCACCTACAAAGTTGGTACCGTTGTCAGAATAGATAATTTTTGGTGCACTGCGCCTTGAAACGAAACGTCGAAGTGCCATTATAAATTTATCAGTTTCCAAACTGGAAACCAATTCGATATGAATAGCGTGTGTAACAAAACAAACAAATAACGATATCCAGCACTTAGTCAAAACACCACCTCGGCCTGCTCGAGTTTTAAGTAAGAAAGGACCGGCATAATCAACCCCAGTAACCTCAAATGGAGTACCTGGTCGAAGCCGGTCGCTGGGTAAATTACCCATCATAGGTATAACAATTTTAGGATTCGCCCTAAAACAAACTATGCAATTTTTTACAATATATTTTGCCAGATTTCGTCCACCAATTGGCCAAAATTGTTCACGAATTGTAGCCAATAGTAACTGTGGTCCACCGTGCAGTAAACTACTATGTTTTTCCATAAAAATTAGTTTTGATAAGATATGCTTCGCGCATAATATAATAGGGTATTTTTTATCATAATCAAAACTTGAGTTGCTTAAACGTCCGCCAACTCTTAATAATCCTGCAGCGTCTAAAAATGGATTAAGACTTATTAGCTTACTGCCTTTGTCTAACATTTTGTTATTTTCTATCTTATCTATTTCGAACTTAAATGACTGTATTTGAGAAAACTTAATAATAATTTGAAATCCTACATTTATTTCGCCAATAGATAAGTTACCAGTTTTTCTTTCGCTTTTATTTGCCTTACAATTTGATATAAAACGTAGAACATAGGCCATACATCGTTTAAGCCTATTTACATTAGAAAAGCGATCAAAATCGATTAAATTTGTATTAATAACGGTTGTTAAACCTTTATGTTCTTTTTTAAATTCGGGTAATTCGTTCAAAATTTCTAATGAATTAGGAAAATCTTCGATTTGTTTTCCCAACCATTCTGGCCCATGCCACCATAAATTACAATTCTGAATTAACGCTGGACTCATACCGCGACTAAGTAAATCGCTTGGGTTGTCTAAAGTTGGACAATGACGCCATATGTGTCCCTTGGTTATATCCTGAATTTCTGCAATTCGATTACAAACAAAAGTAGTTAAAGTATTCGGTTCATGTTTTAACCAACCCAAAACTATAGACGAATCTGACCAAAACGTTATCGTATTAAAATTAATGTCTAAAGATTCGATTACTATTTTCGCTAACCTCGCTAACACCAACGCCCCACACAATTCCAATCGTGGAATAGTTAAAGGTTTTAGTGGTGCTACTTTTGACTTTGCACATAATAAATGAACAAATACTTTGCCTGTATTGTCCACAGATCTCACATAAACACTCGCTCCATAAGCCACTTGGCTGGCATCAGAAAAACCGTGTAAATCTATTTTAATAGGATATTTACATATAACGTGTCTCGGTATTATTACGTTATTTAAATATTGTAAATCGCTTTGAAACTTTCGCCATATTTCATAAATGTGAGCGGAGACCCCTTCATCCCATGAAATTTTCTCCGACCATAGTTTTTGCATAATAGTTTTAGAAATTATAATACAAGGACTAAGAAGTCCTAAAGGATCAAATATTTTAGAAGTGTATGACAGAATTATTCGTTTATTTACCTTGTCATTATTTGTGGAAATAATACTATATTTTAAAACATCATTATGACTATTCCAATACAAACCTAAAGTTTTATTATATTGATCCGTACAAAACTCCTTTTGAACTGGATTATTCTGATCAAAATTGATGGTATTAGATTGCCATTTGTGCAATTCAAAACATCCTGTTCTAAAGAGACTTGATATTTCGTTACAAATTTCAGTTAATTCGTCAAGAGTTTCTGCTCCTGTTAAAAGATCGTCTACATAGAAATCTTTTTCGATTATATTCGCAATTTTAGGATTTTTTGTTCTTATATTAGAAGCTAGTTCGAATAAACATCTAATTGCAAGGTACGGAGCAGCAGCTGTGCCAAATGTTACCGTGTTTAATCGATACGTTTGTAGTTTTTCATCAGGAGAATCTCTCCAAACTATTCTTTGTAAATCACGCTGTGAATCTTCGACCAATATTTGACGGTACATTTGTCTTACATCTGCAGTTACTACAAATTGATGCTTTCGAAAACGTAATAAAATAGAAAATAATGAGTCTTGAATCGTAGGACCTATTATTTGAATATCATTAAAGGAGATATTTTTACTTGATTTAGCAGACGCATTATACACCACCCTTACCTTTGAAGTCTTTGCATCTTCTTTTATTACTGCATGGTGTGGCATATAATAGCCGATAGTAGGCTCTGGCAGATCTGTAACATTTGTCATATGACCCAAGACCTTATATTCATTTATTACATCTGTGTAACTTGATTTTAATTTATCGTTAAATTTAAATTTTTTTTCTAAATTATTAAAACATTTAATAGCCAAAGACTTAGATTCCCCTAAAACCAAAGGAGAATCTTTCAACGGAATTTGTACAACAAACCTTCCGTCGTCATTTTGATAAGTAGTAGTTTTAAAATTTAATTCGCACGTCTTTTCTTCGCTCGAAAGACATTTTGAACTTGGATACTCCTCAATTTCCCAAAATCGAGCGAGTTGTCTCTCTAAGGCAACATTACACCTTACTCTTTCTTGTATTTGTACATTAGTAGGCCCTGGTACTACCCACCCAAATTTAGTTTTTTGTAGTACCAATGCCCCTGGACCTAATTTAATTTGACCAATACAGATTAGATCCCAAAATAGATCTGCACCAATTAAGATATCGATATTTGTAGGTTTATAAAATGTTGGATTTGCCAACTTTATATTTGGTGGAATATTTATATGTTTTACATCAACAGGTGCACTTGGTATTGTTCCTGTTATTTCATCGATAATATAACAAGATAATTCCGTTTTATACGCATTTGAGCAAGATTCGATAGTAGTAATATTTTTGTATTTTATTTTTGTAGCAGAGTTGTTAATACCTAAAACTGATATATTCGTAGCTACTTTCTCTAAATCTAACCGATTGCTTAAATTTGTGGTCAAAAAACTAGAACTACTCCCAGAATCTAGTAAAGCATTTGCTAAATGTGAATTTCCATATTTATCATAAATTTTAATTGTACAAGTTGATAATAAAACATGACCAAATTCTGCATTAGTTGATAAAGCCGTACTATTAATGCCTTGTATTACATCTGTAGTAGAACATTTTTCTTCATGTAATAATGTGTTGTGCTTAGATGTGCACTTTTGACATGGTCCAAAATTACATTGACGATTGTAATGGCCTGGCTTTAAACAATTTATACATAATTTGGCCTGTTTCGCAAAATCAAATTTTGCTTTGACAGATAAATTTAAATATTCTGGACAATTGAAAATAAGATGATCTTTTTTGCAATACGCACAACTAGGAATGTTGGTATATAAACCTTTTGTAGTGAAGTTGTTGGAAAAATGTTGCTTTGTAAATTGATTAAAAGTAGTACCTTTATTTGTAGGCTTGGTTTGGATATTAAACTTGACGTTTTGTTCCAAACTATTAATATTTTCTAGAAGATCAGCGCGACCTCTTAAAAATGTGGTTAAGGTTATTAAAGTAGGCTTATTATCCTTAATTTTAAACTCTTCCCATTCGCGTACCGAAACTGGATCTAATTTACTCACTATAATGTGAATAATTAAAGTATCCCACTGGTTTACCGGTTCTTTTAGTTTTTCTAATGATCTTAAATGTTTTGAATAAGAATCTATTAAGTTTCGAATTTTTATCGATGACTCTTTGACAACTGGTTCTAAATTAAACAACGCTCTTACATGATTATTAATTAAAGTATGAGAATTATTATATCGCTCATATAAAATATCCCAGGCAACGTGGTAATTTTCGCTTGAAAAGCCTATGGACGATATAACCTCTGCAGCGCTCCCGATCAAACAGGACCGTAGGTAGTGGAATTTCTGAATATCGCTAATATCGCTATTATTATTAATCAGTGATGTAAATGTATCATGAAATTCTAACCAACTTTCAAAATTACCGTCATATTTTGGCAAATCAATACTTGGTAATCGAACCGAAGTAACTTTTGTAAAACTGTTTTTAGGCATTTCTTCGACATTTTGTTTCGTTTTTGTCACTTTAAATTTATTAAATAATAATTCGGCTTTAGACATAAGTGAGTAAAATTTGTTTTCAAAAGTATCTCGTTCTTGAAATTCGTCTTCCGCATTTCGGGCGGCACATTCAATTTCAGTTTGTAAAGAGTCATAATCAATGAATAATAGTTCATATTTTTTTATGCGATTTTGCAATTCCATTAATTGTAAATCGTCTAATCGTTCATTTTCTTGCAAGTCCTCGATAAATTTTGCAAAATTGTTTTGTTTAAAAATTAAAGAATCACGTTTTTTAATCAATTTAACCATGGTTTTATTTTTAAAAAACAAACCACGATGATTCTTTAATTTTTCTATTATAAATTAAAAAATAGTAGTAGTTTCGATATTTCGATAAAATAGATGAAAACACAGAGTAGAGACAATAAATAACTTAAAGACCTTTTTTATGGGTAACAGTTAATAAAATAGACCGGGCTCACCTGAGTGGATTTTAGCCCAACTGAAGTTTTTGACTAGTTAGTTCAGTTGGTTCTCTCTATGTGACTCGTTGATGTCTTAAATTTAACTGGATCCTGACAAATTTTTTGTCAAATTTGACGGAAGTTTTTTGTAGATTTTTATTAAAATTCCATAAAAACCTTATATCTGGATCGAACGACCATGTTCTTCTTCAGCGGACTGTATAATTTATTTGGTTCTGATAGCTTCTGCTGCTTATTCGACACAAAATTCGATACTTTTAGAAAATAGATTTATTTGTTCGTTGTTTACAATAATTGCATAATTGACATTCCTTTTAACATTGTTCTAGCAACTTTGATTATTCAAATTATATATACAAAATCTAACACACACTTAGAATCGACAGAATTTACCACAAAAGAGTGTTTACTCCCATTTGGATTAAATTTGAAATTAGAATTTGATGAAATATTTTGTTTGGTTTCGACTACCTTTTTCCCTGCAACCGCTTCAACAGATTCCAGACCTTTGCAGTGGTTAGTCAAAAACTTTTTAAGGTCATCAAATTCTGGTAAATCGGAACTATCCTGCGCTGTGCTTTCAAATTTAGTACACAGGTGCTTGGGCAACCTCTTAAATACAAGGTCAAAAATAATAAAGCTCCACGCATTAGTGTTTAAACCTAAAGAGTTGAGAACTGATAAATTTTCAGTTACTGTGTTGAGTAGATTGTATAATGCAGTAGAGTTATCTGAAATACTAGGCGGCAAGTTAAGAATGGCATGCCAATGTGTAGTTGCAAGTATGCGTTTATTATCATATCTATCGCAAAGTTGTTTATATACTATTGGATAGTTAGCAGAAGCGAGAGGTACGCCCCTGACTAAATTAAGGGGGTCCCCTTGGACGGCACCTGTCAAATGAAGAAACTTTTCCACGTTTGACAAATCTTTATTGAAATGCACTCGATTATCATACAAGTCCTTAAACCCTTGCCACTCACAAAATTTACCACTAAAGGTAGGCAAAGGTAAAGGTGGCAATTTGGTAATGCTACTACCTGAACAACTACTATTACGGCTAGAACCGCATAATCTTGCGTGCTTTTCAAGTACAGCCCAATAAAGTTTATCAACTTTTTGCATATCCTCCCTTTCTCTAGCGATATCTTGCTTTATGATCGCCTCAGTTCTTGCAGAATCTTTAGCGACCAAATCAATAATATCGCTCGAAATTTTTTCGCAAAGTTGATAACTTATTTCTAGAGTGCCAAAACTTGCTTTAAATGTCTCTAATTTAGTGATGTCCGCCTCTGCTTCTGTTGCGAGGTTATAAATCCGCTTTATCCGCTCATACTGAGCTTGCCTCTTATAAATTAAGGCGTTCTGTGTCGACATTTTATTTTAAATAAACCGCCGAAGGCCACAGAAAAAAACTATAATTTTATAAATAAAAAAAAATATATTTTTCAAGATTATCTTGAAAATAAAATACCTTGGCACGCCACTGCTTAACTTGTGAAATAATTATTTGGACCTTTTGTCACTTGTGCAAAATAATGTCAAACTATTTCGTAAAAAGAAAATAAAATAAATATTATTTTTTAATATCTACGCCAATGACCAAAAGATAAAATTGTAATAGATTTAGAATTTATCTATTACTTAAAAAACTAAGAAGAGAAAATTTGCCTGAATATTACCGAAAATTTGCACAAATAGATATGTACGCCACTGTCAGGTGGCAGAATATACAGGCAAAAATCCTAATACTCTTTAGAAAAGAAGTAAAATTAATGAAAAAATAATAGAAAATCGAAAGTGCGAAATCTACTACTATATGCACGACACTGTAAATGGACGCGGGTTTTATCTCTTAGAAAAAATTAATGTGAAAAAAAAAAAAAGTAATCTTGACCACTAATTTTGAATAATTGAGTAAATATATCTTGGAATAAAATGGGTGAGTAAGCCACTGACTATTGCTTGCACTAAATGCAAAAAAACAAATCTTCTACACCAAAATGGGCGAGAGAAAAAAAATTAAAATTAGTAGGTAATGCTACCACTGGTTAACTTGCACTAGATGTGCAAAAAAACAAATATTCTACGCCGAAATGGGCGAGAAAGCAAAGAAAAATGGGTAGGTAATGCTACGCCACTGGTTATCGCTTGCACTAAAATGCAAGCGAAACGCAAAATATTCAGCACCAAAATGGGTGCAAACTTACTCAACTGCTAAACTTCCAAGATATTATTTATTCAAAATCAAATTGTGCCCCACTAAAGGTGAATTACTCTGTATAATTTTCAATCTACTCAAACAGAAATTTTATTTATTTTCCCTGAAATAAATAATAAATACCTATATCTGAAATAAAGTATAATAAAACAATTTGTTTTATTTTAAATAAAAAATAAATTATTTTCCAAGAAAATGCGAAAACTTTCCTTTAAAATTTTAAAATATTACGCGAAATAAGTAAAGGTGTCACCGTAGCTACAAAAAATGCAAAAAATAAAACTACGGACTTGACGACTTTTAACCAAATCGTTAAAAAATCTATAAAAAAACCACGAGTGATAAAAACACCATTAACCGGCTATGAATTTATCGAAATAAATTATACTTATTTCAATATAATTGAATTAAATATTTTTAAATTAGCAGAAAATGCTGCTATTATTATTTTTACAATATTTTTTGCAGAAAATGCCGCAATAAATTTTACGTAGAATAATGCTACGCAAGTAAAAAAAACAGATTTACGTAGAAAATGCTACGAAAGTAAAAAAAAAACAGAAATATACCAAAATATGCAAATTAGCGCCTTTTATTAGCTTTAATTAAACAATTAAACTATTTGGCTCTGAAGGTCCATGTCCAGACGGCTCAAGTGATGTTAAGGGTTGACTGTATTAAATTCGTTACCTTAGAAAATATGTGAAGTGATGTGTGTAGGTGCACCTGTTAAATCCTCGTAACGAATCTCCATAGGCTGATTCGAGTTTGTGTGTAATTTCCACGAATAAATAGTCGCCCTTTGCTTTTGGCAATTACTGTTTACATTTAGAATGTTGCATATTTTTTATACCGGCCACGATATCGAAGCAATAAGACGCGTAAACCGTCGCTTATTGTGCTAATTACTTGACTGACTTGACGCGTGCCGAGGTATCTTTACCGAGCACGCATTTTGGAAATATGGGTCATTCCATACAGAGAGGCACAATTTTGTACATTTACTTTAAACAAAACCAGTGCATTTTTATAGCTCATAATAGTCTAGTTAATGTTTTTAATCGATTTTATGTTTTATTTATGAAATTTCGTTTTTCCTTTTTGGACACCAAAACAGGGCTCGGACGGCATAGTGCGGCATCCCCAGAAGATGAAATAGAAAAATCATTTTTTTTTTGTAACTTTTTTACTTTCTAATGTTGGGTAAAACGAGTATTTAGTTTTATTTTGTTTTTATTTTAGATTATAGATCCAAACATGGTTTATGATTGCATTAATATGGGTAGACGGATAGATGTTATTTGGCCAAAAGAATATATGAGAATAAGAGGAGGGAGATCACATTGGAAAGACTGGGTACCTGAAACCGGAATGGAAGGAATTGTAAGTATCAAAATATTGACATGACATGAACTCGTTTCAAAGATTATAGGAAGTAACGTCAAATATGTTCCGTCAAAAAAGTATTTATCCAATACATACAGATAATAAGACAATTACCAGCTTTATTTTAAATAGATAAACTCAATAATAACCCCCGCGTGTCTTTTACTTTATTGAGTGGATAATTATTTATTTAACCCACTCAACTGTCACTTGTCAAATTATTTTCTTGTAAATGTCATTAAAATTTTTAGTAAAAATATGAACTCCTAAGCTATTTATTGGATAAAACTTTGTATGGCACTCATGGGTAAACCGATATTGCCCTAAGCATCGCTTTTTTTTTTCTTCATGAATTTTCCAACCTTTTTTAATTTTAACAGTGAGAAGGAAAACTTCCGCCTCTTTACCCTTGTTTAGTTTATAAGGCACTTAGAACAATGCTGTTGATACGTTTCTGTAACCTTACATTGGGTGCTATAATTTGTGACCTATATGTAGGTCACAAATTATAGCATACATACATACTTTCCCACGAAAATTTAGATGAACAAAATTGAGGAGAAAACGGGCGATGGATCTTTGTAGCGGACGATCTAGACATTATAGAACCACTGAGTGAAATCTAAAAGGTTCATATTGGGGAGATAATGGCTTAACATTTCTTCAGGATGAGCCAGACTTAAACCAATCGCTGATCCTCCACAATTAAATATTGATTTTAATACTATTTTAATACCTAGATTGCAAATCCGTTTGTAAAATTGAGCTATCTATTTGCGTTACGAAGAAAAACATATTTTTATGAAATTATTCACGCTGGGCCTTAAATACTTTTAAATAAAAAGTTAAGCACCACCAATTTTTTTTTTATTCAATCTTTTTCATAGACATAACCTAAACAAAAAATACCAAAATTAAAATAATCGTTAGAGCACTTAAAAAAAATTGAAAAATAATAAAAAATCTTGCTTTCCAAAATTATTGCCAAAAATTCTTATTTACCCTAGTAGAAATTTACCGTTAGAATAACGTTTTTCTAACGTTAGAAAACTATAAAACTAAGTTATAAAATAGAATTAACCGTTAGTTACAGACGTTAATCTAACGTTAGATTTTTAAGTTAGAATTACGTTATAAGTACGTTTAATTTCTAACTTTCAGAGGGGGCGTGGCCAACTAGGAAATTTCTACCTGCATCATAAAATGGCAGCTGGAGGCAAATTTATTCATATAAATAAATCTTAATATATTTTAGCAATCATAATATTTTTAAACATAATCTACATTTATTTATAAAAGCCATCTTTTTATGTTGCCCTAAATAATTTTTGTCTAATATGCTGTTATACTTCGATAAATACGTTTACCTCCCAGAAAAACTTTATATTTAGTTAGTTAATATTTATTTATACATTCAGAACCTTAAAATATTTTTTCAATTCTAATACAGCGTTGCCAGACTATAATTTAGACTTTTGGGCGATATTTTTTTAAACTTATTATAGAAATAATAAATAATTATCAAACCTAGGTACATAGCTGTCTGAAATGAGTATTTTCTACTATAGCTTACGTATTAATAATGGAAATTTAAAAAATATTTAAAGTTAGAATAAGGTTAGAAAAAGGTTAGAATTTAGTTGGGAAACTAACGTTAGATTTATTTATTTTCTAACGTTTTTGTCAAACGTTAATTTTTAAAGTTAGATTTATATATTTTATAACGTTTTTGTCAAACGTTAGTTTTTAAGGTTGGATTTATATATTTTATAACGTTTTTGTATAACGTTTGAGACTAAACATAAAAATGTCACTAATCTAATGTTATGTTAAGTTAGATTTGTGTACTTTTCTACCAGGGTACATTATACTCCTTTATTTGGAGACCAATACTATATACTAAGACGTTAATTAGAATAAAAAAGTCAGTGGCGTAGAGTAAGAAACGTATAAACTGAACAAAAAAAAAAAGAGTTTTTATATAACGTGTCGTTTTTCAAGCTTTTGATTCAAGTTGAATGATTCGACAAGTTAGCTAATCCTTCTGCTTAATATCATTTATGTGATATTAAAAACTATATGGGAGGTTGTTCGGATAAAAAAATCAATAATCATGTAGTAGGTTAAAACTCGAAAAAAACCAAATGCTTGCTTAAGGCTTATAACACTATTATAGCACCTGTTAAAAGCTCACTGCAGTTGAAATTTGGCATCGTTTTTGGTTAGATACTCAGTTACTATTTTTAAATAAGTAGTGTATAATTTGTATCAATTTTATGTTGTAGATTAGAAATCGAAGGTAAAAAAAACTGAAAATATATTTTTTAAGACATATATCACCTTCATAGCACATGTTATAGATATCCAATGAAGTTGGAATTTGGCACAGATTTTTTTATGTGCCTATCTATGATCTAAAATTGATTAATCTATATTTTCTATGAATGGGATGTAATAAAAAAAAAACTTTTGGTGAACAAT
>OY294050.1:38255236-38345236 GCA_958510825.1 Brachypterus glaber
TTGGGACTTTAGGGTATTGTTATTAGGGGTTTGGACTTTTTGCAGATATTTTTCAATGTGAGCTACTTCGTAAGCCCCCGTTGGTATAGAAATAATATGCTCCTTCTTTTTCTTTGTTTTATTTTCATCAGTATTGTTTTCAACTTCTGTGTAGTAAAATTTATTGTTTTTCCCCTCCTCAATATTAGGGATAGAGTTGTACGTATAAAACCCAATCAGTGCCAAGGAATACTGATAATCAGGGTCAAGTTCTATTGGAGGGTAATATTCTTGTGACAAAAGATTTGTATATCCTGACAGGGTGAATGTAAGAGACATGACTATAATTGGAGAGATCTAAAACTATCAAGCTTTTTATAAGCTATTAAATAAGATTCAGATAAGATTAAGATAAAATTCAGATAATATTAAGATAAGGTTAAGATAGGATTAAGAATAATTTGTGGTTATAACCTAAATCCTTAAAACGACACTAATTTTTAATTAAATAAAAAATGACAAAAAATTACATTTAGTGTTTTAACAGTACAACATTAGTGAATTTTTTTTTAAATGCTGTTTATTATCATCTTCTTATTACTATTACTTTCACCGAGGAAAGACTTTCTTTAGTAAAAAAATTTGACTGGCTGTCTGGAAAATTTGTGACCAAGATAACGCTTTAAGCTACATATATTTTATACCATAGGTCTAGTTTTAGGCTGCCAAATTTTTTTTTAAAAACTATAAAAAAATTAAATAAAATTCAAAAAATCTAAAAAATTTCAACTTTTTTTTGTGTAGCATTCACAATAAAATTGATATTTTTTTCCAGTATATGCAAAGGAGAAGATTTCAGCTAGTTATTCTGTTCAGTCACTCACTGTTGCTGTTATTAAAAATATTTAAAATGGATAAGGTTGAAATTATTAAAAACTTTACAAAGGAAGTTAAAAAGTTTAATCTTCAATATAGAACAATAGAATTTAAAATAAAAACAGTACCAGCTGACAAAGAACCAGTATTATGGATGAAAGAAGCAGTTAATGAAATTATTAGAAAAGGAACTGAGGAGGTTAGTCCTACTGATCAAATTGGATTCAGCTTTTACTCAAAGGACTTTAAACGTAGTGAGGGTTGGCTTCGTTTTCAAGAAGCATCAAAGGTTACTTTTAATGATGTTTGGGGTATGATCTCAAAAAGCTCAGGAATAAGCACTGATACATTTTGTTTGGTTGTTACCTCTGTTAAGATACCTATTAAAAAGTGAAAAGAGAAAGGATACGCTCCTACCTTAAAATAAATTTTTACTATATTTTTAAACTTTTTTTTTTTGCTATAAGATCTTTATCTGAAAACTTTTTTGTCAGTTAAAACAGCCCCTTAATTTAGAAAGATATGTTAAATATTAATAGTAAAAAAATATGTTACAATAATACATTTTTTAGACTATTGATATAACTGATTTGAACGTTTATTTTTTAAGATTAAACTACTGTATACTGAATATACTCTAAAATGTATGTAAAAATAGAGTTTGAAAGCAGCAAACAATTTACGTATATTACATGATTGCATATTACATGATTCTATATAAAGCACTTAGTAATTCAATAAAAAATTACTTTAATTGATTTGTATGTTTATATGTTTATTTTATATACTTAATAATATTTTTATATATTACGTTATTTATATATATATTTTGTTAAAAAGTAAAATTTTAAAATATAAAAAATTGTACATCTATTTATCCTTTATACCAAAAATTATGAGAGCTGTTGAGAATATACCATTGAATTCGAAGCATTACATTATGAATTACTTAAAATAGTAAAATGTTTTTAAGTAAATACTAGTGTACAAAACCTTTTTTGGAGGCTTCCATATCTTCTAGTTAAGCCTTAAATTAAAATTTTAAATTAGTACTGTTTTCGAGATAACAGCCGTTTAATAAATATACATATAAAAATTTAAAACAACTTTTTTTGTATCTACTTTCTGTATTTTGACAAATACATTCACAATTTTCGATCTTCTCTGTAAACGACACCTTATCTGTTATGGCTGTAAAGTAATACTTTCCACCTTTTGTGAATTTTTTTATAAAAATTTTTTTTTTTCTAAAATAAGGAAAAAGATATAAATAAAATAATAAAGTTTAAATGATTGATATTTTCAATAGGCTTAGTTTCCTTGATTTTTCTTGAAAATTTTGAGTTGATAGGATTGTTCTTCCTTGACTTATCATGCGAACAAGAATACATAACATACAGACTGACGGACTTATGTAAAAGTTGTTTAGAAAAACACTTTAGTATAAATGTCTTTAATTTTAGACATTTGGGTTCAAAGAAAACGTATAATAAATAAAAATACCTTTCTGGGTGTACTTTTAGAATGCAATTTGACTTTTTGACTGATAATAAAATACTTTTCACTTATTGTTATGAAATTTTTATAATTTAGCCTAGGCTGAGCTGTTAAATTATTATTTTTGTGTTATATTTTTAAATAAAAAATATAAAAAGTATATTTTTTCATATAACTTTTTTTTCAGTGTAACAAAGGCTAATGAATAAATGCATACATAGTTGTATAAAGTAGTTATTTTTAAAATGGGTGTTGATAAGTTTGGTCGTTCTTCTTTGACATCAGAAAAACCTATAAATATAAGACCTCAGCCTCAAGTATTATCTTTAGACTCTGAGGGTAATGTGAATGTAAAAAATAGAAAATTGGTTAATGTTTTACAACCTAAAAATGCTCTCGATTGTTCTAATAAATCGTATGTCGATAATTGTTATAAAAATGCAATGGATAATATAAAAATTTTAAAAGATTCACTGGGAGAAAGAGAAAAGGTGTTTAAAAAAGAATTACAAGATTCCATACAGTTACTACTAAATAGTACTAGCAAAGATATAAATAAAGAGTTAGTTGCCTTACAAAATAAAATTAAGGAGCTACATGATAAAATAAATAGTACAAGTAAAGATATAAATAATAGATTAGAAAAAATTGAACAAAGTAAGACAGAAAGTCATGTTAAAATACCGTTATCTGGAATTGTTGATTTTAATAATTTAAGAAAATAAAACCCTTATAACTGAAGAAAAAAAATTGTTAAGGAGCTGCAAAAACCTATTAGAAATAAATCAAATCTTGTGTGTGTAGATTTTAAATTAAAGTTTGAAACGAATAAAAATATTCCACAAAAAGCAATACTTTTTCATTATATTCATAGTAAATGGTATATTACATTTTCCCCAGTAATTTTTTGTATTAAAATGTATTAAATTATAAGTATATAATTACCAAAATAAAAATCTCCGTTAATGCATATTCTTGATTTAAGATTTTATTTTTCTGTGTTTGTAAAATATTTGTGTACTTTTCGCTTTTTTGTTATAATATGGCAACAATAGTATTTTAAATTTGAAACAAATATGCAATTTGATTGTACGGTGTATTAATAAATTAAGATAAATATAAACACAAAGAAATAAAATTATATTATTATTAAATTTTTTTTTCTTAGAACATTAATAATAAAATACTGCTGCACACAGAAAAAGTCTGTTTAAGAATACTGGTGTATATAACAATTTTTTTGATTTAATAAATATTTTTCCGTGTGTATACTTTTTGCTAACTTTTGAAACAAGATAAAATATACAATTAGTTATAACACAAAAAATCTAAACAAATATGCAATTTGATTGTACGGTGTATTAATAAATTAAGATAAATATAAACACAAAGAAATAAAATTATATTATTATTAAATTTTTTTTTCTTAGAACATTAATAATAAAATACTGCTGCACACAGAAAAAGTCTGTTTGAGAATACTGTTGTATATAACAATTTTTTAATTTAAGAAAGATTTTTCCGTGTGTATACTTTTTGCTAACTTTTGAAACAAGATAAAATATACAATTAGTTATAACACAAAAAGTCTAAACAAATATGCAATTTAATTGTACGGTGTATTAATAAATTAAGATAAATACACAAAGAAATAAAATTATATTATTATTAAAATTTTTTTTTCTTAGAACATTAATAATAAAATACCGCTGCACACAGAAAAAAGTGTGTTTGAGAATACTGTTGCATATAACAATTTTTTTGATTTAATAAATATTTTTCCGTGTGTATACTTTGTGCTAACTTTTGAAACAAGATAAAATGTGCAATTAGGTATAACACAGAAAAAGAAAATGTTATATAACAATATTTTCGATTTAAGAAACATTTCTCTGTGTGTAATTACACTTTTTGCTTAATTGTTTCTTTAAGGTAATATTAATCCAAAATACTTTAATAGACTTTCTATGTATGCAAACAAATATACAAATTTAATTCGGAATAATACAGCTCTCCTGAAACTCAAAGGAAACAGAAACTAAAAAAAAAATGTATTTTTTATTCTTTTTTCTTTTTTTTAGGTATAGCAAAAAACACAATTAAATCGAAAAATTATCATTAGTTTAGTCTCGGGAGGGTAAGGGTTAAGAAACATTTTTCTGTGTGTATACTGTTTGCTAACTTTTGAAACAAGACAAAATATGTAATTAGGTTTAACACAGAAAAAACAAAATGTGATATAACAATATTTTTGATTTAAGAAACATTTTTCTGTGTGTATACTGTTTGCAAACTTTTGAAACAAGATAAAATCTGTAATTAGGTATAACACAAAAAATGTGATATATTTTGATTTAAGAAACATTTCTCTGTGTGTAATTACACTTTTTGTATAATTTAGGCGCGCTTGACAAACCACACTTAAAACAACTATTCTAAAAAATATATTTAAGCAATAGCGTCAAACATTTTTATGTTTATGATTATACTTTTTGCAATAGTTTTTAAAACAAATATGTAATTTGATTGTAACGTGGTATATATAAATATATATTGTTATATACGAATCACAATATTCTTGATTTAAGAAAACATTTTTTCTGTGTATACTAAACTTTTTTGAGAACTTTTTTGCAAAATGTGTGTTGAGAATAATTTTTAATATGTAATAATTATTAAATTATGAAACAAATTAAAATTATTTTTATTTAATTACTATTTCAACAGAATTTCGTGAAGACGCCATATATTAACTACCCAGGTAGCGTGTGATGTTATGTTACTAGAATTTAACATCACATTATAGTAATTTTTTTGATGTTAATGTGTACACGTTACTGTAATGTGAAAAAGTTGATGTTAAATTGAACACGTTAATGCGATGTGAAAAAACTGATGTTAAATCTATGTGAAATTTGTGATATTAAATGATGTCCCCAAATGAACTACAACTTACCAACGCGGACATTCTCGATTCCCATTGGTTGTTTTCATCACATGTTCATATTGCCACGCGAGTTTTGGTTTTTACAAAGTAATATTTTCTATTGGTGTGAAAAACAGACATACTGAGATTTGTGGTGTGAAATCAAAGAAATAATAGTCTTTGTGTGAAATGGATCAACTAGGTGTAAGTATTAACAAATTATATTTATAATTAGCTAGGTATAAGTGGTCGAAATAACTGTTTTGACAAAACTAACCTAATATTTGTTGTATTATTTTTTTTTATTGCATATTTATTACGAAATGTATTGTTTTTCTCAAGCTTAATAATTAATTATTATTAGTTATTGGATATACCTACTTAAATAATAATAAGAATATATAATAATAAATATGACATCCCATTGATGTTATCACAAACACGTTATTTTTGTGACATCCCATTGATGTTATCACAAACACGTTATTTTTGGGACATCACACTGTGATGTTAATGAAGTAGGACTTAGGACATCCATGCGATGTCACATCAATGTTAATGCCACAAGTATTGTAACATCACAAGTCACATATTAACATGGTTCTAACATGAATGTGATGTTATTTTGCTACCTGGGTATATATTTATAAGAAAACATTTTTTCTGTGTATACTAAACTTTTTGAGAACTTTTTTGCAACATGTGTTTGAGAATAATTTTTAACATGTAATAATTATTAAATTATGAAACAAATTAAAATTATTTTTATTTAATTACTATTTCAACAGAATTTGGTGAAGACGCCATATATTAACTATATATTTATAATTTATAGATATTACGGAAACAATACGGAATCTTTCTTTGATATTTTGGTCTATTGGTAATTATTGTGCGAAAACGTGGTATTGGCTCTTTGTACTTCTAAAGAATATTTGTATCTGTATTTGTTTGGTTTACAAAAGTCAATGTTTAATATTTATTACTAATTTGGTCTCATAATTTAGGCTAACAAGCTAGGCTTAACAGTCTGATTAGGTTTGACACTCATTGCTTTCAATAATTTTAAACTTTTCAGGGCTCCTTCGTTTATATTAAATAATTTTATAATACCAAGCTTTCAACTAAATTATTTTGTATCGCAGAGAGCTCTGTGGCGCAGTACGTAACGTATCCGTCTACCAAACTATAGGTCTGCGGTTCAAACCCGCAACAGCTGAGACTTTTTTAAAAAATTATTTTCTACAGCTCCCTAATTATAAATTATAATTTGTAATATATGCATACGATCTTGACCTTTTCAGATAACAAGGTTCTTGGGTAATATTATTTGAATAACAAGTTGTTTATTTTAACCGATTTAAATAAAAAAATAGTCTTGGCTAATTTAAATTGTCTGGCTAGGCAGTCCTGATCCTTGGACTCATTTACACCGCTAGGTGGCGACACCCTCTGGTCATTGTCGTCAGCCGAAGAACAAAAAAAATTCCTAAAAAAAAAATTTTTTTTTTTTAATTTTTTTTTTTTCAGGATTTTTTCAGGACTCGCTGATGTCTTCAGCTGAAGATGTCCTCCAGTTACCACCGTGGGTTTGTAGCCCGGTAGTCCAACTACTACAAACAACTGCGGACACCTCACGATGGGTGCGAACGGTCAAAATATAAATTAAAAAAGTGCCGCCCCTGCTGCCGCACCCACTACCGCCCCCTAATTTTATAGAAACTCGAGTAATATTATTACAAACAAGTGCGGATACCTCAAGATGGGTGCGGACGGTTAAAAGTTAAATTAAAAAAGTGCCGCCTCCGCTGCCGCCCCCACTACCACCCCCTAATTGTATAGAAACTCGAGTAATATTATTACAAACAAGTGCGGATACCTCACTATGGATGCGGATGGAAAAATTATTAATACAAAAAATTCCGCCTCCAACGCCCCCCCACTACCGCCCCCTAATTTTATAGAAACTCTAATAATATTATTACAAACAAGTGCGGATACCACACGATGGGTGCGGACGGTAAAATTTTAAATTAAAAAAGTAACGCCCCCGCTGCCGCCCCCACTACCACCCCCTAATTTTATAGAAACTTGAGTAGTATTATTACAAACAAGTTCGGACACCTCACGATGGATGCGGACGAAAAAATTACAAATAAAATAAATGCCGCCCAGCCGCCGCTCCCACTACCGCGTCTTAATTTTATAGAAACTCGAGTAATATTATTACAAACAAGTGCGGATACCTCACGATGGGTGCGGACGGTCAAAATGTAAATTAAAAAAGCGCCGCTCCTGCTGCCGCCCCCACTACCGCCCCCTAATTTTATAGAAACTTGAGTAATATTATTACAAACAAGTGCGGATACCTCAAGATGGATGCGCACGGTTAAAAGTTAAATAAAAAAATTGCCGCCTCCGCTGCCGCCCCCACTACCACCCCCTAATTGTATAGAAACTTGAAAAGTATTATTACAAACAAGTTCGCACGCCTCACGATGGATGCGGACGAAAAAATTACAAATAAAATAAATGCCGCCCCGCCGCCGCTCCCACTACCGCGTCCTAATTTTATAGAAACTCGAGTAATATTATTACAAACAAGTGCGGATACCTCACTATGGGTGCGGACGGTCAAAATGTAAATTAAAAAAGCGCCGCTCCTGCTGCCGCTCCCACTAGCGCCCCCTAATTTTATAGAAACTTGAGTAATATTATTACAAACAAGTGCGGATATCTCAAGATGGATTTGGACGGTTAAAAGTTAAATTAAAAAAGTGCCGCCTCCGCTGCAGCCCCCACTACCACCCCCTAATTGTATAGAAACTCAAGTAATATTATTAAAAACAAGTGCGGATACCTCACGATGGATGCGGACGGAAAAATTATGAATAAAATAAATACCGCCGCCCCCACTACCGCCTCCTAATTTTATAGAAACTCGAGTAATATTATTACAAACAAGTGCGGATACCTCACGATGGGTGAGGATGGTCAAAATATAAATTAAAAAAGTGCCGCCCCTGCTGCCGCCCCCTAATTTTATAGAAACTCGAGTAATATTATTACAAACAAGTGCGGATACCTCAAGATGGGTGCGGACGGTTAAAAGTTAAATTAAAAAAGTGCCGTCCCCGTTGCCGCCCCCACTACCACCCCCTAATTGTATAGAAACTCGAGTAATATTATTACAAACAAGTGCGAATACCTCACGATGGATGCGGACGGAAAAATTACGAATAAAATAAATGCTGTGTTTTATTGTAACCTGAGCTATCCAAAATCCTACAGTGGCAACGAGGATGAAAATAACAATATTACCACTGTAATATAGCTCATTTCACAGTAAGTACCTATCACAGTACTATATGTATATATATGTATATGTGTGTATATGTATATATGTGTAAGAATGAATTGAAATCACTTTACTTACATAATTATGTTATTTTAAATAAACAATGTTCGAATAAAATTTACATAGAATGTTTATGAAATTAAGGATATTCGTACGTTATGGGCTTTACTAAGCAGGTGTTAGGTTACATATGATATATTTAATTGTTGGCTAGCTAATTCAGCATTAGATCGTAAATAGCTAACACGTTTAGTAGAGATGTATTTAAACTAACTAGATTCCTAGTGTAGTATCGAAAGAGGTTTCGGAGAGGTCACAGACCTGAACTAAAAGTTCAAACGACCACGAGTCATGGGCCATGCGCCAAAGTCCTAAACATGGTTTAGAAAGGTCACAGACCTGAACTAAAAGTTCAAACGACCACGAGTCATGGGCCATGCGCCAAAGTCCTAAACATGGTTTAGAAAGGTCACAGACCTGAACTAAAAGTTCAAACGACCACGAGTCATGGGCCATGGGCCAAAGTCCTAAACATGGTTTAGAGAAGTCACAGACCTGAACTAAAAGTTCAAACGACCACGAGTCATGGGCCACGGGCCAAAGTCCTAAACAAGGTTTAGAGAGGTCACAGACCTGAACTAAAAGTTCAAACGACCACGAGTCATGGGCCATGGGCCAAAGTCCTAAACATGGTTTAGAGGGGTCACGGATCTGAACTAAAAGTTCAAAGGACCATGAGTCATGGGCCATCGGCCATCGTCCTAAACAAGTTTTGGTAGGTCATAGACCAGAACTAAAAGTTCAAACGACCATGGCCACCGGTCAGGGTTAAAGCTCAAGCAGAGGTTACATACCGAACTAAAAGTCCGAATGACCACGAGTAGCTACAGTAGTTACTACTGTAACAGCAGGAACAAATCCCATACGGTCACGGACCAGAACTAAAGTTCAAATGACTATAGGTCACAGTACACTGGGCCACCATTCCTAGCAAAAGAAAAACTTTCAATGTTCACGGTTGAGCCCTGAACTAATAATTTTAGCTTCTTTATAATCTGTCGCTAATAATGACTCGTTATAAACCAAAATAAATCGGTTTCGAAACCAAGTTCAATTGGCGGCATTACTTACAGTAGTCGTAATGTCCCACTGCACGTAGGTGCAACGTGTTTGACATATGAAGTGTCAGATTTTAAAAAATATTTCGCCAAAACAACCATTTACGCAAAATGATTTAAAAAAGGTTCATAAAGATACGTTATAAATATATAAATCATAGGCAAAATAAACTGCCAATTTGACGTCGAAGGGGACGTACACTCAGTCGGCCTGCGATGGGAAAAATGGAAGAGGACATTTTCACAAGTCCTATAATCAGAGCCCGGGCAATTGCGAGCTATTAGTCATCTTTTGTCATGTTTTAGTATTATCATAAATACACTGGCGTTGCTTTGTTCTAGAGGGGGGACAGCCATCTTGCGGTACACCGCAGTGGCTTCTAATCAGTGTTGAATTAATGCTACGCCCATGGTCAAAAACAGCTCGCTAGTCCCCGGGGTACGCCTATAATAAATATGTATTATTGGTCCAAAGCTAACTTATTATAATATAATAACCTATAGGTTTGTTATGAGTAAACAGCAAGACCAGAATATTCTTCTATATTTTGCATTAATGTTTGAGATATTTTGGTAACAAAGGCCAAAAGCCAGAAGTTTTAGGCACAAAACATAAACAAGTTTTAGGCACAAAACATAAACAGGTTTAAGGCAAAAACATAAACATGTAGTTCTTCTTCTTAATTTTCCCTCAACCACGATTTTACTTAAAAAAAAAAACATATGTAAACAATATAGTATTGACGGACGGACAGAAAGTATTCGCCGTCAAAATAGAACATTTCTATTCTAAGCGTATAAAAGTATTCACAATTTAGAAAAAATATTTATGTTGATTATATAATAGATATACCAACACCCCTTCATGTGTATGTAAATATAAGAGTGTGTGCGAGTATGTGTAAGTACGTATGGCACACAATATGGCATCAGTACATGTAGGTATCACATATTATGTGCGTAGGAGTCCCCAAACAAAATACGACCTAAAAGTTTTAAATATGAACAATATTTCGCCTACAAATAACGCAAAAACTTAGTTCTTTTAAAAACATATAAAATTATATTTATACTGAAATACTTTAATTAAGGAACAAAATATTAAACTTTCTGCTTTTATTATATTACCTTTCATAAGCGTTAGTTTATTATAAAAAACCATAGAGTGATATAAAAGGCAACCGTATATTAATGATAAATTACGCAACGAGTTTTCGAACCTAATTTTGGTGTACGAGAGTACATTACGAGGAAAAAATCGAGTATATTGGAAAAGGTAAGCGACGAGTTGCATACGCTATTATTCCCTCAATTATGCCTTTTATTAAGAAAACCATAAAAATCTAGTGGATAAAACATTAAAATTAACAGGTTTCCTTCTTTAAAGGATGTGTTAGCAGGGAATATGTGTGGGTTTACGTTTACGCACATGTGTATGAATACCCCAAATAGCACCGATGATCTAAGAATATTCTCTAATTATTCTATTGGGAATATTCTAAGAATAAACTTTTAGATATGCTATGATTATGCTTAAAACTTGCGCTTAAAATGCATAATCTATGCATGAAATATCCTTAAAAGTTTCTCATATCATTCCTCCAATGCATATTCTAAGAAATTTCTGTTAAGAATGTTCTTAGAAATTATGCTATGCATATTCTAAGAATGTTCTGATAGAAGGTATCGGAATTTGCCGCTGTTCTGCAATACATTTTGGACATGTTTGAGTTGTAATTCTATAGTGGCCGATAAAAAATTATACATTTATTGTTTTGGTGATTCCCATCGTGTATTATTGGATTAGAATTATAGATCTAAGTCTAGTGATTGGCGATTTTATTAAGTCTAGTGTAGGCTATGTAAGATTGTATTGTAAGCATAGAAATGTATGTACCTGTATACAAATAAATTAATGCAGGAAAATGTTAATATTCCTGAATTTTAAATGTTGTCTATTATATAATAGTTTAAGACATCTTTTTGTACCACACAGTGTCATTATTACAGATGTCACTGTTCTGGATATTGATTACTTTAGATTTGACAGATCATAAATTGGGTTAGATAGTTTTGCAAATTATAAGAAGATGCTGGGCATATTCTGCAAGATTTTTTAGAATGATCATAGAAGCTTTCGTATGATTAAAACGGTATCCATTAGATGTCTTAAAACCTTCTAAGAACGTTCTACGTAAAACATCGCATATTTCTTTATATTCCAAACCTGTAATAAATGCTATGCTATGTATGTTGCAACAACTTTACATCTACAATAAAATGTTATCCGGTAACGTTTACATCTAAATAAAAATAATGTATATGCAATGTTGTCACGTCCGCAAATGTCCCCCGGTGCTACATTACAAAAAAAAAAACAAATGTTTATGTAACTCACGACCTTAAGATTATGTAGTGCTACATTAAAATATTACCATTTTAATAAAGCACAACCTCAGCTAAATATTGCCACAATACTTTTAATAATGTTTCGTAAATATCTTGATATTGTAAGAAATATATTATCTGGTACAAACCGGTTTTGCTTTCGAGTTTTAACCGAGAACCGGTCTGAGGTAACTTCAACAACCGATTAACCGAAAACTGGTTATAAACTTTGTTTTTCCGTTACTATAACGTACATTATTCCTTAAAAGACCTTATAGTGTACAAGTATTTTAGGGGTAGGAAACAATATGTGGCGCCACCTATAGCATGACGCCAAGGAAATCGTCCCAAGAAAATATGCAACAAATGTTAAGTCATTTTAAAGGGTTTCTAATATTGCAATACAATAATACGTTTATATTAACAACATCTTAATGCATATACAAATACAAGGTTGCGTTAACGTTTTAAAAGTAACAAACAATGCAAATTATCTTATCTAAAAGATAAATTTCTAAATGTAACAAATCTATGTTTACTGGCTTATTTAAATGCAACATTTAAAAATGTTTTAGATGTATGTCATGCTATTTAAATAAAATATTGTATAAAGGTGGTTTCTATGTTTCATGTTTAGTGGGTCCGGTATTCATACTATTGGAGAATAGTCTAACTCAGAAAATAAGGTCGACTACGTTTTCTACATTGATAAGGATGAAACTATAACTTGTTTATTAGGCTTAGTAGAAGCTAAAATGCTAATAGATTCGGGGAAGTATGTGATAGATCAACTACAGAAAAGTTCTAAATAAAATTGTCTAAAATATTCAAAACTATATTATTACAAGGAAATTATAGTAACTGTAACTTTGTACCTCAGTCGAAACAAACTAAATATCTAGATAGGCAAAGTGATTATAAAATCATTTACTTTATCGACATAATTTAACCATTAGTCATAAGTTAGTCATAAGTAGTCTTAAGTAGTCATAAGTAGTCATAAGTAATTGTAAGAACAAGTTAAATATTCTAAGCTGGTGCTATTATTGTGTGCATTTTAAAGTTATAAATTGTTATAAAAAAAAATATATCTAAAAAAACAAAGGAGAGATGTAGTGTATTGAAATTAAATAAAGAACGAAGCGATTACATAAGATTGTACCAAAAGAATAAACTTGATTGTAGTGAGTCAGTCTTGTGTGGTTAGCCGAGCAGTAAAGTGTAATCTGTGTTTTATTGTAACCTGAGCTATCCAAAATCCTACACTTACGATGGATGCGGACGGAAATAATATGAATAAAAATTTCCGCACTGGTTTGTAATAATATTACTCGAGTTTCTATAAAATTAGGGGGCGGAAGTGGGGGCGGCGGCGGAGGCGGAAGTTTTTTTATTCATAATTTTTCCGTCCGCATCCATCGTGAGGTATCCGCACTTGTTTGTAATAATATTACTGGAGTTTCTATAAAATTAGAAGGCGGTAGTGGGGGCGGCGGCGGAGGCGGAATTTTTTTATTCACAATTTTTCCGTCCGCATCCATCATGAGGTATCCGCACTTGTTTGTAATAATATTACTGGAGTTTCTATAAAATTAGGAGGCGGTAGTGGGGGCGGCGCACTAACGTGCATTTTGCCTCAGAAACCGGACAAAAGTGAGAATTACGAACTACTGTGCATGGCACTCAAGTTGCGTTTTTTTGGTAACTAATTAACCGTACTACAACAAATCGGTTTGGACTTTTACCCCGCTTTATGGCCGGACAGGTAGTCGAAATCTAATCTTCGTTGATTACGCACGTCTTTGTTCTCGATACGCTCTATTTTTCTCGAAATTGCAGTTGGTTTTTTATGTTCTTAGAAGTGAATTCTGGAATATAATTGTTATGGATTCTGGACAACATGGTATGTACTTTATTTTATTGTATGGTGTGAGTGATTTTATGGGCTGTTTTGTATTTTTTCGGGAGAACATTGAAACACGTAAAAAAAATAGAAAAAAATATGTTTTTTTTTCTAAATTAGTGTTTTTGTTATAGTGTCGGGGAAGGTCGGGTTATAAATTTATTTTTGTAGTAAACTAGAGGGTATCTATATATTATATGCGCTAAAACCTTTTCCACATCTTTCCACTACTTTGAGAAAAATCACTTTAAAATTAGCATTTTTTAACAAGCTTTTATTTAGCTTCACTTGTATGTATGTAATAAAATCTTGCAAACCTAATTTTGATATCCGATTAAATGCAATTTTGGTATGCGTTTATAGTTCCGATCATAACACAAACCTATTGTATTGTTTAGTTTACACTATCCCCTCTTCAAGGGTAGTTTTGAGGGGTGTACGACTTTTTAAGTCTGTAATATATTCGAATTATATTGATATTTAGTTGGTACTAGTTTTTTGTACGTATTCTTGGTACATGCGTACTATATGTATATATCGTTTTCAGTATGGAATAAACCTTTAATTAGAACACTTCGTTTTATTCATTTTAAGTAATTCATATTAATTACTAATTTCTATACTCAGTATATTATAAATCTGGCGACGATGGAAAACTTAATCGGAAATTTAAAAGAGTTTCATCACAATGTAAACGATTTTAGTGTCTTTAAAGTGAAAATTGAACAGTTCCTCTATGCAAATAAAATTGAAGGAAAAAAGCGGAAACGCGCCATTTTGTTAAATGTGCTTCACGATGAAACTTATATTTTACTAAGAAACCTGTGTGTGCCGACATCACCAGATGAAAAGGATTATGATAATCTAATTCAAAAATTAGAAAGACATTGCAAACCAGTGCAATCATATTTTGTGGCTAGGATGAAATTTTACAATGCAGAAAGGGGTGAGTCCGAAACAGTTGCTGAATGGTTAGCTAGATTGAAAAGTTTAGCTTCAGGATGTGCGTTTTCTACAGAATTAGAAACCGTTATGAGGGACATATTTGTTCGCGGAATTGGATCCGGAGCCATATTTGATCGGCTGATGGAAGAAGACGCCACGGCTGCCACCTCAACGCTCATGCGCATGTTTGAGTTAGCGCAAAATAAAGAAGCCGCGATATTTGAAAAGGCCAGATCTCCATCCATTAAAATAAAATCGGAACCTATTCTGCGCATCAATCCCACCAACTCCAGTGGAAAGTACTCCCACCAAGAATCAGGTGCGCGAGTTGTCAAAAAGTGTGAAGTGTGCGGAAGAAAAAACCATTATTCGTCACAATACCGCTATAAAAGTTATTCCTTTGATATATGCCGCACCCAAGGACATTTAGCCACAGTATGTAAACAAAAACAAAAAAACTTTAAACAAAATAAACATCGTTCTTATCAAAACAATAAAAAGTCACATTACATTTCAGAGCCGGGTTTTGAATATGAAACGGACAATTTATTCTCTTTAGAATCCATAAATTTAATTAATACCGATTCGGAATTAAAACCTATGTATATTAAAGTTTTAGCTGAAAATATCCCTATGCAATTTGAAATCGATACAGGTGCTAAACATAATGTTATTTCAGAGAAATTATATTTTCGTCATTTTAAAAATATTTCTTTAACAGAAAATGATTTAATTTTGCAAGATTATGTCGGTCATACATTTAAACCTGTCGGAAAAATTAAATTAAATATTTTATATCAAAATAAAAATTATGTTTTAGACACGTATGTTATTAAAAATGGTGGTGCTCCACTGTTGGGTAGAATGGGCCTTAAGCTATTAAACTTAGGTATTGCAAATATAAATAAATCGGAAACTTCATCAGGTGTTATGGAATCAAATTATTCCGAGTCAAGGCTGAGTACCCTAATGGAGAAATATAAGGACCTTTTTGATGGAAAGTTGGGAACTTTTACTAAGGGCAAAATTTCTTTAAAATTAAAAGAGGCTACGGTTCCAAAATTTTTTAAACCGCGACCAATTCCCTTTTCACTAAAAGATAGAGTGGAAAAGGAGTTGGATAGGTTGGTAAAGTTGGGAATCCTTGAACCTGTTGAATTTTCTGAGTGGGGGACCCCAATTGTCCCTGTGTTAAAGCCTGTTTCAGGTCATAACATGGACAAAAATCTAGGCGCAGTTAGAATATGCGGTGATTACAAAATTACGGTCAATCCGGTCCTGAAAAATGTACCTCTCCCTCTTCCTCGTTTGGAATACTTATTTAATAGATTAAAAAGGGGTAAAATTTAGTAAAATAGACCTCAGTAATGCTTATACACAAGTTTTATTAGACGAAGATTCTAAAAAAATTATGTGTATATCCACCCACAAGGAGGTGTTTATTTATACACGTCTTCCCTATGGCATAAAATCCGCTCCGGGAAAATTCCAGCAATATATGGAACAAATGTTAAAAGAAATAGAGGGGGTTGCCGTTTTTATTGATGACATAGTCATCACCGGCAATAATGATGATCAGCATTTTAATCGCTTAGAACTTGTTTTTAATAAACTAAAAGAAGCGGGGTTAAAAGTTAAGAAGGAAAAGTGTTCTTTTTTACAAGACTCTTTAACCTATCTCGGTCATAAAATTGACAAAACCGGTATCCATACGAGTGAGGAGAGAGTAAAAGCAATAAAAAACGTTCCTTATCCGACTAATGTAACTGAAGTTAAAAGTTTTTTAGGAATGGCAAATTTTTATTCAAAATTTATACCGCAAGCTGCAACCCTAATGAACCCCTTATATTGTCTTTTAAAGAAAAATGCAAAATTTAATTTCGATAATAAATGCAAAAATAGTTTTAATGAAGTAAAAAAAGTTTTAGCGTCTGATCCTGTCTTAACGCATTATGACGTAGATCTACCCCTTAAACTAACTGTGGATGCGAGTTCAGTAGGGGTTGGTGCAATAATTTCACATATTTTTCCCGATAAATCGGAAAAACCCATTGCATACGCATCTCAAGTTTTAAATGTTCATCAAAAAAATTACTCACAACTGGATAAAGAGGCTTTTTCAATTATTTTTGGTGTAAAAAAATTTAACCAGTATTTATATTTACGAAAATTTATTTTGCATTGCGATAATAAATCGTTAGTTTCGATTTTGGGTCCGAAAAAGGGAATTCCTAATGGCTGCAAGTCGTTTGCAGCGGTGGTCTCAATTTTTATTACAGTACGATTATGAAATTATTTTTGTGAGATCAGAAAAAAATGAGGCCGATGCACTCTCTAGATTACCCCTTAACGAAACTAGTGAGTTAGAATCAGATGTATCTTATTTAAATTTAATTTCTGACCAAATAAATTTACCTTTGGATGTAAATAAAATTCAGCAAGAATCAAAAAATGATTTAATTTTAAATAAAGTCATTAAGTATATATCTTTGGGTTGGCCAAATGATATACAAGACGAACATTTAAAACCATACGCTATCCGCAAACACGAACTTTCTTTAGAAAAGGGCTGTGTTATGTGGGGGTATAGAGTGATCATACCTTCAAAATTTCGTAATTTAATTTTAACATGCCTTCATGCTAATCACCTGGGCATGGTGAAATTAAAATCATATGCAAGATCATATGTTTGGTGGCCTAAACTGGATGCCGAAATTGAAAGTATTGTAAAAAATGTGAAAATTGCAAAAAACATTCAAATTTACCGGCAAACAGTATTTTAAGACCATGGGCATACCCGGAACGACCCTGGACTAGGTTACACATTGATTACATGGGTCCGTTTAAAAATTATAATTTTTTGGTAATAGTAGATGCACACAGTAAATGGATCGAATATTTTAGATTAAAAAGTATTACATCTTCCAATACAATCGATAAGCTAAGAGAGCTCTTTTGCCGTTTTGGCTTACCGATTGAGATGGTATCTGATAACGGTCGATCTTTTTCTTCCGAGGAATTTTCTTCATTTATGGAAAGTAATGGAATTATCCATACTTTCAGTCCGCCATATCATCCCCGTTTAAATGGTTTGGCGGAAAACGGGGTAAAGTTATTAAAAAATTGTCTAATTAAAAATAAAAACATTTTAAACGACAATAACATGTGTACTATTTTAAATAGATTTTTATTTCAATATAGAAATACTCCTCACATTACAACAAACGAAACTCCCGCAAAATTAATGTTGGGTAGACCACTGCGGTGTAATTTAGATTTGTTTAACCCGCTGGCAAATAATATGGTGCATAAAAAACAGAAAATTCAACAGGAAAATTTTAAGGGAAATAGATTACACTAATAATACCTGGTGTCGTGCAAAAATTGTTGAGAGAATTTCAGAATTAATTTATATAGTTCAAACATTAAATGGCCTAAGGTGGAAAAGACATCTAGACCAATTATTGCCCGACTATGAAGCAGCGCCGGTAACGCAAAAAACTTCGAGCGCAAAAAGTGTAGTTAGATATGAATTGCGACCTCGAGCAAATATACAAAAACCTAACACACTAAGTTATGAATGACTCATTCAAATAAATATGATTTTTTGTAAAATTTGTAAATAAAATAAAATTCAATAAAAACAATATCACAAAAAAAAAATTGTATAGGTATATTTGTACATATTTATTTTTAGGATTATTATTGTAAATATAATTATACATATTATTAACATTAATTGTTATACATAATTTAAGGGGAGAAAAATGTAATATATTCGAATTATATTGATATTTAGTTGGTACTAGTTTTTTGTACGTATTCTTGGTACATGCGTACTATATGTATATATCGTTTTCAGTATGGAATAAACCTTTAATTAGAACACTTCGTTTTATTCATTTTAAGTAATTCATATTAATTACTAATTTCTATACTCAGTATATTATAAAGTCCATATATCCGATTTCGTTTAAAATTGGTATGTGAGGTTTCTTTCGGACGAGGATTATGATTTTTTATAGTGTTCCAAAAATTCAAAATGGTTGATTCTGAGTAAATAGTACAATTAAATTTCAACTGACTTCCACATATTGGATTGGCTTAATAAAAGCTTGTTGTTTAGAAGTCGTTTTTAACTAGAAATTTATTTATTTCATTTAATTTCTTTTCAGATTCGACATCAAATGTCGTGGAGATATCTCGAAAAACATTGTATATGCTTTTTAGAGAAAGCACAGCAAGAAAATTGGATGATAAAACGTCATTTATGGAACAAAAACTTCAAGAAATGATGAAATGTCCTCAAAACGAATTTCATACCTTAAGTCAAGATTTGAAGCATTTCAAATCGGATTTAAAGAAAAGATGGGCATCGTCCAATTATATTGAAGAGAGATTTATTTTAAAAAAAGAAGAATGGCTTAATGTTTCAATATTTGTACATAACTGGACATCGAGTACTAAGCCGGGACGCCCAAGCAAGGACTTCCTTGAACTGTCTGATCGTAGTAAACAACGGAAAACAAAAGAACTTCGCGAGCAGGTACCTGTCCATGAGCTTACCTACGCAGCTAGCGTTAGTCAACGGATGTCAGGTAATGCTGCTGCTTCTAAACTCATAATAGACGTAACTTCTACACCTACAAGGGCCAAAAAGTACAGAAAAGTAATAAAAGCTCAAGAGTCAAAAATAAAAAAGTACACACCTGCTGAAGCCTTACAAATATTTGTTGAAGGTGACTTTACGAGAAAACAGTGGGAGTTATTACACGATTCAAACAAGGGTATTTTTCCTTGCTATACGCTTATTAGAGAAGCAAAGAAAAGCTGCTATCCAAAACAAGAGTCAATACGAGTTACGGAGACGTGGGTTGAAGTTGTGCTCCAAGACTTACTCGATCATACTATTACAAGGATTTGTCTCTATCTGGAGGAAGTTCTCCAAAACTGCACTGAACCAGAATTAGAAAATCTTGAACTTATTTCAAAATGTGGTTGTGATGGTTCACATCAAGTTGCATATCAACAAAAGTTCTCAGACAGCTCTCATGACGACTCAAATATATTTCAAAGTTCATTGGTTCCCTTGAGATTGCAGTCACATATTGGTGACAGAAAAAAAGTTCTGTGGAAAAATCCCACACCATCATCAACTCGTTTTTGCTGCCCAATTCGCATTCGATTTCTGCATGAAACTGTTGACATCACAAAAGAAGAAATAATGTACGTAGAAGATCAGATAAAACAATTGTTTCCGACTAAAATAACCAATCCAAAGGGAGACATTCTCGTGCAACATACATTACTTCCCACAATGGTTGATGCGAAAGTTTGTAATGCGGCTACTGATACCACCTCTACTTTGAGATGTTTTATATGTAGGAAAACGTCCAAGAGTTTCAATAACCTTGAAAGTGCCAATGAAGAGGATCCCGAATCACTAAGATTCGGTTTGTCAATTCTTCATGCTAGAATCCGTTTATTTGAAACCATATTACACCTTTCATATAAACTTCCTCTGAAGAAATGGCAAGTCCGGACCATAGAAGAAAAGAAAATGGTTCAACAAAACAAGAAAAGAATCTAAAAAGCGTACAGGGAAAGAACTGTACTAATAATAGACATGTCAAGAGCTGGTTTTGGAAATTCCAACTCAAGCAACACATCTCGGAGATTCTACAGCGACCCGGATTTAGCTGCTGAAATCACAGGAATAAATAAAGATTTTATAGTTAAACTTAAGATCATCCTAGAAGCAATGTCATCTGGCCACAAAATTGATGTAACGAAATTTGACATTTTTTGCAAAGATGCTGCAAAGATGTACGTGGATAATTACGGTTGGCACCCTATGACGCCAACTCTTCATAAGATACTTGCACATGGCTCGACAGTCATAAGAAACGCTATTCTACCTATCGGCCAGCTATCGGAAGAGGCAGCGGAGGCCCGAAACAAGCACTATCGTTCATACCGACAAGATTTTGCAAGAAAATTTTCAAGGACCCAGTGCAACCAGGATGTTTTGAACAGGCTTCTTTTGACATCCAACCCATTTTTAAGTTGCCAGCGAAAACGTCATCGAAGCAAGAGCAAACGCTTCCTGAGTGAAACTATGGACCTCTTTGAGCCAGAAGAGGTGGAAGTCCACACAAAAATGAAAGAAGCAGGTTTGAACAAATATTCTGACGAGTCAGACTAAATTTTATTAAAACTTTTATTTTAAATTAAATTTTGATTTATTTTAAGTTTTTCGTTATTTTATAAAAATATATCCTATTACTATACTCACTTATGCATTTTTATTAATTTCGATTCACAAAATCACTTTAAATAATTTTGTCCGGTTTTTGAGGCAAAATGCTCTTAAGTGCGGCGATGCACATATTTTGCACAACGACATCGTTAATATATATAGCCAGTTCACTATAAAATTTTAACTATAAATGCACAATGCACTAACGAGTAACTTGTAAAATTTTCGCGAAAATCAGTGGAATTTAACCCACTTAATTCACTAATTTAGGAGCTACCGAGGTACGTGTACACCGATACGCGCTACCTATATAAATGATATACTTGTTTTTGAAATAAATAACTAGTTGTAATTTTGAGGTTAAATTGTACGCCGAGTTTTTTCATGATTTTGTACTTTTGGAAATAAATAAAGTGTTAAAAGAAACTAATTAGTCTTTTGAAAACTGCCTTTTGTTAACTTAAAAATCGCTATTCAAAAGCAAGACTTTTTGTATAATTAATTTGTATAAAAAGTTTTACATTTCGCACTAGTTTAATTTAAATTTTTTATCAAAAACACACATTTATTTATTAACATTATTAAAATCGAATGTGAGTTCTTTGAATAAAAAAAGAGTATGATACACAAAACGGTCTTTTTCATCCATGTATCTTAAAACAAACTGTTTTAAAAGCTTTTGTTTTAGCGCTGTAACATAAACGTAACAGCTCTGTCAAGCAAAGACTTGAAGGATGATATTTCTAAGCCATCTCAGTTTTTGTTTTGTCATATTAAATCTGAATGCAAATGCAATTACAAAAAGTGAATAGTAAAAATTAGTATTTTAAGGCCAAGTTCTTTAAAATAAACCATGCATGTGTAGTATCAAAATGTTCGCAAAAAAATTCTCTATAATTTAAAAGTATCGCAAAGAATTAGAATTATTTGCTAATAATAGATTTTGTGAAATGGCATTTATATTCCCATGATTCTCTGAAGTTAGATGCGTAATTTTGACCTTTTTTCATCAGAACTGGAGTGATTTGGGAAAACCTAAGGACTAACATGGATTTATTTGAATTGTACAAAACAATTCTAATAACACTGAAAATATTCTAGAAAGGCGAATAATGCACTTCTCAAACAACAATGTGATGGGCTTTTGATGGAACTTAACCTAAAAGGTAATGTAACCGAGGCAAAAAATGAGAAGAAAAAAGGTGTAGATATCAAAATAAACAAAGCGGGCGCATTCACCAACGTACCGGGACCAACGAATTACTCTGGCGCTGCTGCAACCAAGATTACTGCAAAACCAGGTTCTGGTATGCCGGTAACAAAGACACCTGTTACACAGATTTCAGATAAATTGACAGCTGGGAAAAGTAAACAAGTACACTATGAATCTATCGAAATAATAAAAAATGGATCGGAATGCTTAAGTATGAACGTTGATACCCAAAAGGAAGATGCCAACAACGGCTTTACCACAGTCGTTAGCGTCAACCAAGGAAAAAATTACTTGGCACAGGCTCTGAAGAGCAAACCGACTTCTCTGGAGGTGACAGAAAAGTTTGGCTCTACATCCACAGAGTAAAGCGAAAGGCCACTCCGGATATCATAAGTGGATTTATCAAGAAGAAACCAGGCTTCGAGAATGAAACAGTTGAGGTCAAAGAGCTTCCTACAGAAGATAATAGACTAAAATGCTTTCTTGTGACTGCACCTATAGAGAAAAAGGACCAAATGTACCAGGCTAGTTTTTGGCCCCCAAGAGTAGGAATAAAAAGGTTCGATTTAAAAAAACATCATGATTTCCTACAGCAGGGAGGTGAGTTTTTAGAATAGAAACCTCTAAATGGGCTGTATTGCAAGGAAAAAAGAAAACCCTAAGCATAATTCATCAGAACTTACAGTCAATTGGCAACAAAGTGGATAGACTCGAGGCTATGTTAAGTGGTAATGATGATTGTTTCTGTCTTTGCTTCTCAGAGCATCATAAATCAGCCGAACAGCTACCATTATTTGTATTAAAAGACTTTAATTTAGTATCCAGCTACTGTCGTGAACCTCCTAACAGCAAGGGAGGGAGCGCTATATACTGTCGTAAGGGGGTGCAGTGCAAAAATAGGGAAGATGTTGTCAAAATGTCCAAATGTCTAGTCTGTGAGTGTTCAGCTGTGGAATGTATTGTGAATAACAGAAAAATTATTGTTTTGTGTATATACAGATCAACTGAGGTAACAGATGAAGCTTTTTTCAATAAAGTTGAAAAAGTTATAAGAAAAGTTAGTGAAAATGACAACTGTGATATATTTGTTGGGGGGGATTTTAATGTTCATCTGGAAAAAAACAATAAATCTTCTGATACATTTTTATCCCTGATGGCCTCTTATAATCTTCATCCATCTACACGTGAGTATACTAGAATCACTAATACTACAAAGTCCTGCATAGATAATATATTTACAAATATTAAGCATTTTAAGACGGATGTATTAGATCTTCATATATCTGACCACACATTACAAAAACTATCGTTTCAGGTGGATGAGGATTTTAAGAATAAAACAAAGAAAATTAGAATTTTTAATAAACAAAATAAAGACCTATTTAAGGAAAAACTAGATGAACAGAGCTGGGATGATGTTTATACTTGCGCAGAAGGTAATGTCAGCGAACAGTGGACTAAATTTATGAATATTTTTACTCCACTGTTCAATGAATGCTTTCCGCTTAAAAAGGTTTTTGCTAATAAAAGAAAGAAAACTCATTTTACTGATCCTGAAATAGCTCAGTGTAAAAGTGAGTTGGACATTTTGTTAGTGGCAAAAAACTTTGATAACAGATATAAAGATCAGTATATTAACACTAAAATTAAATACGATAATTTACTTTTAGCTGCAAAAAAGAGGAACTTTGCCAAGAGAATTAGTAAGGCAGAAAATAAGGGTAAGTGTGTATGGGGCATCATTAAAGACATTAAGGGTGGTACCTGCAAATTAAAGGGAATCCAGAGAAAATAGTCAACAACTTTAATAATTTCACTTTGGACTCAGCTTTGGAACTAATAAATGGTTCTAATGGTACTGAGGAGTATGTAAGTAATATTACCCCAAATCCTAATACAATGTTGTTTACTGAGGTAACAGAGGATGAAGTTTTGAATATTATTAAAAACTTAAAGAATAAAATGAGTTGTGGATTTGACAATATACCATTGTCACTCATAAAGTACTGCATGCATGAACTCTGCAAACCACTAGCTTTTGTTGTAAATAATTCACTAAGGTTTGGTGTTGTTCCAGACCAGCTTAAAGTTGCCATAGTAAAACCAATTTTTAAGAAGGGGGACCCAACGCTCATGGAAAACTACAGGCCGATAAGTATCCTACCAGCTTTTTCTAAAGTTTTTGAAAGTGCTATGTGCAATCGGCTTCTGAATTTTTTCACAGAAAATAACCTTTTTAGCAATTGCCAGCATGGGTTTATAAAGGGTAGGTCAATTGAAACTGCAATATTTCAGTTTACAAAAGAAATTTTGAATAATTTTGAAAAAAAAAGGATTGACCTTGGGCATCTTCCTAGACCTTTGTAAGGCCTATAATTGCTTAGATTATAATGTACTTTTTAAAAAATTGGAAAGCTATGGAGTTGTTGGCCTTGCATTAGCATGGATAAAATCTTATCTACAAAATAGATCACAAAGAGTCTCACTTATAGAGGAGCTTTTAGAGTACTTGTCGGACAGTAGAAACATCAGTGTTGGAATCCCACAGGGTAGCATATTAGGCCCCATTCTTTTTATCATCTTTATGAACGATCTGATAAGCGTGGTCTGGAAAGGGGAGCAGGATGTAGTGAGTTTTGCGGATGATAGTAACCTGTTGGTTAAGTCATGGAGGAGTTAATAAAAAAAGCTCAAAAATGCCTAATGATTATAAAAGAGTGGTGTTCCAAAAAAAAACTTAAACTAAACAATGATAAAACAGTAATGATGCAATTCCTTACAATAAATGCCCCCCATTAATAAGTCTATACTCATTAAAAATGAGGGTAAATCAATAATTAATAGTACAAAAACAAAATTCCTTGGCCTGCATATAGATCAAAAACTAACATTTTCCACACACATTCAAAATTTGTTACCTCAACTGAGCAGCTCTTGCTTTCTCCTTAGAAATCTCAGAAAAACAGTCTCCACTGATGTAATAAAAAAGGCATACTTTGGAATAGTTCAGTCAAAGTTAAGCTATGGCATCATTTTCTGGGGCCAATCGACGGAAGTCTCAAAAATATTTATAAAGCAAAAGAAAACCATACGAAATATGTTTAATATTGGCAAGCGCACATCATGCAGACCTTATTTTATGGAACACAAAATATTAACATTAACTGGCCTTTATTTGTACTCTCTTCTTACTTATGCTAAAAATAGCCCCAACACACATACAAGGGGGGATATTCATAAGCGTGAAACCCGGAGTAAGGACATGTTAGCCGTACCTCCTGCAAGACTTAAAATTTCCCAAAAAAAATCCTGATCATGCAGGTGTTATATGTTTAAATAAATTATTTCAAATAGATAAAAAATTTGCAACATACAGCAAAAAATTATTTAAAAGAAAATTGAAATTTTTCTTAATAAAGAAATCCTATTATTCCCTTAATGAATTTTTAAATGAGTAATTGTTAATTTTAATGACTAATTGTAATTATTATCAAATTTTTTTGACGTCTCTGTATTTTACATTGTGTATCGTGTTAACAATTTATTGTATTTAAACAACCTTACATTATTGTAAACAAATTGAGTAAAATAAATTATTCTTATTCTTATTCTTATTCAGACTCGTTCCAGTCTCTTCTCCAAGAAGCTGATGCCTTTTTGGAGAGAATTCTGAAATGGTTTGAGACTAATGGACTATTTATAAATGCTGACAAAACTCACTGCATTCTGTTCAAAACTAACAGATCCACGTTTATTGCACCAGCAACAATTCGTTTGGTAGGCCGCGAGTTTGGTCTGGAACATTCAACTAAGTTCCTTGGAATCCAAGTCCAAACGAAGCACTGGACTGGTCTGTACACGTAAATAATCTAACTTGCAAGTTAAACAAAGCTTTTTACTCAATTAGAGTAATTAAAAAATATTTAGACAAACAGACAGCTAAAACTGTATACTTTGCTTATTTCCAGTCGCTTCTTCGATATGGCATTATCTTTTGGGGGCAGAGTTCATGCATGGATGATCTTTTTGTTATTCAGAAGAAAACATTGCGCTGTGTATTGGACTTGGGGTATCTGGAAAGCTGTAGAGGAAAATTTAAGGAAAACAACATGCTCACTTTGTTTGGTTTGTATATTTTCGAAACAACGTTATTTTTATTTAAAAATAAAGATAAATTTGAGCACCTACGAGGTAATGAAAGAACTAGAAACATAGACTACAACTATCCTAGACATAGGCTAGCTACATTTGAAAAGGGTTGCTACTACTCCTCAGTATCGTTTTTTAACCATTTACCCAGTGAAGTAAAAACTATTAAAACCCTTAAAACTTTCAAAAAGGCATTACATATGTTTTTAGTTAACATGGAGCCTTATACGCTAAACGATTTTCTAAATTCTTGACAAAGTTTCTCTTTTTTTGACTATTTTTTTTCTGTTCAGGATTTGTGTTTATTTTGTAAGTTTTGTTCAGGAGTACTGAAAAATAAATTATATATTATTATATTATTATTATTATTATTATTAAAGGCGTAATATTTTGTAGATGTATGGAATTTGACACAATGATGAGTTAATTAATTCAAATATCATAAATACGTCTTGCGTTTCGCATATTAATAAATAATATTAATAATAACAATCAATTTGATATTTTAACTTATGAGAATTATTCTTAGTATCATTTAACTTTTAATTCCAACCAAAATGTACGTAATTAATTACATAACAATAAATTAATTGACTAAATTGCCCATAATATGACAGTTTTTTTCCTTTGTTCTTCTGTATTTGGTCTAATTTTGGTCTGGTTTGGTTCAAAAAAACAAAAACGACTAAGAACAAAAGCACGAAGTAGGACTAGATGAAGTGACCCTAATATGCAGGGCCGGACAGAGCCAGCCCGGGCCCCGGTGCAACTTTTTACTCGGGCCCCCATTTTTTCAAAACATATTTGTCCCATGCAGGCCTGCAGCTAAGGCACTGAGGGCCAAAGCGGCGCCCCCATTCATTAACTAAGCGCCGCAGTCGAAAATTTTTTCAATTTTGATAGCTCTGGCGCCGCAGGCAATTTTTTTACAAATTTTAAGCTTTTGCAAGCTTTAACTAAAAAAAATACGTAGGTAAATTAGCCCTACCGCCGCGAGCGAATCTTTTTACAAATTTTAAAACACTAGTAACAGTGCACTATTATTTTTTACAAAAATCCAAAAAGGCTTAAGCGCTGCCGCGGCGAAATTTTTTCTATTGCCCATTTGGAACGAGATCTACTTATTTGCTCATTTTGACGCCTTATCGATCTGGGGGAGTATAAATAAACTGTTTATTAAAAACTTCTGTCGCCGGGACCCCTTCGAGCTCGGGCCCCGGGTAATCTGTACCCCCTGCACCCCCTGAATCCGGCCCTGCTAATATGAACCAGCTGCAACTTTATGCAACTGCGAGGGAAGGGGGTTCTTTACAAGCTAATTAATTATGTTTTTTAAAATCTCATAATTATAAAACATGTTGTCCAATAGGTTTTATAATAACTTGCTTTACCATTACTTTCATTATGATATAGACTTGACTTTGTAAAAAAACTGCTAAGATTAATCTAAGATTAATCCAATCATACCAATTAAAAAATTTGATTGAGCGCAAAAAATCAAAATTTATTAGTAATTAAGTAATACACTCTGTAGTATAAAATACCCTAGTCCACAAGGGCCTTACTAAGTCTAAGTAAAAATCTAATTTATAACATTAGATTTGACATTTATTTTTATCGGGAACGTCATATTTGCAAACATTTATTTTCATAGCATCCTCTCTTTTACATTAGCGGGGTCATTCCATAATGCACTTACCATTTTTTACCGTTTTCTAAAATTAAAAATTTAAATAGAAAACTATTGTTTTTAGTAAAAAAAACTATCATATGATAAAGAAATGATATTATTTTTTTAAATTTTGACGTTAAAAAATGTTATTATGCTAAAAAAAAATTCTGTTTGTTGCTCTAGCCTAAAAACAGAAAAAAGTACAACACTTTTTCCTGGCGTAAATTGAAGGTAACTAAGTCTATATTGACTGGTAAAAAATATATTTTAATAGCTTTGATAATAACGCCACAATTTGACTGATTTGTCTACCGTGGGACACCGTGTATATATATATATATATATATATATATATATATATATATATATATATATATATATATACACGGTGTCCCACGGTAGACAAATCAAATAGTGTTTTTTTGTGGGGACTTATTGGGTTATACGCATAATTTTTTTAGACAATGAAAAACTTTTTTTGTGCCTGTCATTACGCCTAAAATGAAGCAATGTAGTGAATTTTCAAATTTAAAAGGGCACAGGTCCGACATTTTGAAAGAAAAAAAATTATTTTTTTTGAGGTTGTCCATTTACTATTCCTTTATACCGTGCCGTGTTAAAAAAATTAAAAAGAAATCTTGTGCCTTAAAAAAAATAAGAAAACCAAAGAGACATAAATTTTTAAACAATTGCTGTGAGCGACCTCTACATTTTTTTAAAATTCTGAAAAAAAAATCAGGGATGATACTCTTACCTCAGTGAACAAATTTGGGGGGTGAGACCTCAAAATTTTTCATTTTAAAATTTTGGTAGGTCATATTGGTGTTAAAATTTCCGACACGACGCACTCACTCCTAGAAGCTCCCCAATAAAAATTAAAAAAACAAAATACAGCCAGATAAATACAAAATGTTTTAATTCCCATTACGTTAAAAAAATTAATCTTTTGAAAATTTGACAGCAAAAAAATATTCACTGTAAAAAAAATGGGGGTCGATATTTAAAAAAATCTTCCAACGTCTTAAAAGCACATCTTTTTTTTATAAGTGACCTGAATTTGAATAAAAAATATTCATAAAAGCAAATTCTACGGTCATTTAAATAAGGTTTTTTTTCCAAAACACCCTGTATACAAAAACTGTGGGGTCGTAGCCCAAATCTGAAAAAAGAATCAGAATCAGGAGAAAAAAATCTTTAAGATAGGCTGTCAGAAAAAAAGTATGCTTTAAAAATTTCTTTTTGTGGGATAGTGTTATGCCGATAACTCAAAATTTCCAAAAATACAGCTGCTTGTAGTTTAGGTGGTTTAAATCATCTTTTTCATAAGATAATCTTAAAATATACCCCTCCACCAAATGATTTAAACCACCTAAACTACAAGCAGCTGTATTTTTGGTAATTTTGCTTTAAAGCAAATTTTTGAAACTTAATAATTCGTTATAAAAAGCTCTAGAACACAGGTCAAGAGCTTTTTTATGAAATTAGAGAGAGCTTTTTTATGAAATTAATTAAGAAAAACACAGCTACTTGGGATATAACCTATGATTACACACTGTGTAATACACAGGCCTACTTTAAAAACTTTTTGAACGCTTTTTGTATTTCAGGCTGTTTTAAAAACACCGTGTGTATGGGTCATTCTCAAAATAAGCTACACTTTGTATATTACCAACTTTAAAAATCGATAAATTGATTTTTTTTGATAAAATAAAATAAAACTAATTCTAATGTTATCTCCATTCCCAATATTAATATTTTTATGTATCTTTATTTAGTTTTAAGAAAAGGGTCATTCCGCGCCAACTGCTATAACAGCATAAAAAATTAAATATTATTATTATATATTAGGTCTGCAAATTAATTCTCGGCCCCTAAATTCTACTGATCATAAATGCGATTCAAATTTGAATAATTTTCCGGTGACACATGCATTCTGTAGCGCCATCTTTAAGCTTTAAATCGAGCTATAAAACTTTTTTCTACTATGCACAGAACCCGAAATATCAGCGGTAGACGTGATGTCGTTCGAAAAAGAACTTTTAAGGCATTGCCTTCTGTTTGAATTCCAATTAAAAAAAAACGCGGCTGAAGCAAAAGAAATGATTTGTTCTGCTATTGGCGAAAACGCTGTATCGTATAGCACGTTCAAAAAGTAGTTCCAGTGGTTTTGAGAGGGAAATTTTAACCTCAAAGATGAAGTGCCCTGGACAAAAAAAAAAGTCGAAGATGAGGAGTTATTAAACGAAAATCCTTGCCAAACTCAACAAGAACTCGCTAATGCACTCGGAGTGATGCATCAAGCTATTTCCCATCGTTTAAAGATATTGGAATGATTCACAAGGAGTCTCGGTGGATCCCCCATGAACTCTCAGACGCTATGACACATCACTATCCTTACTTTCGAGGTTTAGGAGAATTTTTTGCACAAAATCGTCACTTGTGATGAAAAGTGGATTCATGGGTACGTCCAGGTGAACCATCAACAAGCACCCCAAAACCGAATACCCACGCAAAAAAGGTGTTACTGTGCATTTGGTGGTATTATAAAGGCGTTATCTACTACGAGTATATTATATCATCAGCTGATGAGTGTGAGAGCAGAGTTAGAGGATAAAATACCTTTTACAGGCCGTGGCACGAGAACGGTAAGTCTGTTGCAAGATAAAGTCCGGCCTTACACCGGAAAGAATACTCCAGATACCATTTCTGAGTTAGGCTGGGAAATTCTCCCACATGCGGCGTATTCACCAAACTTAGCCCCTTCGGATTTTCACCTGTTCCGATCTCTCCAGACCATCTCGCGGATTCCCAATTCAAGACAGTCGACGAGGTTAAAAAAAAGAATAGATGAATTCATCGAGTCAAAACCGGTGGAATTTTTTCGATCTGGAATTGCTGCCCGAAAGATGGCAAAAATGTTTAGAAAGTGAAGAAGAATAGTTTGTTGATTAAGTTTGTATTTGTTTTTTTTATAAATAAAAGACTAAATAAGATGAAAAAGGCCGAGAATTAATTTGCAGACCTAATATTTATTTAGATATTGGGTAAGGTTATAGTTTAAAATTCATCCAGCATTTACAAAACTGTTGTGGTGAAATACTAAGTCCAAAAAAAATTGTAAAATGCCCAAAATTGAAAGTTTAGGTTCCCTAAACGACCCCTAAATAAACCAGGATCAACTTCAATTTTTGTAGTATATTGCCCTACAGAAGAATAATTTAACGTATAGGTGGTTTTTCCAAATTTGAAAGGTGAAAACCCTCAGGTAATGTACGTAACATTTTTTGGTAACGTACGTAACATTTTTTGGTAACGTATGTAACAACTATAATTTCTGAAAATCATCTTTATTTATTTTTTATTATTTCATGTGCTTATTAGAAAGTAAATCTTTTACAAATTAAGAAACATAATAACATAACAAAAAATCAAATCAGATTAGCAGATTTTCATTATCATTTAGGTACTTAATTGCATAAATGTACTTTCAAATTTTATAACATACGAAACGCGCACATAAGCTGCATTAATTTTATTGCCTAATTGATTATTAAATTTAATACGTAAACTAAAAGATGTAAAAAAGTGTCTGTAAGGATTATAACCTGGAATATAAATGAATGAACTATCGAGTATTTTTCTCAGCCCTAAATTAAGGTGTACGAATGTAACATACGTAACGACGTAATTACCCAAAATTAACAATTTAGAATGAAAATACCCGAAATGATCTTATGTAAATCAAACTCACCCTTTTTTGATAGTCCCATCTTACTCCATTTGTGCCTTTCTTTTGAAGGAAAAAATAAACCTTCCAAACCATCAACGGGACTGGGACTGTCACTTCGAAGAGTCTGTGTCAGTTTATTTTCTTTTCTACCTGATATGTTTCTAGTATTATCGTCCCTACACCTGTAATTAAATTAACAAGCCGTGAAGATATGTAATGCTACGCATTCCATTATATACTATTCACAGTAAATGGTATTTTCTTTGAGCCTTTTCGATTTTTTTTAAAATTTAACCCCCCATAACTTTTTTGTTTTTGGGGAAATTACTTTAAAAAACCAATAGGTGCCTTCCCCTCATAGAACTTGATTTTTTCTAAAAATAACAAGTCGATCGGATTATTCCTTCTTGAGTTATCGTTTCACAAAAAACGTGACATCGGACGGACAGACAGACAGTCGGGTGGAAATTTCAAAAAGTCTGATTTGTAGTACAAATAAAATGTTTTGATGGTTTTTAGATAATTCGAGTGCGCTGATTCCAAATACGACGGGTGCCACGTCGTATTTGTTGAGTGAGTTTGAGTTTGTCAAAGCCAACTATGACTAAAATACATGATTTCTATTTCACAAACATACAGATTATGTTAATGGTTTTTAAATGTTTTGGGTGCGCTGAATCCGAATCCGGTGGATTCAACCTAGTAACTGTTAAGGAAATTCATATAAATGAAGTCAAAGCCTACGTAAAATAGAATAAAATATTGTTTATTGTTAAAAAAATACATTAACATATAGAATCATACATAAATACAAAAAAAAAATAATTTATATATTTTTTTTACAAAAGGAACACATTCGACAAGTCGATCTTCCATGTGTCCTAAGCGCCCTAACCTTAAACCTTAAGATACCTATTTGCTCAATGTACAACAACGACTAACGCGAAAAAAATCCCATACTCAGAACGGCATCAGAACACAGCACAACACCAAGTAGCAAGAAAATGCTTAAGAGCAATTTATTTATTGGGACTCAAGTAAAATATTAAAAATAAAAAACTTAAATTTTACTGGTGTAAATTCTTTTGCGTCTTTATTTATATTATTCCAGAGTTTAACGGCAAAAAATGTAAAAGACTTTTGATGAGAAGCGGTATTGTGCAAAGGAGTAGTAAAATTATTTTTATATCTTGTGTTGTATGAGTGAAGGTGACTCTTAAATTTATTTAACAAATAGGCTCCTTATTTTTAAAAAGTTTATACAAAAGAAGGGACGTGTGTAAAAACCGTCTATTTTTCATATTTAAAGTTATATGCTGAACTAGAAAAGGTGTTATATGATTTCTATAAATAATAGAAAATGAAAAGTGCATACAAAAGTTTTGTACCTTTTGGATAATATGCGAAGTTTTTTGGATTATTGATGAATGATACACTACACTGCCGAAATCAAATAGTGATAGTACAAGAGCATTGCAAAGTCTATATTTTTTCTCACTTTTAATAAAAATTTTATAAATATTTAACTTTTTTAAACGCATATATCCAATTTTCATTTTTGATGAGCCTCAAAATTTAGTGTATCATCAAAATTTCCAAATTTCTAGCGCATGTTTTTATTGGTATAACTTTATCGTTTAGCTTAATTTCAAAGTCGTTTCTATTAATCAGTTTTTTTGACTTATCAGATCCAACAAGCAAAATTTGAGATTTTTAAGTATTCAGTTTTAAGTCATGATCTACAGCATATTTATGAATATTTTTTAAGTCTTCGGTAATACGCATATTTGCCAAAAAATGAGTGGCAGGGTCGAAAGAATGAAGAAGTTGGGAGTCATCTGCAAATTGATAAAGTTCGAAAAAAGATAGGCATTCTACCATGTCTGCCTCATAAATACTAAAAAACAGAGGTCCCAAAATAAAACCTTGAGGCACGCCGTTACTAATAAACTTTTCTTCTGATATTATAACTTCACCATTAACTTCCAAACTAACACTCTGTTTGCGATTCAAAAAATAATTTTCCACCCACTCTATAAATTCAGCAGAAAACCCATAAAATTGAAGTTTGGCAATGAGCATTTCTACATTTAGAGTGTCAAATGCCTTGGAAAAATCGAGCAAGCAAAGACATGTAATTAACCCTTTGTCTGTAGCATCCCTCATCAGTGCTGTAGAAACACTGTGATTTTTCCTAAAACCGGACTGATTGGTAAGCAACAAAGAGTCTAGAAGACTACATATGAAAACTGCCCCGCTTTAATTTAACTTTTTGATCCGGTTACGTAACACCCTTGACATCAAAGACAACTTACCCCAATTTCAGACCCCCACCCCCTGCCCTAAGGGTAAAACTTTAAAGTCAATTTTCTCGGTAACTATTTCAGATATTTCAAAGATTAAGAAAATAAATTATAGCTACTCACTAACACTACAAAATATATATTTTTTTTAGAATTTTTGGTTATATAATAGGGGTCGAAAAAAATATTTTAAGTTTTTGGGGGTAGGTTTCAATACCATCCCTTTGAGTGACACCCATCAAAAAATTCTGGCGAAACACTTATTTACCCACCTCTAAAGTGTAAAAATTGGAAAGCTGTCAAATGGCCGGAAGGCAGCTAAAAAACGTAAAAACTAGTAGCTTGCACCAGTTTTAAAAAATAATAAATGTCATTTTGAATAGTATTATTAAAATGATTTATGTAAAAGATAATTTTACATTAAACCAGTAAGGGACTATTTAAGTCACATGACGTATATTTTTAGTAAAAAACTTACTTTTATTTGAAATAAAATTAACTATTTTGGGTAATCTCATGGTAACTCACGTTACAGCCGCAGAAAAAAAAGACACTTTCTTTTAAATATTTTATTATATTATCATTTTTTAACAAAGAGCCTTTAAAAATAATAAATAACAAACAATCTTTAATATAATATCTAAAAGAAAGTGTCATTTCTTCTGCAGATTTAACGTGACTTACCATGGAATTACCCTTTGACTAAAATAATTATTTTATTTTATTTGTATATTAATAATATAGGTATAAAAATAAAGTAATTTAAATACAATATTAAACTATAATAAGCCGTGAAGATATGTACTGCTACGCATTGCATTATACAGAGTTTATCATGAAAATGGGAAAAAGGGGACCGGTGGTAGCTCAGTCGAGAAGACTCTGGTCTTCTAACCAAGAGGTCCGAGGTTCGATTCCCGGTCAGAGAATAAAAATTTTTCAAATAAAAATTCCACCGTAACCATGTGCTTCGGAGGGCACATAAAGCCGTCGGTCCCCCTGGGTTAGTAGGCATCGCTACTAACTACCTGAAACAGATGCAACAGGCGCCGGAACTACCCACTACGGTGGGTCTCCCCGGCAATAATGCCATACGCTAAATAAATAAAATAAATCATGAAAATCTTTAATATTTTAATAACAGCTAGATATATAAAAAAAAGTAAAAAAAAATTATAAGATCTTAATTGAAGCACAAAATAGTGTATATGTAATATGTTTAGCGGACACAATGGAGCCAGGGGTGCAGGGGGGAATATTTTTTTAATGGAAAGTAGTTTGGGTGATAAATCATTTTAAAGCTTGTAAAATTCTCTATTCGACCATAGATTTTTTATCTTTTCGAAAAAAATTTGATGGTGTCAAAATTTCTTAATAAAACCCTATTGAAAATGACGGGTCTGCGCGGGTATAAATGTTGCATAGACCGGACTTGAGCGGGTTAATTTCATCCGCTCAAGTCCGGTTTATGCACCATTTATACCCGCCCAGACCCGTCATTTTCAGCAGGGAAATCAAACAATTTTTGTTTAATAATTATTTTTATGATACAAAAATGTAAATTATACTTTTAGACTAATTTTAAATGACAACTATAAATGAAAATTTCAAAACAAAATCTAAGAAAAATAGTTAGTTATTATAGTTGTTTAATAATTATTTTCATGATACAAAAATGTAAATTATACTTTTAGACTAATTTTAAATGACAACTATACATGAAAATTTTAAAACAAAATCTAAGAAAAATAGTTATTTATGTACCAAGGTAGATAAGTAGATTATATGCCCTAAGGGCGACGATCTTTGTTTGTAAGTCGCCCGGGGGCATACACATTAGGGTGCCCAGAGTTTTAACTTTTTTTTTGAATTTTAAAGGTCTTACCCCCCAAAGTTGTTCATTGTAGTGAGTAGATTACCACGCTATTTTTTCAGAATTTTAAAAAAATATTTAGAGGTGGCGCACAGCCGTTTTTTGCAAAAATAATCGTTTCTCCAGATTAAATTTTTTTTAGGGCCTATTAAAGATAAATAAAAATGCTTTTTGCACAGTACGGAGATCTAGGATAAATAAGGAAGAACCCTGATTTTTTTCAATTTTTTTCATCAACAAACGGCCTTGTTGTGACCTAGAAAAGTCAAAATTTTGATGTTATCCCTAATTTAGGGTGCTAGGAATAGCACATTCAATTTTTTCACCCCGGTCAAAATTTTTTTGGTAATACCTAAATGTGTCCTGACTTAAAAGCCATATATAAATATTTGATCCTATATACAGGGTGCACGAAAAAAAAAAGTTTTTTAACAAAATTACACAACTTTTCTAGATTTTTACACTTTTCATTCTTTTAGGGCCCACATCGAACAACAAAGTATAGTACAACAAAGAATACATTTTTCAATACATACATACATACATACAATACATTTTTTAAATCTACTTTGAATGCCCCAGTAATAAAGTAGATTTTTTTGAATTTGGAAAATTTATTCTATGTTGTTCCATAACTTGCAACAGAAATTGTGTTTGATCCTCTTGATTTGTTAAAAGATTATTATAGGTTTGTATGAGTGCCAGTACTCAGTACATACAATCCAAGAAAAATGTTCAAAAATTAAAAGTGGTAAACGACGCCGCAGAGCGTGGGGTGGCACTCATACAAACCTATAATAATCTTTTAACAAATCAAGAGGATCAAACACAATTTCTGTTGCAAGTTATGGAACAACATAGAATAAATTTTCCAAATTCAAAAAAATCTACTTTATGTTAGCATTCAGAATAAAATTTTTAAATATTCGCGCCAACATTTTAGTTGGTAACAATGGGCATACTTCCGGAATAAAATAAATGTACGGTTGTGGGAGAATTCCCGCGGCATATTCGGCCACTTTTGTCCTGTCCATCGTCGTGAAATGTAATGTAACGTCTTGTTTTGTAAAATGTGAACCAGTTTCTAATATAAAGTATTAATCCGAAGTCATCCGCTTTTATTTCAATTTAAAAAGCCCATAACAGTTTATCAGAAGTGGGATTCATCCAAGAGAAACTTCAGGTTAGTCGTATTTTGTCAATTTTATTCGGAATTTATTGAAAATGGTTGGCGAGGGTGATAGCATGCATCAGCCCCAGGGCCCAGAAAGGGTAAGCCTAGAAGAAATTGTAGCAGTCACAGTTAGGGCTATGCAACTTTCGCAGCCTAGAAATATAGATTTTTCAAAAATTACGTTGCTGGTGCCCACATTTGAAGGAAATGAGAACACGAGGTCATGGTTTCAGCGCTTAGAAATAATTAAAAATACACATAAGTTAAGCAACGAAGACATGCTATTAGTAACTTTGGATCGACTAAGGGGTTATGCTAAGGAATGGTTTTACTCGAGACCAGAATATGCCACTCTTAGTTTTCAAGAACTTAAAGACGAAATGACAGTTATGTTTAGCACTAAAGACGATATTGTGAATAGTATGCATAAATTTGAGGCCAGAAAATGGAAAAAAGGTGAACCATTTGCCAAATACTTCCAAGAAAAAGTTATTTTGGCCCCCAGAACGAGGTACGTACCGAGTTTTAATTGTAATGATGTTGGCCACTATTCTGCATCATGTCCCAAACCACGCCGTGCCAGGGGTACCTGCTATAATTGTGGTTCAACCCAACATCAGAGGAAAGACTGCCGAGTGATGTCCGGTCCTGATAGTACCACCAATCTGGTCCAGCCAGCCGAGAACCCCATACCATCCTATACTGTTGAGTTAAGTATACCTTTATTTGTTAAAAAGTCATTGAGGGCAATTGTTGATTCTGGAAGCCCAATTAGTTTGATTAAAGTTAGTGTTTTATGTAAAGATTTTGAAAATTACGATAACAGTATGTCTTTTGAGGGTATTAATAAGACAAAATTGGAGATTTTAGGTTGTTTTGAAAGTTTAGTAAAAATAAATGATATTGAGATTAAATTATTATTTTATGTAGTGCCTGACAGCACCATTAGATACGACTGTTTGTTAGGTAGAAATTTTATTTCTAATGAAACCATTTATGTTAATTTAGGTAAAAATGTCACTGTAAAAAAAAAATGATGAGAGTGGGAGTAAGTCTGAATCTGATAATGATTTTGTCAGAGAATTTTTAAATATTGATTATGATTCTAATAGTTCTTTCTCTTTAGATTTGAATAAGAACCTTCCATCAGAAGTACGCAGTACGGTGCTTCAAGACTTCAAAGAGCTTTACGAGGAGGCAGTGCGACCATCAGAACCGACTGTCAACTTAAAAATGAAAATCATCACAAAGTCTTCAGAGAGTTCATTCTTCTTTCGACCACGTAGGATGTCCTATGCTGATAAGTTGGAGGTAGAAAAAATAATCAAAGACCTTCTTGAGCGGGGTATCATTAGAAAGAGCCAGTCACCATACGCTTCACCTATAGTTTTATTAAGGAAACCTGGTAAGACTAGACTTTGTATAGACTTCCGAGAGCTTAATAAAATCACTGCTGACAATTTTCCTATAGCTGTAATAGATGACCAAATAGAAGTTTTGTTACCCATTTTGGCCAATTTGAATATGTTAAAGTCGCTTTTGGTTTAAAAAATAGTCCCGCAATTTTTATGCGTTATATTATGTTTGCTTTTGAACCTCTAATTTATGAATTGTCAGAGGGCGAAATTGTTATATACATGGACGATATTTTAATAGCCACTAAAAGTATAGAACGTCACATAATAGTTTTGAGAAAAGTTTATGAAGTTTTAGTTAAAAATTTGTTAACCTTAAAATTGGATAAATGTAGTTTTTTTAAGCAAGAAATTAAGTATCTTGGATATTCTATATCAGCTTTAGGTATAAAACCGTCACAGGAAAATGTCGAGTCAGTAGTTAACTTTCCAATACCAAAATCAGTTAGGGAGCTTAGAGCTTTTACCGGTTTATGTTCGTACTTTAGAAGATTTATTAAAGGTTATGCAGAAATAGCCAGTCCTTTACATAGTTTGTTAAAAAAAGATTCTTTTTTTATATTTGGGGAATCACAACTTCTTTCTTTTGAAAAATTTAAAAAACTGTTATCAAAAGCTCCTGTCTTAAGCATTTATTAACCACATAATGAAACACAGTTGCATTGTGATGCAAGTAAAATTGCTCTTGCAGGTATTCTTTTGCAGAGACAGCCCGATAACAAGTTTCACCCAGTTTTCTACTTTAGTAGAAGAACTACAGATACAGAATCTAAGTATCACAGTTTTGAATTAGAGACTTTAGCTATAGTCTGTTCCTTGGAGAGATTTAGAATTTATTTAACAGGTATTTCTTTTAAAATAGTTACAGACTGTAACAGTTTAAAACTAGCGTTAGAAAAGAAAGAAGTAAAGCCCCGAATATTAAGGTGGTCCCTAATTTTGAGAAATTACGATTACACTTTAGAACACAGACCTGCTTCTAGAATGAATCACGTAGATGGTTTAAGTCGAGCTTTTTCAGTGTATATTTTAGAAGAAAATAGCTATGAGAGGAATTTATCAATCGTACAAGATAGAGACCCGTTAATTTGTAAAGTTAGGGATAATTTAGAGGAAAAACAATCAAAATTTTATGAGCTTAGGGAGGGTTTAGTTTACAGGAAGGTAGGTTCTGCTCTTATTTTATGTTCCACAGTCTATGGTTGAAAAGGTCATTAAAACTTGTCATGATGACATGGGGCACATAGGGGTAGATAAAACTTGCGAAGTTATAAGTAGAAATTATTGGTTCCCTGGTAGTAAAGATTTAGTTAAAATTTACATTTTAAATTGCCTTAAATGTATTACATATTCCCGTAAGTCTGGCAAGGAAGAAGGGTTTTTTTTAGAGACTATACACATAGATCACTATGGACCTTTAGAAAAAACTGGCAAACAATTTAAATATATTTTAGGCGTTATTGACGCATTCACCAAATTTGTCAGACTTTATCCTTGTAAAGATACATCGGCAAAAGAAGTTGTCAAACATTTGACAGACTATTTTAGATCATATTCTAGACCTACCCGGGTCATATCAGATCGGGGCTCCTGTTTTACCAGTGAGGAAATAAAAATCTTTTTCAAAGAATATGGGGTAAAACATGTTCTTGTAGCGACTGGGACACCTAGGGCCAATGGGCAAATAGAAATAGTAAATCGTAGCATCACCCCCATGTTAGCCAAATTATGTGAAAATAAAAATAAGTGGGACATAAAATTAGCAGAAGTAGAGTTTGTCTTAAATAATACTGTAAACAGCACAACGGGCCAAAGTCCTTCAATACTGCTCTTTGGTCTCTATCAGAAAATTAAAGACGGGGTGGGAGAAATTCTTAACAGTAAAATTGAAAGTAAACTTGACCTAGAAAAAGTACGAACAGATGTGGCCGATAGAATCTCTAAGTCTCAAGAAAAACAGAAAAAATATTATGATTTAAGACATAAAACTGCTCAAAATTATAAAAAAGGTGATTACGTCATGGTCGTAAACACTGACGTAACAGCGGGAGTAAATAAAAAGCTCATTCCTAAGTATAGGGGACCTTATGTGGTGAAAGAAGTTTTAGACAATGACAGATATGTCATAGGTGATATTGATGGGTTTCAAATTACTCAAATGCCATATGAGGGTGTTGCATCTGCCTCTCGTATGAAACCGTGGCTCAAGCTTTAAGTTTTCCATGCTGTGTGCTTTGATGTTAGTTAGAACTTTAAATTTTTCTTAATAAAAACATTTTACTATTGCCTAAGATCCAATTTAGTCTTAAAATTTAATATGTTGTCTTGGTATAGTCCTATTAATAACTTTCATGGAAAATTATATAATTTCGATTTAAATTCTCGCTGATAAACAGTAACTAATTTTATAAATTCATAAAAATTTTAATTTAATATAAATTTTCAATTTAATAATACAGTCAGTCAATATTCAATATTTTAGGTATTTTTCATTTTTAAAGGCTGACTTCAAGTTAATGTATTTTTGTATATTTGTATTTTTCTATATTTGTATTTTTGTATATTTGTATTTTTGTATTCATAAATTTTCGGATAACGCCAATAGGACAACAGTTTAAAAAAAAAAACAGTATTTTGGAAAAATTTCCAATATTTGTATATATTTTAGGTACAATTTTTAATTATTAATTTTATTCTCATTTTGTATTTTAAATTTAGCATTATTATTATTATTATTAAATATCAGTAGTTTAGGTATAATTTTATATTTTACATACTTTTATGTATAAGTTAACTTGTATATTACTATTTTATGTTATTACGATTGAGGACAATCACAAGTGTCAGAATGACCGAACTGTTAGCATTCAAAATAAATTTTTTAAATATTCGCGCCAACATTTTAGTTGGTAACAATGGGCATACTTCCGGAATAAAATAAATGTACGGTTATGGGAGAATTCCCTCGGCATATTCGGCCACTTTTGTCCTGTCCATCGTCGTGAAATGTAATGTAACGTCTTGTTTTGTAAAATGTGAACCAGTTTCTAATATAAAGTATTAATCCGAAGTCATCCGCTTTTATTTCAATTTAAAAAGCCCATAACATTTATTACTGGGGCATTCAAAGTAGATTTAACACGTTAAGCGCCATGAGCACCATATATGTTGCTCAGTTAATTTGCCAAAATTGATCTGAGCACCATATTTGGTGCTCAGACAGAAGAGTTTAAATATTTGCATAATAAATCGAAATACTTAGATAGTGGCAAAAAAAGCATTTGTTTAGCATTCTAAAACCCAAAGGATTAAAAAAAGGGCCTTAGCCGATTCGTTTACTTTTCCGACCCCTGCCAATGGAAGGGAGAGTACAAATATGACAAATTTGAAGAGGTTTAGGTCTTTAGTGTAGAGGGTACCTAATGTTTCTTTTAATTGTCTATTTGGCGATGGAGACAGTGCTAATATTTTATTGTTTAAATAAAAACCTTATAACTATGTAATATTTTAATTTTACTTAATACAACTCTTATGACTTTGAAAGAAGCACGCTACACAAAAGTATTTACTACATTTTGAACATTTGTAACTTGTCTTTGGTGTATTTTTTGGGCGTAAATGCGATCATGTCTTCTTCTAAGATCATAGTAACATTTACTACAACGGCTTCTTTTATTCACACTTTTTTTTTAATTTTTAATTTTTTTTTTAAATTGAAACTTATAATAAAAGTATTTTTTCCTAAAAAAATTAACATGAATTTTCTTTCAGCATTTTTCGATTTTTTTTTAAAGTTTAACCCCCCATAACTTTTTTTTTTGGGGGGAATACTTTTAAAAACAATAGGGATCTTACCCTCATAGAATTTGTTTTTTCCTGAAAATTTCAATACGATCGGATTATTCGTTCTTGAGTTATCGTGTCTACAAAAATTGTGACATCGGACAGACGGACAAACATTTGAAAAAAAAAACAAAAGTTGCTTGTTTTTTCATGAAACAAATTTTTATCCAATAATTTTTTGTCTAGGACGATTTTTGATTTTTTTTGAAAATTTGAAACTACCGTATAATATTATTCTAGCGCTGGCGCTGTGAATAATATAATATTTAATAACTCAGGAACCCTTTGAGTTAACGAGGTTTTGCACGTGAATTAATCCTAATAAGGCCCATATTTTTATGTAATTTTCACGTACTTATTTAAACCAGGGGTGTGCGAAACTGGGGGGGCCTTATCAGTTTTTTGTCCCAAACTTTTTTCTGTGTAACTTTTTTGCAATTTTATTTTTGAAATATAATTCCTCAGGTCAAAATACATAAAAAAGGTACTCTTGTTGTAATACTGTAGGATTAACCGTTTTCGAGAAAAGTTCATTTGAAGGTGAAATTTCACGGTTCGAGGACGAAAAATTAAATACTAAAATGTCGAAAACCAAAATACATGTAGGTTGAAAAAACGCTTTTAAAGCTACCACAGCCCTTTAAAAATGGTGCATATTTAGGAGACATAGCTCCATTAGGATTGATTTTTGGAAATACCTGTATATGAGGTTTTTTTCTTAGTTTTTAATGTACATTCGCCCTGCATCATTAAAATTTTGGTTTTCAACATTTTAGTATTTAATTTTTCGTCCTCGAACCGTGGAATTTCACCTTCAAATGAATTTTTCTCGAAAACGGTTAATCCTACAGTATTACAACAAGAGTACCTTTTTTATGTATTTTGACCTGAGGAATCATATTTCAAAAATAAAATTGCAAAAAAGTTACACAGAAAAAAGTTTGGGACAAAAAACTGATTAGCCCCCCCCCCCGTTTCGCACACCCCTGGTTGAAATAAGTAGATGAAAATAACACATAAAAACGGGCCTTGGTAGGATTAGTTGACGTGCAACACCTCATTGATATATCTCAAAGGGTTCCTGAGTTATTAAATAAAAACTGATTTTTTTAGCCAATTTCAAAGGGGCGCAGCTCCCTTATGACGCATTTTTAGACATATGTTTATAGGAACTTTTTGTCATATTTTATCATGTAGAATCACCTGTTAAAATTTCCTACGCTATTTCAAATACACCGTGTACATAGACGTGCCTTAGTTGCTCTGAGCATCTTTAATGGTGCTCACCCATTTAAACCCTTAAACATATTTTGTTTTTGTAAAATTATTTTAGATCAAATTTTTGGCTTATTTCCACTAAATTACACAAAAAAAATCAGGTGGCCCAGTGGACCCTTACTCATTTCTGGCATGGGCGCTTAAAGTGTTAAAAGATTTGAAAAATGTATTCTTTGTTGTACTATACTTTGTTGTTCGATGTGGGCCCTAAAAGAATGAAAAGTGTAAAAATCTAGAAAAGTTGTGTAATTTTGTTAAAAAACATTTTTTTTTTTCGTGTACCCTGTATATAGGATCAAATATTTATATATTGCTTTTTATGGCTTTTAAGTCAGGACACATTTAAGTATTACAAAAAAATTTTTGACCGGGGTGAAAAAATTGAATGTGCTATTCCTAGCACCCTAAATTAGGGATAACATCAAAATTTTGACTTTTCTAGGTCACAACAAGGCCGTTTGTTGATGAAAAAAATTGAAAAAAATCAGGGTTCTTCCTTATTTATCCTAGATCTCCGTACTGTGCAAAAAGCATTTTTATTTATCTTTAATAGGCCTTAAAAAAAATTTAATCTGGAGAAACGATTATTTTTGCAAAAAACGGCTGTGCGCCACCTCTAAATATTTTTTTTTAATTCTGAAAAAATTGCGTGGTAATCTACTCACCCCAATGAACAACTTTGGGGGGTAAGACCTTTAAAATTCAAAAAAAAGTCAAAACTCTGGGCACCCTAATACACATCTATTAATACCCGCGGTGCACACAAACTTTTTGTTCGTTATTGCATCCACAATATAAATATTAAAAAAAATTCGAAAATTCAATTTGATTTTAACACTATCGTTACTCAGGGGCATAACCAGGTCCAAATTTTGGGGGGGGGGGCTTAAGTCCCCTATATATATATGTATGTATATATATGTATGTATATATATATATATATATATATATATATATATATACAGTGCGGTCCAAAAGTCACCCCCCCCCCCCTTTTAACTTTTGAACGAGTTGAGATATCGACTTCAAATTTGGAAATTTTAAATAAGACAACTTAAACTATCTTTTAGCATATATTTGATATTTTCAGCTCTTAAAATGTGGGCAGGGGGGCATGGGGGGACATTTTTTTAAATGGAAAGAGGGGTCGTGTGATACATCATTTTAAAGCTTATAAAATTCTCTATTTAAACTAACATTTTTAAATTTTTTAAAAATGTTTTTTAAGGTTTTGATTTTTCAATTTTTTGTGCTAAAACATTCGATTTTTTAACTTTTTATTTTATAAATTTTTATTTATGTCAACTAAAATTAGTTTAAAAGTATAATTAACATTTTTTTATGATGAAATTAGGCATTTTTAAAAAATTATTTGTTTTTTTTAGAGGAATTTTGACATTAATACCCATTTTCAACCCCATTTTAAACCCAATTTTTTTTTTAATTTATAAATATAGAGTTAAATGGAGAATTTTATAAGCTTTAAAATGATGTATTACACGATCCCCCTTTCAATTTAAAAAAATGTGCCCCTATGCCCGCCTGCCCACATTTTAAGAGCTGAAAGTATTAAATATATGCTAAACGATAGTTTAAGTTGTCTTATTTAAAATTTACAAATTTGAAGTCGATATCTCAACTGGTTCAAAAGTTAAGAGGGGAGGGGGTGACTTTTGGACCGCTTTGTATATATACCTGGTGTTTCAGGAAGGTGGTTCACCCCCCTTAACTTTTTTATACTTTGAGCTATCCAAATGAAATTTGGAGATCATGCATAAGACAAAATTAGCAATTTTTTGACATATCAAACAACTTTTTTTCACTTCCGGTTTCTTCGGAAATGACCTTTACTTTCGATTTTTAAATGGGACACCCTATATATTTTTACATATTTTGTCTTAGAAATAAATTCTGAATACAACCATATGCCACTTGTCAATTTTTGACAGGTCATGTCATTTTTTATTTAAATTTTCATTTTAAACCTACAGTGCCTTGAATTGGCTTATTTGCTTAATTTTTGGTCTAGTTTCTTAAGAAAAATACTATTTTGATTTTTTTCCGAAAACTCTATTTTTGGTCTCTCTTAAAAGTTTTAAAGTTACACTTTTGCCCATAAGTCATTTTTTTTAAAGGGAAGAGGGTGGCTCATTACTTTTAAATGATATTATTTTTGCGAACATTTTGATACTACACATGCATGGTTTATTTTAAAGAACTTGGCCTTAAAATACTAATTTTTACTATTCATTTTTTGTAATTGCATTTGCATTCAGATTTAATATGACAAAACAAAAACTGAGATGGCTTTGAAAAACATTTTGAAAGTTTTATCTTAACGCTATCAGAGTATAAAACTGTCAAAACTAAAACTTAAAGGATGACATTTCTAAAAATTGTTTTTCAAAGCCATCTCAGTTTTTGTGTTGTCTTAAATCTAAATGCAAATGCAATTACAAAAAGTGAATAGTAAAAATTAGTATTAAAGGCCAAGTTCTTTAAAATCAATGCATGTGTAGTATCAAAATGTTCGCAAAAAAAATCTATATCATTTAAAAGTAATGAGCCACCCTCTTCCCATTTAAAAAATATGACTTATGGGCAAAAGTGTAACTTTTAAACTTTTAAGAGCGCACCAAAAATAGAGTTTTTGGAAAAAAATCAAAATAGTATTTTTCTTAAGAAACTAGACCAAAAATTAAGCAAATAAGTCAATTCAAGGCACTCTAGGTTTAAAATGAAAATTTAAATAAAAAATGACATGACCTGTCAAAAATTGACAAGTGACATATGGTTGTATTCAGAATTGATTTCTAAGACAAAATATGTAAAAATATATAGGGTGTCCGATTTAAAAATCGAGAGTTAAGGTCATTTCCAAAGAAACCGGAAGTGAAAAAAAGTTGTTTGATATGTCAAAAAATTGCAAATTTTGTCTTATGCATGATCTCCAAATTTCAGTTGGATAGCTCAACGTATAAAAAAGTTAAGGGGGGTGAACCACCTTCCTGAAACACCCGGTATATACACGGTGTCCCACGGTAGACAAATCAGTCAAACTGTGGCGTTATTAACAAAGATATCAACATGAAACTTTTACCAGTCAATATGGACCTAATTATCTTTAATTGACCCAAAACAAAAGTTTTCTACTCTTTTTTGGTTTTGAGCTAGAGCTCCACACAAGCATAACAATACTTTCAAATGCCAAAATTAAAAAAAGTAACAATTTTTCTTTATCATATGATAGTTTTTTTCACTAAAAACAATAATTTTCGATTTAAATTCTTAATTTTATAAAACCTTAAAAAAGGGCAATTGCATAATGGAATGACCCCGCTATGGCAAAAGAGTAGGATGCCTTGAAATTACATTTTTTAAATAAGTCGTATATGATGACAATAAATGTCAAATTTGATTTTACATTATAATCAAAAAATTAACAAAGCAAGATTTTTATAAAACCAAGTTTTGAATGCCAAAATGATAACTTTAGAAGTAAAGAAAGAAATTATTTTAACTTATGGAGAATGTGCTCGAAATTTAAGAGAAACAACGAGAAGAATAGTAGAAAAGTTCCCCGATGATAGTATTAGTTACTTTAGCGTACGAAGAATTGTTAATTTATTTTTGGATACTGGAGGAGTAAGGGACATAAAAAAAGTTTGCGAAAGTCCAGTAACCAAAGATCCTGAAACTATAACTATAATTCAAGAAGCAGTTATCAATGATACCCACACGTCTACAAGGATAATCGCAAGGGAACATCATTTATCACGCACATCAGTTAGTAGGGTTATTAAAAATTCTAAATTACATCCGTTATGTCTTAATCAAGAGTTACATGGGAGGGATTTTGAAAATAGGGTTCGATTTTGTGATGAACTTTTGGAATTAACAGGGGATGACGAGGACTTTTCTACCAAAATTTTGTTTAGTGACGAATCTACATTTAAAAGCAATGGAGTTGTCAACAGGCATAACATGCATTATTGGTCTGTTGAAAATCCGCATTGGGTTAGGCATGTTGACAACCAGCGGATTTGTCTTTAAATGTTTGGGGAGGGGTACTGGGGGATTCGGTTATTGGACCTTAATTTTTTAATGGGCATCTAAATGGGAATATGTACCTTAATTTTTTGCGTGATGAATTACCGGAACTTTTAGAAGACGTACCACTAAATTTGCGAAATGACATAATTTTTATGCAGGATGGGGCTCCTGCTCATTTTTTTCATGAGGTGGATAGGTCGTGGTGTTCAAATTGCCTGGCCAGCAAGATCACCCGATTTAACCCCGTGTGATTTTTTTGTGGGGATTTGTAAAGGACAGGGTTTACCGACAAGCTCCCACCACTCCTGAAAATATGCGTCAAAGAATCGTTGAAGCATTTAACGAAATAACACCGGTAATGCTTCAACGAGTCAGACATAATTTTGAAAGTAGGCTTTTTATGTGTATTCAGGAGGATGGGAGAACTTTTGAACATTTACGAAACGACTATGACTAACTACTTTACAAAAAGACAGATAGATACACAGACAGACTCAGACATCTAAACAAAATTAAATTGCTTTATCGTGTTAAAAATGGGGGCTTCTTATGTAGACGATGTGGGGAAGAGGATCAATGCAGATACATATTAACTTGCTGCTTGATTTTAATCCATTTGAATCGTGGAAGACTCGCAAAGAATTAGAATTATTTGCTAATAATAGATTTTGTGAAATGGCATTTATATTCCCATGATTCTCTGAAGTTAGATGCGTAATTTTGACCTTTTTTCATCAGAACTGGAGTGATTTGGGAAAACCTAAGGACTAACATGGATTTATTTGAAATATTGTACAAAAAAATTCTAATAACACTGAAAATATTCTAGAAAGGCGTAATATTTTGTAGATGTATGGAATTTGACACAATGATGAGTTAATTAATTCAAATATCATAAATACGTCTTGCGTTTCGCATATTAATAAATAATATTAATAATAACAATCAATTTGATATTTTAACTTATGAGAATTATTCTTAGTATCATTTAACTTTTAATTCCAACCAAAATGTACGTAATTAATTACATAACAATAAATTAATTGACTAAATTGCCCATTATATGACAGTTTTTTTCCTTTGTTCTTCTGTATTTGGTCTAATTTTGGTCTGGTTTGGTTCAAAAAAAACAAAACAAACGACTAAGAACAAAAGCACGAAGTAGTTCTAGATGAAGTGACCCTAATATACAGGGCCGGACAGAGCCAGCCCGGGCCCCGGTGCAACTTTTTACTCGGGCCCCCATTTTTTCAAAACATAATTGTCCCATGCAGGCCTGCAGCTAAGGCACTGAGGGCCGAAGCGGCGCCCCCATTCATTAACTAAGCGCCGCAGTCGAAAATTTTTCCAAATTATGTTAATTTCTGACTGTTTTATTTTCATAGTTCAGCAAGCTTAAGTATGTAAAAAATAATAAAGTCTTAGCGCCGCAGGCGAATTTTTTTTCAATTTTGATAGCTCTGGCGCCGCAGGCAATTTTTTTACAAATTTTAAGCTTTTGCAAGCTTGAACTAAAAAAAATACGTAGGTAAATTAGCCCTAGCGCCGCGGGCGTTTTTTTTTTACAAATTTTAAAACACTAGTAACAGTGCACTATTATATTTTACAAAAGTCCAAAAAGGCTTAAGCGCTGCCGCGGCGAAATTTTTTCTATTGCCCATTTGGAACGAGATCTACTTATTTGCTCATTTTGACGCCTTATCGATCTGGGGGAGTATAAATAAATAAACTGTTTATTAAAAACTTCTGTCGCCGGGCCCCCTTCGAGCCCGGGCCCCGGGTAATCTGTACCCCCTGCACCCCCCTGAATCCGGCCCTGCTAATATGAACCAGCTGCAACTTCATGCAACTGCGAGGGAAGGGGGTTCTTTACAAGCTAATTAATTATGTTTTTTAAAATCTCATAATTATAAAACATGTTTTATCATAATTTGTTTAATAGGTTTTATAATAACTTGCTTTACCAATACTTTTATTATGATATAGACTTGACGTTGTAAAAAAAAACTGCTAAGATTAATCCAATCATACCAATTAAAAAATTTGATTGAGAGCAAAAAATCAAAATTTATTAGTAATTAAGTAATACACTCTGTAGTATAAAATACCCTAGTCCACAAGGTCCTTACTAAGTCTAAGTAAAAATCTAATTTATAACATTAGATTTGACATTTATTTTTATCGTGAACGTCATATTTGCAAATATTTATTTTCATAGCATCCTCTCTTTTACATTAGCGGGGTCATTCCATAATGCACTTACCATCTTTTACCGTTTTCTAAAATTAAAAATTTAAATAGAAAACTATTGTTTTTAGTAAAAAAAACTATTATATGATAAAGACATGATATTATTTTTTTAAATTTTGGCGTTAAAAAATGTTATTATGCTAAAAAAAATTCTGTTTGTTTCTCTAGCCTAAAAACAGAAAAAAGTACAACACTTTTTTCTGGCGTAAATTGAAGGTAACTAGGTCTATATTGACTGGTAAAAAATATATTTTAATAGCTTTGATAATAACGCCACAATTTGACTGATTTGTCTACCGTGGGACACCGTGTATATATATGTAAAAAATATATGCGCAATTTTACTTTTATAGTTTGATGGGGGGGGGGGGCTTAGCAAAATTTGTAGGGGGACTAAGCCCCCCCTAGTTACACATATGTCGTTAGTAGGGAAATGCTGTTACTTAATCAAAAACTGTTTTTTGAGTTTTTATGCCCGCAACCTTTTTTGATATATCTAGATGTTTTTAAAATAATAAGGATTGTCATGATAAATGGACCACTCTGTATAATGGAATCTTCACGGCTTATTATAGTTTAATATAAAATTGTAATGAAATTACTTTATTTTTTATACCTACTATTGTTAATAAACAAAATAAAATATTTTTTTTCTGAAAGGGTAATTCCATGGCAACTCACGTTACATCTGCAGAAAAAATAACACTTTCTTTTAGATATTTTATATTATTATTAAAGATTCCTTGTTATCTATTATTTTTAAAGGCTCTTTGTTAAAAAATGATAATATAATAAAATATTTATTATATTTATTCTGCGGCTGTGAGTTACCATGGAATTACCCAAAATAGTTCATTTTATTTCAAATAACAGTAAGTTTTTTACTAAAAATATACGTCACTTAAATAGCCCGTTGCTGGTTTAATGTAAAATTATCTTCTTAAATCATTTTAATAATACTATTTGAAATGAAATTTATTTTTAAAAATTGGTGCACGCTACTAGTTTTTATGTTTTTTAGCTGCCTTCCGGCCATTTGACAGCTTTCCAATTTTTACACTTTAGAGGTGGTTAAATAAGTGTTTCGCCAGAATTTTTTGGTGGGTGTCACTTAAAGAGGTGGTATTGAAATCTACCCCCAAAAACTGAAACAATTTTTTTCGACCCTATTATATAACCAAAAATTCTAAAAAATATATATTTTGTAGTGCTAGTGAGTAGCTATAATTTGTTTTTCTTAATCTTTGAAATATCTGAAATAGTTACCAAGAAAATCGACTTTAACGTTTTTTTTTTAATTTATGCTATTATTACCCTTAGGGGAGGGGGTAAGAGTCTGAAATTGGGGTGAGTTGTCTTTGAGGTGTTACGTAACTGGTACAAAAAAAAATAAATTAAAGCGGGGGCAGTTTTCATATGGTTAGTCTGCTAGACTCTTTAAAGAGGTCAAGTGCTCATAAATTAAATAATAAATATGCTTTTCGATTATTTTCGACAAACAACTCAAAATACTAATTGGTCTAAGATCTTGCATACTTTGTGGTTTACTTATTTTACAAATGGGTTTTACGAGAGCCCATTTCCATAAGTCTGGTGTTTTCCCTTCACTGACAGATTTATTAACTATATGAGTGAGCGCAGGTATACAGTAAGGAAGACAAAGTTTAATATCTTTGATAGAAATTTGATCAATGCCAATTGCATTTGATTTAATATTAGAGATTAAGTTAGTTATTTGCTCTTGTGAAATGGGTTTTAAATTTAAGGTTGAAGTTGCATTTTTATGAGTGTTGGTTTTATAAAAATTAATTTTTTCTGCTGAAACCGTTGAATTCATTTGCCCTACAGATATAAAGTAATTGTTAAGTTCTTCTGCATTACACAAATGTTCAGGGATATTAAAATTTGATTTTTTTGAAAAATTTAATTTTTTTGAGGCTTCCCAAAAGTTTTTTGTTATCTTTGCTAATTACGTCAAAAAATGCTTGCTTTTCCCTTTTAATGAATTCATCTGTATGGTTTCTTAGATCTCTGTAATAATTTAAATTAGTTTCAGTTTTATTTCTCAAATATTTTCGTTTTGCATTATCTCTTATTTTCATCATTTTTTTGATTACATGAGTAATCCAAGGGGTGTAAGGTTTTTCAATAATTTTTACTTTTTTAACCGGAGCATGTAAATCCATTAATCCCAAAATTTGATCATTAAAAAATTTAACTTTTTCGTTTATATCTTGTATAAAAAAACTTGATTCCAATTAGAGTTAGTGCATTAAATCGATCAAAATCAATATTGTTATAATTCCTAAAAAAATATATTTTGCATAAGATTTAAGTTTTGGTGCATTTATAATTGAAAAAAATAGCCTATGATCAGTTATGTGATCAGGAAGATCAACACTGTCTTGACCAATTATATCAGTAGAATCGTTTTTGTCACTATAATGTCAATAAGTGAGGAAGATTCTGCGGTAACTCTAGTAGGTTTATTTATAACTTGCTGTAGGCTAAAGGCTTGTAAGGTATTTAAAAAACTTGTAGAATGAGTTGACACATCGTTTATTTATTAATAATTGCCATCAAATCATGAAAGCTGTCTATGAAAGGTTTTTTAAATGCAGTAATTGGTGGCCTATATATCGCACAAATTAAATATTTTACTTTATTCGCCGTAATTTCAACACCTAAACTTTCGGCATGCTGTATATCGAATGTTTTAACTTACTATACATTTTTTAAATATATAAGAATACCCCCACCCCTTGTTACCCTATCCTTTCTTATAACATTGTAACCCGGTATGCCTATTGTGTCCAACTCAAAATCTTCATCCCCATCCGAACTTAACCAACTTTCAGTAATAGCTGATATATCAAAATTGTAGTCGCTGACATAGTACACAAATTCATCGAAACCTGTATTTATTGATGCTATGTTAATATGCGCTATGGATAAATTACTGTTAGTTTAGTTTAGTTTAGTTAGTTCAGTGCGGGGTTCACTGCCCTCAACACCTGGTCCCTAGGAACCTTTGTGTTAACGGCACAGATCTCCTCATAACATCCCTGTTTCTTTTATAAAGTCCAGGTACGGTTTCAGGGGAGTGTTCATGATCTCGTTTGGTTCCAGCGAGTCGTTCCCAAAGTACCTCCATCTTAGCCCTATTAGAGATGGACATTCACATATGAGACGGTAGGGCTCTTCGTCCCCTTCCCCACATCTCCTGCACACGGGGCTCATAGTCTGTCCCATTTGGTGTCGGTACTTATTCAGTAAGCAGTGCCTAGTTATTATACCCGTTATTGCTCTCAGTTGACTTCTGGACATGCCTAGAAGTAAGCTGGTTCTTTTCTTGGTTGGCCCCCCTAGAAAGAGTTTAGAGTGTCTCATTTTAGGTGCATCTATCCAATGTTGCTGGTGTTCATTTCTCAACATTTTCCTGACCTCGTGTCTGGCAGTGGAATAAGATACCCCACAGCACGGTTCTGGTCCTGTGAGTACGGCTTCACTCCCCTTTCTTGCCAGGTCGTCTGCCTTCTCATTACCATCTATTCCTTGATGTCCTGGTACCCATATCAAATTTACTTTGTTATGTTCAGCCAGTTTACATAGCTCGCTGTAGCATTCATATACCAGTTCCGAGCTAAAGGCATATGAATCTAATGCCTTTATTGCTGCCTGGCTGTCTGAAATGATATTTACTGTCCTACCCGTGTAGGACTCCGATACCATTTCTTGTGCGCAGATATAAATCGCATAGATTTCCGCTTGGAAAACGGTTGCCTTGGTTCCCAGGTTTAAGCTAATTTCTTTGCCCGGTCCATGGATTCCTGCTCCCGTCCCTTCCTTCATTTTGGATCCATCTGTGTACCAGGTTTCACCTTTTAATAGTTTAGGGTATAGTCCATCTTTCCATGCATCCCGGCTAGGTATTTCAGCCTTTGCCGGTTGCCTGAAATCATAGACTATAGCAATCCTATCTGTTTTCATGGATAGTATGTCTGTATTGTCAATTTTCTCAAATATTTTGGTGTGTTCTAACCCACTATGGCGGTCTCCCATGCCGTTAATACTTAGTCTGTACGCTGCCATAAGTCCCTCTGTTTTTGCCGCCAAATGTAATGGAGGCAGGTCCATAGTGCTCTATAATGTTAAGTTTATTTGCATTTTCACCTGTGATTAGAGAAGAGTTACCTGGCCCCAATGCGCGCAAAGCATCGTTAACTCCTGCCATTGTTTACAAATAGTGTCCCGCTGATGATCAAATACCGCTCCGCGATTAAAAATTCCCCGCAACCAAATAAGACCTGAAAATTGTACATTGAGCAAATTAAAAATATACATGAAAGAAACATCCAATCTAATATTTCCGTACATGTTCCGCTACATAAAGTAAATATTAATTTATTTGTTGTATGAAGAAAAATAAAAATTTTAATTAATTTAGGTAGAGAAAAAAAAAAATAATTAAAAAATTTAAAAAATATTAAAAAATTAGGAAAAAAGAAATTTAAACAAAAAATTGAGAAAAACAAAGATAAAAAAAAATTAAAAATATGTTGACCTATTTTAAAAGTTGACTTATTTTAAAAGTTTAACATTAATAGAAAAGTATTCAAAATAATATCAACCTGAAATTTACAACTTCTGAAGTTCTTCCATATTGTTTATTTTGACAACCTTATTGTTAATTTTTGACAGAATTGAACCATTTGTTGACCAAACATTTGCCTTCCCCAAGAGCTCTTTCGCAGAATTTAATAAGCTTAATCTTGCTTTTGTTAAATCTTCGCAAATAAATAATGGTTTTTTGAACTTTTTTTGCATTTTTAAGTAAAGTAATTTTACTTTTATTGCAATTAAGCTTAACTATCATAGGACGCGGCTTTCCATTCCTAGGGGCTTTGCCTATTCTGTATGTAGATACTATGTCTTGGGTAGAAGATTAATATTTGCATTATTAAATAGTTCAATGATCTTACTGTTGGTGTTTTCCTTTTTTTCATCTTCAATCCCATAAATACACACGTTATTAATTTTTTCACTCTGCTGCACATTCTACATTTTTTTGTTTAAGTCGTTTATTTGTGTTTGAAGATTCAATTGTTTTTATCGTCGAAATCGGCCTTCAAACGATTAAATATTGATTCCAGAAAGTTTTGATCACTAAATAATTCCTTTATTGATTCTTTCACAGCTTCTTTAAGATCGTTTTTTTCTTGCTGGTTTCTAGTAAACATGTTGAATTTTATTTACTATAAAAATTCACTTTACTGTTTATTTAACTGTATAAGTTTCAAAAATTTTCACACAGTATTAACTTATAAATTTTTAATAATTGGCGGAGCACTTTTAGACGATGTTTACTCGTGCATACCTCGTATCGATTACGTCGATGGGTTAATAGGTTTTTGTATCACAGAACCGCACTCTTGTATGCAAAATACACCTTGTATCTGTTGGGAAAATTTAAAATAATTGAGGTAAAAGGTAACTGTGTTAAAAATGTTTATTTTTTTTTATTTTACTAAACCGTGTTTTATTAGTATATGTATAAAAAACATTTTGATGATTTTTAGAAAAATTGCTCGTGCGAATCTGAATTTGAAGGTTGACACCTTGTATCTGGTAAAAAATGTCAGATTATTGAGATCAAATCCAACTGCGAATAATATAATATATTTTTTCATACTACTGAACCGTGCTTTCTCAGTGTATATATTTTGATGGTTTTTAGTTAATTTGCGTACGCCGAATACGAATCCAATAGGTGTCAACTCTTATCTGTCAAGGAAATTAAAATATTTTGGGTCAAAGCCAACTAGGTGAGTTGACATTTTTTTCACCCTAGTTGATTCAGCGCACTCAAATTAACTACAAGCCGTAAAGATATTTTTAATACACTGAAAAGACATTTCAGCAAAATAAAAAAAATATCAACTCACCCTAGTTGGCTTTGACCAAAAATATTTTAATTTCCTTAATAGATACGAGTTGGCACCTATTCACGGTTCACCTGGGCGATTTTAAATAAAAATTTCGTGGACCCCTACATTTTTTGGACTAAAACATACCTGATGACATAAGAAATCAATTCCCATTTGAAAGAAAATCGTAAAAGATACACTTTTTTTAGACAGATAAACAACGTTTTTTTGAGTAATAGGGCTGGTCAAAAAATCGCGATTTTCAAAATCAAAAATGCTCTCTGGCTTAAAAGTTGCTCCTTAGTAAAAAACAGTGGCCACTTAAAAATGAGCCAAATCGATTAATGTTTAGAGGTAGCTCAAAGCACTCAAACTTGAAAAAAAATCGGTACCTGTTTTTCGGATAAAAACTGATACCGATAAAAATTGAGGAAATTTTGGAGGGTTTCTTTGGTAATATTTAGAAACAATACTAAATGTAAGAATTAAAAAAATTATATCCCCCCTCCCCTTAAGTTAGAACATGAAAAAATCGCCAATTATTTGAAGATTTCGCAAAAATAAAAGTTTTTAAAAGTGCATAAAAAATAGTTTTAAATAAAAAATCTGCAAAATTATATATTAGTATATAAGCATATATGCATGTTAACCTACATGACTATACAGAAGACATAATTTTTTTCCGCAAGTTGAGTAAAAAAAAATTAATTTCGGTTCGAAACCGGGTGGATTTTCTGTTTTTTGCCTAAAACTTTATTCGGTGTACTTTTTTTGATTTTTTCTTGCTGGAATATACTTTTTTATGTAAAAATACACAAAAAAGTTTCTGTGGTTTAACATCGCAGGTTTAACCGTTTTAAAGATAAATGCATTTAAAAGTAAATTTTTAAGCATTAAGAACCAAAAATAAAAAAATATAAAGTCAAAAACAAATATTTTAGTAATGAGTGGTTATTTAACATTAAAAACGTATAAAAAATGTATATGCACCTTGGTCAAAAAATCATTCATAAGGAAGTTATGTCCTTTTAAATATGCCTTATTTTTAATAAATTCAAATTCAAAATCATCAAATAATAATTTTTTATGTTCTAACTTAAGGGTAGGGGAAATATTTTTTTTTTAGTTTCTCACAATTAGTATTGTTTCTAAATATTACCAAAGAAACCCTCCAAAATGTCCTTAATTTTATATACAATCACTTTTTATCCGAAAAACAGGTACCGATATTTTTCAAAGTTTGAGTGCTTTGAGCTACCTCTAAACATTAATCGATTTGGCTCATTTTTGACGGGCCACAGTTTTTTACTAAGGAGCAACTTTTGAGCCAGAGAGCGTTTTCGATTTCGAAAATCGGGATTTTTTGACACACCCTATTACTCAAAAAAAACGTTTTTTTATCTTTCTAAAAAAGTGTATCTTTTACGATTTTCTTTCAAATGGAAATTGATTTCTTATGTCATCAGGTATGTTTTAGTCCAAAAAATGTAGGGGTCCACGAAATTTTTATTTAAAATCGCCCAGGTGAACCGTGTATTGGATCCGATTTTGGCGTACATAAATTAACTAAAAACCATCAAAAAAATATATACACTGAGAAAGCACGGTTCAGTAGTATGAAACAAATATATTAATTTTTCGCAGTTGGATTTGATCTCAATAAACTGACATTTTTTTACCAGATACGAGGTGTCATCTATCAAATTTAGATTCGGCACGAGAAATTTTTCTAAAAATCATCAAAATGGTTTTTATACATTGATAAAACACGGTTTAGTAAAATTTAAAAAAAATAAACATTTTTTACATAGTTGGCTTGTACCTCAATTATTTTAAATTTGCCCAACAGATACTGAATTTGAATTCAGCATACCCAAATTATCAAGAAAACATCAATTTTTTTTTGCATTCACTGAAAAAATGCGGTTCTGTGATACAAAAACCTATTAACCCATCGAAGTAGGTTTTGACTTCATTTATATGAATTTCTTTAAGTTACCAGGCTGAATCCACCGGATTCGGATTCAACGCACCCAAAATATTTAAAAACCATTAACATAATTTGCATGTTACACAAAACGGTATTTTGTGAAATAAAAATCATGTATTTCATAGTTGGCTTTGACATCAATTATCTCAAATTCCTCAACAGATACGAGGTGGCACCCACCGGATTCGGAATCAGAGCACTCGAATTATCTAAAAACCATAAAAAACATTTTGTTTATACTTAAAAAACAAGGTTTAGTCAAAAATAGGCGTTTGGCAACCTGACCAAGACGGAAACTTGAAAAAAAGTAGCTTATTTTTTCATTAAACAAACTTATATCCAAGAATTTTTTGTCTAGGACGATTTTTGAATTTTTTTTTTAAATCGAAACTACCGTATAATACTATTCTAGGGCAGGCGCTGTGAATAATATAATAAGATATTATTGTCCTATAAAGGGGAAGGGTAAGTAGAAGATACGTCCTTCAGATGTTTTTATAATTTCGGAAATAGCACTTCATACATGGATTTGAATTTAAGGGCTTTAGCAAACACAAATTTGAAAAAGCTGTCGAACACAATGCATTGTGATCATTAATGAGAAAGTCTTTAAATCCTTGATTAACACGTGTATATTGCTGAAAATCAGCAAAGTCCTTTTGCCAGATCATCCAAACCCTTAATAATAGTGCGTTAACGTTTTATTTTGAGTTTCTGTCAATACTTTATTTCTTATAAAGAACTTTCACTTTCGGGTTTAGACCGTGTTAATGGATTTTCACTTTCCGACGTTTCGTCTCTTACTACTAGAGACATCTTCAGGGATTAATCTGAAATCAGTTTCAGATTAATCCCTGAAGATGTCTCTAGTAGTAAGAGACGAAAATCAGTTTCAGATTAATCCCTGAAGATGTCTCTAGTAGTAAGAGACGAAACGTCGGAAAGTGAAAATCCATTAACACGGTCTAAACCCGAAAGTGAAAGTTCTTTATATCTTAATGGCCGTGAAAGCTTAAAAACTTTATTTCTTATATATTGCAGTGGATTTTATAATAAAGTATTTGTTATTCCAATTAGAAATATTTTAATATTATAATTTATTGAAAAACTAACATTGAACTAAATTGACATATTTCAGATAATGACAATACATGACAACTACAACTAAAGGTAACAATTACCTAATTACCTAGTTATAGGTAAATACTAGTTATACATTTTATTATATTCTAACACCCTCACTTAATAAAATGTATAAATATCATTTTAATTTTTGCATTCCAATGTTCTTAATACAATACTCATGCTTCGGTCTGGGTAATGATTTTGTCAGAACATCTGCTAACATCTTCTCTGTCGGTAAATAAAGTACAATGATTTCACCATTTTCAGCCAATTCTCGGACATAATGATAACGAATTGAAATATGTTTCGTCCTTTTATGAAACATTGGATTGTAAACCAATTTTCCGGCACCTTGGTTATCATTGTAAATCACAATAGGTTCACATTCTTTATAAATTTCCTTAAATATTCCTTTTATAAAGACTGCTTCCTTGGCTCCTTCACATAAAGCCATGTATTCTGCTTCTGTAGTACTACACTTTTCTGTTTACGTGATTGCCAACTGATTGCCGCACCACCAAATGTTAAAACAAAACCAGTGTAGGAATGACGATCATCAATGCAATTTCCCCAGTCAGCATCAACAAAACCTTGAACGGGTTTTTCAGATTTAGTGAAAACTAAGCATTGATCTATAGTCTCCTTCAAGTATCTTAGCACTCTTTTCGCAACCGCCCAATGGTCTTTATCATGACAATTATTAAACTGGCTTAAATAACTGCTGGAAAAAGTTATATCAGGTCTTGTACATACTGATAAATACATCAGCGTACCAATTAGCTCTTGATAAGGTAATGAAGTATCATTTTTCTTACTTTTTTCAAGTTTCAGGTTGCTTTCCAATGGAGTTTTAACTGGTTTTGATTCAGTCATCCCATATTTTGACAAAACATTATTAATATAAAGCTTTTGATCCAAAGATATGATTCCATTGTTTCTGTCTCTGAAAACCTTCATTCCTAGACATTCTTTTATTTCAACAAGATCCTTAATTTTAAAATTGTTTCCAATTTCTTCCTTAAATTTTTCAGTTTCTTGTTTCTTATTTGAGAAAATATAAAAATCATCTACATGAAGTGCAATAATCAATAATGTATCTTGATTATTCTTCGTGTACACACATGGATCATACTGACATTTCTTGAAACCAATTTTGATTAGGAATGAGTCAATCTTAACATTCCATAATCTAGCCGATTGCTTTAAACCGCATAAAGCCTTTCTTAACTTACAAACTTTGGTTTCACGTCCAGGTTCAACAAATCCTGACGGTTGTTCCATAAAAATTTCTTCCTGAAGATTTCCATTCAAGAAAGCTGTAGTTATGTCTATGTGGTCTATTTCTAGGTTAAGTTCTGCAGCTAGTCCAAATAACAACCTGATCGTGGCAAGTCTTACAACTGGAGCAAATTTTTCGCCGTAATCTTCTCCATATTTTTGCGAGAAACCTTTGGCAACAAGTCTTGCTTTATAACGTTGTATTTTACCATCAGCGCTAACTTTGAGTTTAAATATCCACTTGCATTTGACCACATTTTTATCCGGAGGACGGTCTACAAGTTCCCAAGTTTTGTTATCATCTAGTGCCTGCAATTCTTCTTCCCACATTACTTTGTCTGTTCTTGAACGAGCTTCTTCCACGCTTTCTGGATCATTAAGGTTAACTACTGTGAATACATATTCTGATTCATCATATTTCTTGATCTGTTTTCTTTGTCTTTGTGGATACCTTCTTTCTTCTTGACCTTCCACAATTCCTAGATTATTACTTTCAAGTTCTTGATCAGAATTTTCAGTATTTACAGAATTACTTCTAATTTCAGAATTATTTTCTTCTGGAAATATATTTTCTTGTACATTATCATTCATGACTTCTATATGCGACTTAATAATAGTTTCTTCCATCTGAACATTTTTGTTTTCTTCCTCAGATATATTTACTTGAATATTTTGTGATTCAAGAAAAATCACGTCACGAGCAATGACAATTTTTCTGGGATTTTCAATATCCGCTAATCGATAGCCTTTTGATGTTTCAGAATACCCCACCATCAAATATTGCTTAGATTTTGGATCAAACTTTGACCTTTTTGCTTTGGGAATATGTACCTGTGCTCTACTTTTTTATTTGTCCAAACTTGTTCAGGAACAGCATCCCTCACCGCAGCAGTTGATGATCTATTTTTCAAATAAATAGCTGTATTCATTGCTTCAGCCCAATATTTTTTCTGAACTTTAGCATCAAACATAAGACATCTTGCTTTCTCAACAATCGTTCTATTAGTTCGTTCAGCGACGCCATTTTGTTGAGAAGTATATGGTATCGTAGTTTGATGAACGATTCCATATTTTCTCATAAAAATGTCAAAATCTTTATTTACGTACTCAGTTCCATTATCACTTCGTAGACATTTTATCCTTTTACCGGTTTGGTTTTCTACTAGAGCCTTGAAGTCTTTAAATTTTGAAAGAACTTCGGATTTACTTTTTATCATGTAACCAAATACCTTTCTGCTGAAGTCATCGACAAAAATCAAACAATATCTGTATCCACTCCATGATTTTTCTTCCATAGGACCTGTCAAATCACTATGAACCAGCTCAAGTAGATCATTTGCTCTTTTTGCCTTTTTAACTGGAAACTTCTGTGTAGTTTGCTTCCCTTCAATACAAGATATACATGATTCATCATTTTCATCCTTAAAATTTATTCCAGTAACCAAATCTTTAAGTTGTCGCATGCCTTTACGATTAAGATGTCCAAGGCGCTTATGCCATAGCATATGGTTCGATACATTGGATATCATCGCCCTCACTGGTTCCTTGTTGCAATGGTCAGCAACATACAAGCCATTTTTAACTCTTCCGGTGAATTCAATTGGACCAACTATTTTATAGGAACTTTCTGCAAGTATTTTACAAGCATTGTTTTCGAAAATAACTGCATAGCCCTTCTCTGTCATTTTATGAACTGACAAAAGATTTTCCGACAAACTAGGTACATGCATGACATCAGATTCTACTTTGTTAACTTCCTTACCATTTATTCCAGTAAAAATCACATCAACATTACCCGTTCCAGTGGAAAATATTTTTTCTCCATTTGCTACTGAAACACCTGAGTTTGACACCTCTTTATAATGTGACATCCAGTCTTTCCTTGAAGACATGTGTGATGTAGCTCCAGAATCTATAATCCAATCTGATTTTGAGATTGATGTTAACATAGCTGTAGCTAATAAATTTTTGGGATTGCTACCTGTCAGTTTTGCAGACTTTTTTTTGTTCTTAGGACAATTTGGCTTAATATGACCTTTTTCACCACAAGTAAAACACTTTACTTTTCTTACGAATTTCTTTTTCTTATCTGAATGCAGTGCCGCTTCACCTTCATGATTAAATTGATTCTGTGAATTTTTCCTTGCATATTCTTCAATCAACTTGCTTTTAACATCTTCGGAAGATAGCTTTTGATTGTTATACGTTAGTGCCATAACCAATGGTTCATATTCTTGACCTAAACCATTAAGCATAACGAATGCAACAAAATCATCGTCAATGGTAACGTTCATATCCGCCAATTTGTATACTGTAGACATTATGTCGGAAATATACTCTTCCATTGTACAAAAATCATCACATTTAATCCTAAATAAATGCCTTTGTAAGTCAAACCTTCTATTCATATTTTTTGACTCAAATGCATTTTGTAGACTTATCCAAGCATTATGTGAGGTTTTTGCTTTGATAATATGCACATAGCACATAGGTTTTACGCTTAAACTAATTTTAGCTAAAGCTTTACTGTCTTTATCTTGACTAAAGTTATCAGCAGTTGTAGAACCATTTTCCACAAGATCCCATAAACCCTCCAGCACTAGAGTCATCTTCATGGCAAATTTCCATGATGAATAATTAGACTGACCTTCTAGCTTCTCAATATTTGGTATTGAAGCCGAAACTGTATGTACAGTTGTAATTGCGGGATTTGAGATATTCGTACTTACTTCAGTAGTCATAACTTCAAAATGTTAACTGCTTTTCAAAACTATTCTTTTTCCAAAAACTTCTAATCAGACGTCAAGTTCTTTATATTAGGTAAATCACTTTCTGGGTCCTCATAACCTGTCAATACTTTATTTCTTATATATTGCAGTGGATTTTATAATAAAGTATTTGTTATTCCAATTAGAAATATTTTAATATTATAATTTATTGAAAAACTAACATTGAACTAAATTGACATATTTCAGATAATCACAATACATGACAACTACAATTAAAGGTAAAAATTACCTAATTACCTAGTTATAGGTAAATACTAGTTATACATTTTATTATATTCTAACAGTTTCAGATTTGAGTTTTGATCAAATCTTTATTTACCGTTAAATCATACATTTTCCTTCACGGAAAAAAAAATTATAGCTAGGAGCGCTATAACACACATACCAAGCAAATTATAATCGCTTATTATATAAATACAAGGCTTTCTCTTACAATTATGGCAGTCAGTGTAAAAATTTATATGAAATACTTTAATTGTTTAGTGAATAATAAAATATAACAAATAGTATGGCATTTATAGCTTAAATAGATTTAATTATTGTCCGTGCTAATAATTTATATATTCGTGTCTGTAATATATATAATCGTTTCCAATTTATTTTTAACATTATTAGTTATTGTGTCCCTTATAATCTATAGCTTAAATCACTATAATTTGCCACTGTTACCAAATATCTTATAATGTATAGCGCAGAGCCCACTAATTTCTTTCCGTGTTCTTGGACTTAATCTTAACACTTTTTCAGAAAGACTTAAGGACTACTGCCAATTTCCTGGAAGATGCTTAATAAGCATATATTATTTATTCAATTTTTACCGTTTACAAAAAAAGTGTAAACAAATAAAACTTAAACTTTCTGTTGGGTGACTTTTAAAACTAAAAGTTATTTTAGCTTACGCCTATCTAAACATAAGATTAAATTCTTAGTTGGCTGTTTTTCTTTAATTTTTAACACATTCGCTGCAGATGCATTTCCGTAAAATTTTGCGAGGAAGATACGAAACGCTCGTGCATGATTTTCTATTGGAACAGTACGAGACCTATATTTCTCGTATATATCACAACTTCTATTTTTGTATACAAAAAAATTGAATAAAAAAATACCAGCAAAAAAAAATAATGAAATCTATAAAATTTCTGTACGAGACATATGTCTCGTGCCGCAGCGAACGTAGAGTAAAAGTATCCAAAAAACCAAACGTGTAAAAAAAGTAAAAAAATCCAAAAAGTCCAAAATTGTCAAATTTTAAAATTGTACAGGCGTGGTCCGTTGAAATTCGTCCAGCATAGGGCGCTCGACTATTTTTAAATTCAATAATTTTTGGCCTGTTGTTTACCCTATATATGTGTACTCTAAAACCAATTTAACTGAATTTTTATATTGCTTTGTCTGGGGCTGGGTCGAAAAGTTATTTTTTTTTAGTGGGTTTTTCGAGTAGAGCTCAATGCGTTAGAAAATAAGCCTGTAAATTTTGGCGATGATTGGCAATGGGGAACATCTCCCAGAATTTACCGGAAAATCGAAATATTCTACAGTGGGCCAGGAAAAAAAACAGGGACAAAATTCTGAATTTTTGCATACGACTTTTTTTGATACCGCTGATTTCGAATAAAATAACGAAAAAAAAATAAAAATAAAAATCAGCGCCATTAGGGTAGTCCAAACCAATTTAATTTAATTTTTATATTGCTTTGTTTGGGGCTGGGTCGAAAGGTCCTTTTTTTTAGTGGGATTTTCGGGTAGGGCTAGAAGGCTTCTCAATGCGTTAGAAAATAAGCCTGTAAATTTTGGCGATGATTGGCAATGGGGAACATCTCCCAGAATCAACCGGAAAATCGAAATATTCCACAGTGGGCCAGGAAAAAAAACAGGGTCAAAATTCTAAATTTTTGCATACGACTATTTTTGATACCGTTGATTTCGAATAAAATAACGAAAAATTAAAAAAAAATCCCCGCCATTAGGGTGGTCCAAAATTTTATTTTTTCTTCCATCTTTCTAAAAATGTGTCAAATGGCTTCTTTTGGTTATGTTGATGTAGACCAATGTCAATAACTTAAAAATTAAAAATGGCGGAGGTTGAGGAGGTAGTCAAAAAGTCATTTTTTTTATGTTTTCGTTATTTTCGTTTCAAAAATAGTCGTATGCAAAAATTCAGAATTTTGTCCCTGTTTTTTTTTCCTGCCCCACTGTGGAATATTTCGATTTTCTGGTTGATTCTGGGAGATGTTTCTCATTGCCAATCATCGCCAAAATTTAGAGGCTTATTTTCTAACGCACTGAGAAGCCTTCTAGCCCTACCCGAAAACCCAACTAAAAAAAAAGATTTTTTAACCCAGCCTAGTGGCCACCCTCTCAGGCCTGAATTTTTCTGATTTTTGCTTGTTGGGAAACTTGATATTTCTTGGTTGTTAAATAAGATAGCGATATGGAACAAACGCCAGTATTTTAAGCAACTATTGGGCTACCTTTTTTTGACTAAAACACTTTTTTCCCAAAAAATTTAAAATAAACTGGTATCCAAAGTTTAGCATAAAATTCAATAAAATCACGATTTTTAGTATTATTTCAGTATTTTTTATAGGGCTGATTTGAATTGAGGCATGTACAGGGTGGCCCATAAGTCACTTTACCATTTAAAAATTGAATAACTTTTTTGTTTGTTAATTTTTTTTATTTATTTTATTTTTACAAAATATAGAGTACAGGAAATGGAAAATTTTTTGAACTATGTATGAAAAATCATGTCTTTTAAATGACGTTCATTTTCCGCTTTGCAAGCACAGGCTCTTTTCACATTTTCCATGACGGCTCTTAACATGTATGGCTCCAGCTAGAGTCATGCATCAACGTGAATGAACCCCCACAAAATCACGGTTTGGTGCGGTGTAACATTCCAAATGGTAATCGGGCCTTACTTTTGCTAGGAAAATGGCAATACAGTTACGGTGAACGGCGACCGATATCGCGCAATGCTGGAAAGTTTTGTGCGCCCTGCAGTGGAGGACATGCCAGAGACACGGTAGCAGCAAGATTGGGCAACTGCCCATTGTTCAATGCAGGCAGCTTTTAAAGCAGATTTTTAAAGAGCGAATAATTTCGCGAAATTCGGATTTTCATTTTCCTTCACGATTGCCCGATTTGACAGCACCGGACTTTTTTCTTTAGGGCTACCTGAAAGATCGGGTGTATGTCAACAAGCCCAGGACTATTCAACAGCTTAAGCCAGACGTGTTAGGTGCGGTCATGGAAAATGTCGTGAAAAGAGCCCGAGCTAGCCCCTGCTTGCAAAGCGGAAAATGGACGTCATTTAAAAGACATGGTTTTTCATACATAGTTCAAAAAAAAATCAATTCCCTGTACTGTATATTGTAAAATAAATAAAAAAAAAAATTGAAAAACAAAAAAGTTATTCAATTTTTAAATGGTAAAGTGACTTATGGGCCACCCAAAGGTGATAGTCCAAATTTTTCAAAAATGAGATTTTTATACCATTAAATCTACATTTTAAGGGCTATCAAACAAGGTATATAGCATGCGTTAAAGTTATTTTTAAAGTGTTGTTTTTGAAATATAAAACATCAATTAATTTGCAGGTATCTCGCTTTTAAAGCTACTATGGCCCACTAAAAATGGTGAACTTTTAGGAGACCAAACTCGCTTAGGATTGATTTTTGGAAGTACAGCATGAGAAATAATAATTGACCCACAGCTAGAATGCATTTTGCTTTGCGACGACGTGATACCAAAAGCACATAGCATGCTGAAACTCACGGAGGTGCACGACGGTCCCCGATCCACTTGCCGACAGTTCGTTCTATAGATTTTATGATAAATAAAACTTATTTTTTCAAATGGGAATTATTTAACAAAATAAAATACAAATTTGTATACGAGACTTGTATTTTATCTTAATAAAAGAAAAATACTGCTACTAACTAACGAATACTTTTCCCGTTAGTTATGTAACATACATAACTTATACATATATAAAAAGAATTATTTTTAATTAAATAGAGCGGTCCAAAAGTCACCCCCCCCCTCTTAACTTTTGGACGAGTTGAGATATCAACTTCAAATTTAGATCTCTTAAATAAGGCAACTTAAGCTATCTTTTAGCATATATTTGATACTTTCAGGTCTTAAAATGTGGGCAAGGGGGCATGGGGGGACATTTTTTAAATGGAAAGGGGGGTCGTGTGATACATCATTTTAAAGCAAATAAAATTCTCTATTGGACTGTATATTTATTAATTTTTCAAACAATTTTTTTACGGTTTTGATTTTTCAATTTTTTGTGCATGTCGTTACGTATAGGGCTTTAACATATAAAACACTGAAAAATGCCCCCCGTGCCCATTGGAGATATTGGCTCCTTAATAAAGGATTTTATTAGAAAAACGGAAAGTTTAAAAGTCTGTAAAAAATAGGGAGAACATATTTAAGTCTGAAAATATGGAAGTATTTAGTAGTCATAAGTGACTACCTAAAAAAAGTATTGACCATCAGGCCAGCCCCCTTTCAAAAATATTTTAGTTAAAATTTCCGCTTTTTACAATTTTTTGACTGTAAATTTGGGACCATTTTAAACCAATTTTGAAAAATAATTTAAAAAAACTTTGTAAACAAAAAATGTAGCCTATTGTATTTTGCAGACAATGGTTTTTGTTTTATATTAGTATTCTATTTACAATTGGAGATATTTAATATATAGTAACATGCTACAAACGCAAAATTTCACAGTATTTTGTTTGTTTTTCGACTACAACTCAACAAATAATACTGCCCGATAACTACGTATAGGGCTTTAATATATAAAACATTCAAAAATTTTCGCCGGTGCTCATTGGAGATATTGGGTCTATACATATATATCGAAAAAAAAACAAAATACTGTAAAATTTTGCGGTGGTGCGACGGTTTAAATCAACTTCAAATTACCCCATTTCTGTTTCTATTCGACGTTTCTATGAGATGTTAGTATGATTTTAACCAAAAATAAAAAAAATCTATCGAGCACATTTTTTTTTATTAAGCAAAAACCCTGTAAGTTGGACACTTACCTTGTATTTGACTATTCACTAAATATTTACTCAAACTATTATTATTTTTTTTTTTTTATTTTGTTCAATATACGTGAACTGCAAAATAATTTTCATAAAAAAAATAATTAATAATAAAAAACCCCTTATAACGGATGATACAAGAAGTATTGCCTACGAATTATCTCCGTAACTATAAAAGATAACAGATAACTTTTTGAAATTTACAGAGCTTGTATGAACCGTAAATACCCCCATTTTGTCATGGTCATTATAAAAAAATCATTTCCTGTCTTAGCGGAAGTGATACCAACTTTTGATTTTTAAATGGAACTCTATATATTTGCTTACATTTATAGATGCGTATTTAAATTATCTTTTTATTAACATATCACAAGTCGATATTTGCATTAAAGATGGCGCCACAGGATCCATTTTTCATAAACACAACATGGCGGTCCGATGACGTCCATATTGGAATATTTCTGAAACTTAACATTTTAAATCTTTTAATAGTAGGCTAAAAATTTACTCTTGATCTGAAACTGATTTCCTTTTGTTTTTATGGATATGGCGCTATTTTGAAGTTTTTTTTTTCAAATCATCAACTTAAACGCCATTTTGTGCTAAATTTTTTAAAAGAAACGACCTTTTTTTGATTTCGCTAAATTAAAAACCAGGTATACTCTACAAGAAAAAAGTACAAACAACCTATTAGGGTTGGAAATTGTTTGGGAAAATAGCCATATTCCGTTGGGAGCTTATTAAATCCCAAGGGAATATGGACATTTTCCCCGAAAAGGGCCAACGCTATTAGAGTATTTATACGTTTTTCTTGAGTATACCTGAGTTTTTGATCTAGTGAAATCAATAATAGGTCGACTAATTTAAAAAATTAGCACAAAATGGCGTTAAAGTGGATGATTAAAAAAAAATAACATAACGCCATTTTCATAAAAACATAAGACAATCAGTTTCAGATAAACAGTAAATTTTTAGCCTACTATTAAAAGATTTGAAATAGAAATATTCCAATATGGAAGTCATAGGACCGCCATGTTTTTTTTATGTAAAATGTCTCCTGTGGCGCCATATTTAACACAAATATTGAGAATGAAAATAGAATTTAAATACGAATCTAAATATGTAAGCAAATGTAAAGGGTTCCATTTAAAAATCAAAGTTGGTATCACTTCCGCTTAGACCGGAAGTGATATTTTTATAATGACCATGCTAAAATGGGGGTATTTACGGTTCATACAAGTTCTGTAAATTTCAAAAAGTTATCTTTTATAGTTACGGAGATAATTCGTAGGCAATACTTCTTGTGTCACCCAGTATAAGGGGTTTTTTATTATAAATTTCATTTTTTTATGACGATTATTTTGCAGTTCACGTATATTAAACAAAACGAAACAAAAAAATAATAATTTGAGTAAATATTTAGTGAAAAGTCATATACAAGGTAAGTGTCCAACATACGGGGTTTTTGTTTAATAAAAAAAATGTGCTCGATAGATTTTTTTTTAATTTTGGTTAAAATCATCCTAAAGTATCATAGAATCGACGTATAGAAACATAAATGGGGTAATTTGAAGTTGATTTAAACTGTCGCATATATGAGGTAAGTTATCACAAAAAAATAAACTGATTTAAATATGGTCGAGCGCCCAGTTAATTCAAAGCTCGACGGATCTGGCTGGACTTACCCAGTCATTTGGACTGGGTAAAAGTAGCTATCAGCTCCCCTAAATATTTTAGCTCAAACTTTCGCTTTTTACGATTTTTTTACTGTATGTTTCCATTTTGAACCCGTTTTGATAAATATAAAAAAAATCCAACAAAAATTTTAGCCTATTCTATTTTGTAGAAAATTTTTTTTTGGTTCTTTGTAACATATTTACAACCGGAGATAATATCCATTCAATCTGAGAATGCGACTCACGTCACAGCGCGTAAACTGAATACCACTCTGTAGGGTAACTGAAACTTATTTCTTAAGATTTAATAAATGATTTTAGTTTATATACATTTTCTATATAATAATTATGAATTAAGTCTTAATAAATAAGGTTCAGTTACACTACAGAGTGCTTTTTAATTTACGTGCTGTGACGTCAGAGTCGCATTCTCAGATTGAATGGATATTATTTAAGATTTTGTAACATATTAAAAAGCAAAATTTGCCGTGCACCGTTACCTTAGAATGGTCGTCACGACTAAACAAAAATTTTAAAAATAATGTATAACAGGTTTTAAAGTATCTATATGAGGTAAGTTATCACAAAAAAAACAAACTGATTTAAAAATTGCCAAGCGCCCAATTAACAAAACTGGACGGATCTGGCTGGACTTACCCTAACCCAAAACTTCCCGGAAAAATATGAACGTACTGGGTGTCAACGGAAGGTGGAAACACTTGAACTAGTTATACCTACCCACTACTATCATAATAGAAGTAAATAAACAAGCCGTAAAGATATGTAATGCTACGCATTCCATTATATATTATTTAGAGTAAATGGTCACGCTAATATTGAATATAAATTAAATTTTAGTGACTTGCCAACGCAAGCCAAGAGTTAATCATGCTAGTAGGAGGCCTACACATTTTAAAACCATTAACAGTAGAATCTGAGGTGCCGGTTTCGGAAGATAATAGACTTTTTCCCTTAGAAATTACCATAGCGGACTTAATCAAACTTTATTTTATATTGTTTTAGAATATTCTATATAAATTTTGGTCAGAGATTTCAAATCTGTTCACATAAATAGTCTATCAATTCTCAATTCAGAAAAAATAGTTGCAGATATATTTGGTAGGTTATTTTGTAAAAAAATGTAATGGAGTGTATTAAATATCCGTCATAATGTGTTAGAACAATAATTCAGTAATAAGTGTTTGACAAATAATTTGTCATTAATCGATACACTAATATGCATATTTTTTTTGAGAAAATAAGATGCAAAAAACCTCAGTGATACTTTTTCCGAAATGGAAATCAATAGACCGTTTCTGTGAATGGATTTAAATTATGATCAAAATTTATATAGAATAAGCTAAAACAGTATAAAATAAAGAACTATTAATTCGACTGTGGTCATATCTGATATAAAAAGTCCATTATCTTCCGAAACCGAGCACCTCAGATTTAACTGTCAATGATTTTATAATGTGTAGACTTCCTACTAACAGGACTAACAGTTGGTTTGCGTTGGCAAGACACTAAAACTTATTTTGCATTTAAGATTAGCGTGTGGTATATTGGGTTTATAGATAGATAGATAGATAGATTTATTGTCATACGAGGACCTAACAAATAGGTGTTTTATACCTAAGACAGTTTAATTAAACATATAATTTTGTTTATTTGTTTCCAAATAATTTAAAAAAAAATAACAAAAAAAAGTACAAGATCTTTTTTAAAAACGAAAATTTATTGAATAAAAATCAAACGAGTTTTCAAAAAAACTTGAATTTTAATTATTTATTTTCTATTAAATTTTCTTTTCGCGAAAAAATCAAAAATAAAAAAAAATATTTTTTTTTTAATCAATTTTCGTTTGGTAGAACTGATCCTTATAATAAAAGTTTTTTTTCCTGAAAAAATTACGTTAATCGGATCCACTCCCTTGGGGAGAGGATTTAGAAAATATTTATGTAAGATTCAGTTTTAACGACCTCAAAAACCCCAATATACCATTTTTCAAGAAAACAACCCCCCGCCCTTCAAGGGATGGAGTTAAAAAAATGTCATTGTAAGATTTAGTTTTAGCGACCTCAGAAAACCTTATACACCAATTTTCACGAAAATATTGTAAATATTTAAAATACACTGCCCAGTAAAAGAACTTTCCCATTTTTCACCTTCGCGCGTAAAATAGATTTTTTATTATTAGATTCACTTTTAGCAACCTTAAAAATAAACCAGTTTTCACGAAAACTACCCCCCGCCTCTTAGGGGTTGGAGTTAGATCTTTTTATTATCAGATTCTCTTTCAGCAACCTTAAAAACCCCAATATACAATATTTCATAAAAACTACCCCCTACCTCTCAGGGGGTGAAATTAGAAATATTTTATTATAAGATTCAGTTTTAGCGACGTCGAAAATCCCAATATATACATTTTCAAGAAAACTACCCCTGTCCCTCAGGGGATGTATTTAGAATTTTTTATTATCAGATTTACTTTCAGCAACCTTAAAAACCCCAATATACCAATTTTTTACGAAAACTACCCCCACCCCTCAGGGGGTGGATTTAGAATTTTTTATAATCAGATTCACTTTCAGCAACCTCAAAAACCCCAATACAGGGTGCGCCACTTAAAACTCCCCAGGCATGTAACTTCTTTATTTATTAAGTTATACGAAAGTGCAAGGCATCGATTTATAGATGATTTTATTCTCTTTAGAATAGTTTATACCTTTTTTGAAAATATTTTTACTGGAAATTTTTTTGGAAGAAACAAGTGATTTTCTTTGAATTTTTTTTTTTTCTTAAAGTTAAAAAAAAAGTTTACATGCCTAAATAGACAATTTTATTACCTTTAATTTGATTTGAAAAAACATATTTTTTTAATATTTTAGTTTTCGACTCCGTCAGGACGCAGGACTGTGTTATTTCAGGTTTTGCTTTTTCAAGCCAACTGATTGAACAGTTGGGTTTAAAATAAAAAAGATTTTAATTTACAAACTCAACATTCAATAGAAAATTTCTTTAAAGAAAAATCTACCTAAAAAGTACATAAATTTAAATTAAATTTTATCAGATATGCATCGGAAGTAACAATTTCCCTTCATAATGACATTTGTCATTTTTGTGGTCTTGTTCTGAAGTTAAACTTGAATATTATTTTAGTTTTTTCGAAATGTTGAATAAATTACTATTTTTATTTATTTTTTGCATACAATTTACGAATGCGGAAAGAGTGGATATGATTTTATTGTACGGTGAACTACAAAATAATTCCAGATTAGCGCAACGAGTTTATAGCCAAAGATATCCAGAGCGGCGTGTTCCAGATTACAAAACTTTTTTTATGCTAATAAAGAACTTAAGCGAAGCATAATTGCCATTACTGGAGTGACAGAAACCCCAAATGGACGCGAGAAAGGAGCCACCAAAGGAGATTTAGCACCAATGTTTGGTGTGGCATTATAGGAGGATTACTAATTGGTCCATACTTTTTCCACGGTATTTTAAATGGTGAAAGGTACTTAAATTTTTTGCAAAATCACTAGCCTGGACTATTAGAGGTGGTGCCTCTAGCTATCAGAAACCGTATGTGGTTTCAACAGGACGGGGCTCCTTCTCATAATTCAGCGGAGGTAACGGAATTTTTAAGTAAGACTTATGGAGAAAGATGGATGGGAAGGTTCGGACCCACTCGTTGGCCTGCTAGATCTCCAGACCTTACCCCAAACGATTTTTTTTATGGGGATACTTAAAAAATAAAGTATTCGAAACACCAGTTGAGGACTTAAACGAACTTCAAAATTGAATTCGTGATGGATGCCATTCAATAAGAAGACACGTACTCCTGAGGGTCACTAATGGGGAATTAATTCGGCGGTATAATTTCTGTATTGCTCAAAATGGTCATAATTTTGAGCAATATTTAAATTAGGATGTTTTTACTGTTAATAATAATTTAATTTGTAATAAGTACAATAGCACCCAAAACCACAGTTGTATTTTGGTCATTTGTAATCCTTTTTTTGTCTGTTTTTTTTTTGTTTCAAAAACGAACCATATTTGTTTAAGTTCTTTATTATCGTGGAAAAGGATTTGTAGTTTGGAATTCGCCGCTCTTGGTATCTTAGACTAAAAACTCTTTGCGCTAATCTGGAATTATTTTGTAGTTCACCATACAACAAAACCATATCTAGTTGTTATTATTTCACTTATATTATTAATTGATTTTTGTTTAACATGTTAAAATGTATTATCATAATTAAATTTTTTATTTCCATTAAAAATAACTTTTATTGAAGTATTAAAGTTATATTTATATAAATTTACAGCTGTATTTGATATGCTCTACCATATTTTGGACATTTTCTTGAATATATTACAAACTTTCTTCATATTCTTCAGTTTTAAAAGATCCGTTTTTTTGGTCTGGTCTGGTCTTGGGCGTATGCGCTTACTGAGCGTTCGTTTGCAATTTTCAGTACATTAACAGCGTACTTATCTACTTTTTTTTCATTCAAAAACGCACACAAACAATAAACAGAGCAAAGAAAACACAATTTAGGTTTTAGTTGATAACAAAAATAACAAACGTCATTAATAAGAAAAATTATTTCCTTACAAGGCTAATTTAATTTTATTTGAAAGAATGTAAATGTTTTAAGTAGAATTTTTTGGTATAAATTTTCCATTACTTCTTGGCTTTGTAATTCATAATTCTAGCTTTTTAAGTACCTTAGTATTTAATCAGTTAGGGTAAAAAAGGCATAACCTGAAAAAACGAAAGACGGAGTCGAAAACTAAAATATTAAAAAAATCACGTTTTTTCAGATTTCTGGAAAATACTAAATTAGACCCTAATGTATTATACATTAAATTAAAGGTAATCAAATTATAAAGAACTTTCACTTTCGGGTTTAGACCGTGTTAATGGATTTTCACTTTCCGACGTTTCGTCTCTTACTACTAGAGACATCTTCAGGGATTAATCTGAAACTAAGTTTCGAATCAACTTGTGTCACTATTTATGACGAGTTGTGGTTATTCACCCGTGACGAGGTTTTTCCTATCAAAGACTTCCATATTGCAGGTAAGTGGTAACCAGTGTCCCGATTGATATTGTTAGGATGCTTGATGATTTCTATCGATTCCCGTATCTTCCTTGGCATTTTTCTGTTTTCTGTTAATATTTGTTTTGTTTCAGACAAATTGATTTTATGACCTGTTTCATGTACATGTTCGGCTACTGCCGATAAGGAAATTTGTTTCTTTCTTATATTGCGCTCATGCTCTTGAAGTCTTTGATAGGAAAAACCTCGTCACGGGTGAATAACCACAACTCGTCATAAATAGTGACACAAGTTGATTCGAAAATTAGTTTCAGATTAATCCCTGAAGATGTCTCTAGTAGTAAGAGACGAAACGTCGGAAAGTGAAAATCCATTAACACGGTCTTAGCCCGAAAGTGAAAGTTCTTTATATCTTAATGGCCGTGAAAGCTTAAAATCTAAAATAGGTAATCCAATTGTCTATTTAGGCATGTATAAACCTTTTTTTGTAAACTTTAAGGAAATAAATATTCAAAGAAGATCACGTTGTTTCTCCCAGAAAATTTTCCAGTAAAAATATTTTCAAAAAAGTTATTAACTGTTCTAAAGAGAATTAAATTATCTATAAATCGATGCCTTGTACTTTTCTATAACTTTATTAATAAAGAAGTTACAGGCCTGGGGAGTTTTAAGTGGCGCACCCTGTATACCAGTTTTCACGAAAACTACCCCCCACCCCTCAGGGGGTGAAATTAGAAAAATATTATTATCAGATTTATATTCGTTGACGCCAAAACCCCCTATATACCAATTTTGACGAAAATATTGAAAATATTTACCCCCTCACCCCTGAGGTGAAGTTAGAAAAAAAATATTATCAGATTCAATTTTAGCAACCTTGAAAACCCCTATACAGCAATTTTCAAATTTTTGTAAAAACAATGTATTTTTCCCCATTTGCCCCCCTTGCTGCACCCCATTGTTCGCCAAAAACAATCCGGAGCGAGAACTGGTGGTAAAATACCTGTATGCCAAATTTCAAGTCTCTAGCTTAAAGCGTTTTTAAGTTATCGTGCTTACAAGATTTCCCGGACAGACGATCGACCGACCGATAATTGTTTTGCTTGAAATTGATTTATATCGACATTAAACGTCACAAAACGCAAAAATACGCAAAAAAATTGAACATTTTTGCACAAATACAAGGCTTCCCGAAATTTAGAAAATTTTCAAAATGGGAAAGCAATTAATTACTCCCGGCCCGGGGGTAGAGTTATATTTTTATTATGAAATTTAGTTTTAGCCACCTTAAAAAAAAACAATAAACCAATTTTCACGAAAAATATTGTAAACTACCACCATTTCATTTCATTTATTTAACGGAAAATCCAATTTGACAATACAATAAATAATGAAAATATATATATATAAAAGATTACTAAAATAAATTAAATTTTAATTAAAGCTAATCAGGTCCCTTTTAAAGGTACTACATGATATAAGAAAATTTAAATTTAGGGAATTCGCTGTTCTGCAAATTCTATCAATGGGTATGTTATTTGCATAATTTGTTCTATGAACATTTGTATAAAACACTAGAATTTCTGCTAGATGATGGGATTGTAATATTTACCATTGAAAGAATTTCAGGGCAATCTACGGTTCCATGTAATAGCTTATAAAGAAATAACATTACCAGATTTCTTCTCCTGTCAACTAACGGTTGAACAGGTTGAACATTAAAAAATATTCTCTGAGAATTGGTAGTGGACTCTGACAATAAAACGTGCGATTTATAAGAAAGAAATTTTAAAAATCTAATTTGTACGTTTTATATTAGATCTATTTGGTATTTATAAATTGGACACCAAATAATACAGTTAAATACCATTATAAAGGGTGTCTTAGAAAGCAGGTAAAATCTAACAAATTTAAAATAGCCAAAACTCTTTTTTTTTAATGGCACCCTATATATTTTTTATTTATTTAAATAAAGAATTAAATTTGCTTTAAAATGAATAGTGGATACCCTATACCTAACATTAACCGTTTTCGAGTTATTTCCAAATTATTGTGGAAAAGCCGTATTTCTGTTCAAATTTGTTAAACTTGTTAATCAAGTAGGCCAGTAAAATGAATCGATTTGTATTTAGGAATTTACCTTAGGGGCCATTAATATTAACCTTAAATATAAAGTCCCTTTTGACGTTAGCTAAAATATTTTTGAAATACATCAAGTTTTACGACCTGTACTTTTTTCTTTTTATAATCGTGCATCTTGTGGTTTTTTAAGATTCTTGTATCTGAAATTCCCAAATCGTGACTAGCTGCAGGAATTTAGCCACGTGGATGAGCATAAAAGTGACCCAAAACATTGACTTAATTATCTTCGTTGCTTCTAATTGGTTTTGTTAGAGATTTCACTGCGCTTTCTTTCCCAAATTGGGAAAAATTTGTGTGAATTCTTCTAAATTTTTTACATGACAGTCTTCGTAAATCAGGATATTTTGTATTGAAATTTCTGCAGGTTCTACTAATTATTTAATCATTTTACTAAAAATAGCAAATAAATCTAAAATAACAGGGTAAGAATAAGACTCTGCCATTATTTTACTCTAATTTATCACGATGACATTTAAGTTAAAGAAATAAAAACGAAAATTCATTTACCGGCCTACTTGATTAAATACAACTTTAAAAATTTACAGAAATACGCATTTTTTCACAATAATTTGCAAATAACTTGAAAACGGTTAATGTTATCCCATATTCCTTTTAAAGAAAATTTATTTCCCTATTTAAAAAAAAAACTATAGTGTGCCATTAAAAAAAATGAGTAATGGCTATTTTAAATTTGTTAGATTTGACCTGCTTTCAGAGACACCCTGTATAAATTTTGGGTTCTATTTCGGCTTAGGATAATTTGGTTAAGTATTACTGAGCAAACCACAAAACAACTTTTCTCCAATTTAAAAAATCAAGTAGAAATTATTTTTTTAGGGGTGCTTGAATATCTCAAAAAGTACCGAAGCTTCGCGAAGATAGACATAAAGTGTAACACATCAAAATAAAGCAAATTTAATGCGAATTCTAAAAATTAAAAAATATATAGGGTGTTGCATTTAAAAAATCAAAGTTAAGTGCCAGTTCCGGTACAACTCGCTACACAAATTGTCTCGATAACATTTTAATTAATTTTGATGATCCCTTTCAAACTCAGGTGTATGACCCTGGGCTATCAGACCATAAGGCAATACACATAAGATTTCAGGCAGAGAAGAAGAAGAGTCCAGTTAAGTATGTTCTGCACCGAAAACTATCTGATCAAGCAATGTATGGTCTCTACCGGGATCTGGAGGGAGTTGACTGGAGTTTTGTAGAGGATAAAAACATAAGTACAAATAAAAGGTTTGACAGATTTATGAGCATTTTGAATATATATATATATATATATATATATAGATCAGGCTTTTCCTATGGTAAAAAAAGTTATAAACATTTATAAGACAAAAAAATGTAGATGGTTTTATGATACTCTCGCTCAAAAAAGAGAAAATATAAAATTTTATTCAGAATTTTATCAAAATTTTCCTCTTGATTTTGTAAAAAATCATATTTTAACATTAAAATTGGAATATAAGGCTGAGCTTACACGAGCAAAGAGAGATTATTATAATCACTGCATTTTGAAAAATGGTAAAAATCCTAAAGTTTACTGGGATATTATAAATAACCATAGGAAAAGAAAAAGTAAAACTGAAAATCAGAGCCAAAAAATTGATGTAAATCTGTTAAATAATTATTTTGTTACCATATCTGAGCAGTTAAGGGATGATTTGCCTAAATCAGACAGGGATATACATCATTATCTAAACTCAGATACCACATTTGATTAGTTTAAATTCAACAGTGTTAGTTTTAATCAAGTTAGGGATGTAATAAATAATTTAAAAAACAAATCTAGCTTAGATCATTATAATATGTCCTCAAAACTAATTAAGAATTTAAAAAATGTTTTAATAATTCCCCTAACTAAATTGATCAATGCCTGCATAGGTGATGGTGTGTATCCTTAAGCTTTGAAGGTTGCAAAAGTAGTGCCCTTGCATAAAGGTGGTTCCTTTACAGCAAACAATTTCAGGCCTATTTCTCTTGTTCCTACGATTTCAAAAAATTTTGAAAGCATTTTAAAAAATCAAATTATGGATCATTTTGAAAATAATAACTATTTTTATGAAAACCAATTTGGTTTGTATAATTTTGATTCAATCAGCTTGCAACTAATTAAATCCTACCTTTATGACAGAAAGCAATATACAATACTTGAGGGAAAAGTATCTGAAATGAGGGTGGTGGGGAGTGGTGTTCCACAAGGCTCTGTCCTTGGTCCGTTACTCTTCCTCATCTTCATAAATGATATTAAAAAAGTCTTTCCAGATTGGGAAAATTTGTTGTTTGCTGATGACTCAAACATAGTATCCTCACATACAAATGTTTTTGAGGCTAAAGACAAAATGGGAGCTGGGCTATCGAGTGCCAAAAACTGGTTTATAATAATAATAATAATAATAATCTTTATTTGCCCAACAGTTTGCACCAATTCTAGGGCAAAAATACATATATACAATTATATATAAAAATATACAAAATAAATAATATATATGGATACATAAATACACAATTTTAACCTATTATTGTAGGTTGTTAGTGTATAAAAGTGAGTTTAGAGAACACGCGTTTGGACTTTTTATTTTTATTTCAAATAAGCTTTCTTTAAATGAAAAGAAAACTGTAAATATGTTTTTTACACACAAATCCTTGAGTTTACTCACAAACTTTAAAAATCCTGGAGGGGCTAAATATCTTGGCATATATTTTGACCAACATCTTAACTGGAAACAACATACAAATACTTTAGCAAACTCCATGTCAAAGACTATTTTTATATTCAGATCTTTGCAAAATTTGGTGTCGTTTAACATTTTAAAAATTGCTTATTTTTCTTTGTTTGAGTCTAAAGTATCTTATGGGCTTCTAGCTTGGGGTCATGCACCGGGGGTTAAACGCATTTTTAAATTACAAAGAAGGGTAATTAGAATTATGACGAATATGGCATTTAGAGCAGATATTAAAGATAAGTTTATTGAGTTAGGAATGTTAACCATTCCATCACTCTATATTTATGTCTGTGTCGTATATACTAAAGAAAATGTTGAAAAGTATAAATTTCAAGTAGAATATGCTACGAGAAATTCAAGTAATATTAGGGTACCTCAATTAAGATTATCTAGTAGTAGACATGGTCATAACTTCTACGGTCCTAAATTTTTTAACATATTTCCAGAAAATATAAGAAACCTTCCGTTAAATGCTTTTAAATCAAGTGTAAAAATTTTTTTAATTAGCAAGGCTTATTACAATACGTGTAAGTTCCTAAATGAAAGATTGGAAGTCTATATATTTATTTCATATTCATTTTATATATTTATTTCATATTCTATTTCATGTTCATTTTATTTAGGTGTATTTATTTTATATTGTAAAATTATTTGTATTTGTACTATTTTTAATGAGGTTGACCTCAAATTGACTTAAGACTAATCTTTATTGTGACGTGTGTAAACTTATGTAAAAGCACTAAATAAATCTTATCTTATCTATTATATCTTATCTACAACCGGAAGTGACACAAGCATGAAAATATTTTTAATCGATTGGCCATATTCAAAAACCATAAACTGCAAAATATCAGATTTTTAAAGTTATTGGTTCTCCATAAATTTTTAATAGACCACTTCCGGAATAACCTTGTATATTTGTCATTTTTTTGCATGTCCTTTTTTAATAAGAATATTAACCAAAATATTTAACTAAAAATCTGCAGCATTGGGGACATAAAACGACCTTTTAAAATAAATATAGACATAATAAAGATAAATCGTATTATTGTTACACACCTTTTGCACATGGAACATTTTTCTGATTCGCTTTTAGGGGTCCTTTTCACATCGTTCCAATGGTTATGCGTCCCTTTCTTTGGAATTGCTCCCAAGTTTCGAGTAGTTGTCGACGCATCCGGTACAGTTTCTTGAAGCACTTTACTCACGTCGTGTTCTAGAGAAATCGAGGTTGTTGTACTCGACCAATTAGGTTCGCACTTTAAAGGCTCCTTCCTACATGGGAAATGTGGTTGGGGATCAAATAACCTAAACAAATTTAATTTTCGATAAAAAAAAACAAATTATCGATGTGCATAAAATATATCTGGGTTAAAGTAAAAGGGTCGAATGACCAATTCTTCAAAAAAAATTTACATACCTACCAATAAAAAAAATTTGCGCTTCAAATTCAAAAAGCAAATAAATTAAAAAAAAATCTTTAGTTTCTATTTGAGTTTTTTGAAGAAGAAAAAAATGGTTTAGAAGAAATGAAAAATAAAAGTGCTTCAGAACTGTCCCTTAATCTTGCAACATTCACCAACCTACACCCTGGAGGCCCTGTAACTCTATTTGAGTATCTAACCTGCTAATAAACCCTTAGTACTTACCAATCTAGATCCAAGTCGACCATGCTAGAACTGCCTGTATCAGAATTTTCTCTTCTTACTTTTCGTTTTTTGTTTCTCTTTACGTTTCTTTTTCTTATAATTCCAGGATGTGCTCCATACACAATCGCAGACGGACCTAACTCATCATTTATCACTTTATAATTATTATCTTCAATGTTGTCAACAACGTAATTCTTCTTGTTTTTACATCTAGATTTTTCTAGTTCAGCGTCTCCTAAATTATCCTCAATCATAATATGACGTCTTTTTGGATTCGTATATTGTTTTTCGTCCGGAAATTCGACACTAGGGCTGCTACAACACAACTTTTTACCAGGCTTACAATTGTTTTTATTTCTCCTTCTTTTGTTTAACTCTAAACTTATGTTACTAGAAAACACATCTAAATTTTTATTTTTTAACGCCAATCTTTCATTGTTCAGTTCTAAACTGTTGTTACTAGTAGAAATTCCAAATATTTGTACTCTCTCAGTTGATTTTTCAGTGTTTTCATCATCGACTGATCCATTAGAACAACTACTTAAATCATCATTTTGCTGAGCAAAATCTATTTTTGATTCAGGAAGGCTTTTTAGAGACTTAACGTTCTCCAAATACTCACCTCTGGATGCAAGAGTGTAAGTATAACTATCCTTATCCACAAGTAAAGTTACGCCTTTTTGAGTTTTTGGTATATAAGACACGTTTTTGGGATATTTCTTAACCAAGTAAATCAATGGCGCGCTACCCTGATTTTCCTCAAAATCCGAATCCGATAATCTATTATTATCCAGGTCAGTATCAGGCCCATGTGACGTTTGATGTTCATCAGACTGTTCCTGAATAGGATATACAATCTCAGAGCCGTAATAAGGTAGATTGTGTTGGTTACGGATTAAAGATTTACTAGGGGGTGGTAAAGGATTCCTTGCACCTTTGCAACCTATTAATTCTAAGCTATTTGGATGGGCAGTTAAAGATGGTGGTTGACAACATGTTTCTAACGCTGTTGACCGAATTCGCCTTACAGCACCACATTTAGATTTAGAAGTGGGATGAAAATAGAAACCTTGGTCTACATGTTCGTTAAGATTGTTATTAATATAACCTAGTTCTAAAGATCCAGTAGGTTTGATTTCAGTAGATTTGGGATTGGGTAAATAGTTCAAACTAGAATTTGTAAAATTTGAATACCTTCTACCCCCAACATTCTCGTTAGAATTCTCTGAGCTAGGAACACTAAGTAGGCTAGGTCTATGCTGTTGATTTATATATTCATCGTCGTCGATTATATCGGCTATATCAACTACGTCCGTGTTTCTTTGTTTTCTGAACCTTATTCGGTCGTCTTTTGAATATATATTCACGAATCTTTCTCTTTTGGAATAATGGTGTTTTGGACGCCTTGCCTGGCGCTTTAATCTATGATCAGACTGATTTTCCGCAAGATGGACATCTATAATGGGTAATTCCTCGCTACTTTCCGATGAATTTTTCCGATGAATTTCAGCTTTGAGATCTGAAAACAAATAAAACTCAATAAAGTTTAAATTTTCACAAAAATTTTAAATAGTAAAATCTATAAATAAATTGCACTGCTCTACTACAGAATTTTCACAATCAATAAGAAAATCCCTACCAAAATGTCATATAGCTACTATTTCACGCTTTTTTGCTCATCAGCATATATGGTGGCTTTCGCACCGACTGTTGAAAATTTAAAATACTTATCAAAAATAAGTATAACTATATCGAGAGCGTACAAATTGGTGGCGCCATCTAATGTTTGCACAAAAGTACTACACATTAGATGTTGGCAGACCTGTAATCTGATAATAATTATCTATATCTAGATACACAAGCGGAGAAAAAAGTCCAAACGAAGGCAGCACCTAGACCGACATGGCAAATCGTCTATAAGGCACTAAACTTTATTTTCATTAAAATATTAAGTTGACTTAATACATAATAATAAATTAGGTTATAATTTGAAGCTTATATGCAAGTTTTTGATCAGATTTCGATTCTGTTTAGGTTTCATATTGTAAATAGTAGTTGATATAACAAATATAGTTTGTTTATGCGCAACGCCGCGCTTGCTGAAGCCTTCGCTTCAGGCTGTAATTAAAATCAGTATATTATTAGCGAGATTAGTAGCATCTATAGCAGTAACATACGCAAGGATGTCTTATCACTGTACTCACGACATATTCAGACCATTTTCTCTTTGAATATATCGCAGTTTCCAAAAGAATAAGAGCAATAGCAATAGAGCAATAGTAAATGAACCACGCTGTGGAAATACAGTCAATAATCATATCACGTCAAGAGTGTATAAAGGATTACGTTACCCGCCAATCTCCGAGGAACCACCATTGATCTGGGCCCAGAACATCACAGAGAGAAAAAAAAACGTAAGTAGTTCTTTTGCACCACGTATCAAAAGGTCCTTCAAAACTCACCCTAGTGCACTATGTGTCCATGACAGTGGCGGATTTAGGGAGGATGCCCCCCACCCAGCGAGATATATTAGCATAGAAATATCTTTAAAATTATATTTATGTAGGAATGCGCAATTTTTTTCCTTATGGATGCCCCCCGCTTAAAATGAAATAAATCTGCCCCTGGACCGTGAGGGTGTTTTGCATACCAAAAGTCGATTTTTAGTTTTGTGATGTAGGGCAAGAATACTACGTCATTATATGCTTTAGACCTTTCTTCATTATTGTTGACCATTTTTATACATTTAATTTAATATACAAGGCAGTTAGATAATATTTTTAGGAACGATGCATGAAAATCAAAATTAGCCGCTATTCGTCAGGTTACACAAAAATAGTGGTTATTTGGACACATTGTACGTTATAAAGATTGTATTAAATATACTACTTTAAAACATGTTTTTTTATGTCCAGAAACTAAAAAATAAAAAATACATCATTTTTAAGACGGCCTAGGGCCATCAAATATGGCGGCCTAATTTTATCTTGTATGCCACTATTAATATTTGCTTGAAGTTGCGTAGTTCCAAATGTTATTGAAAAACATTAGAAACAGTTTATTTTACTAACCTGTAATAATTTTTACCCCCCAAACTATACCCAAAAATACAGTTTTAGCACTTTTTTCATGTTTTTTTGTAGTTTTCGCAATTTCTTAAATTTTAAGAGCTAATACATGTTTTAAACACATATATTTTCTAATTATACACGGTGTTTTCGGTTCTTTGGAACATAATAAAGGGGGTGATTCTACATCACAAAACATGAAAAACCAATAAAGGAACATATGTCAGGAAATAAACCCTAAGGGAGCTACAGTCCTTTAAAGATGGACGTATTGAATGGGAAACAAAATAAGCACCAATAAAATTTTAATGCTGCAGAGCAATTCTTCATTTAAAACTAAGCAAAAAAGTATTCTTCACCGAAACACCTAAATTTAATATTAAATGAGTAATAGCCTTTCAAAAAGTAAGATTTTTTATATAACTCACCAAAGTTTTGTGTTTATCGAATGGAGATTACTCTTAATTTTGGGGGTGGTCATAAATAAAACTCGGTATATCAAAAACTAAGAAAAAAAGGTTTCTGTAGGTCGAAAAATGGGTTTTAAAGCTACTACCTTTAAAAATGGTACATTTTTAGGACACCATAGCTCCCTTAGGATTGATTTTTGGAAGTACCTGTATATGAGGTTTTTTTCTTAGTTTTTTATGTACATTCACCCTGCACCTTAAAAATTTTGGTTTTCAACATTTTATTATTTAAATTTTCGCCCTCGAACCGTGAAATTTCACCTTTAAATTAATTTTTCTCGGAAACGGCTAATCCTACAGTGTTACAACAAGAGTACCTTTTGTATGTATTTTGACCTGAGGAATCATAATCCAAAAATAAAATCACAAAAAAGTCACACAGAAAAAGGTTGGGACAAAAACTGATAAGACCCTCCCATTTCGCACACCCCTGGTTAAAATAAGTACATGAAAATAACATACGAAGTTGGGCCTTTAAGATTATTTTACTTGAAAAACCTCCTTACTATATCTGAAAGTTTTCCTGATTTATTAAATAAAAACCAAATTTTTTAGCCACTTTCAAAGGGGCCTAGCTCCCATACGACGCATTTTTGGACATATGTTTATAGAAACTTTTTTTCATATTTTCCTTTCACTTAAAATTAATGACCCTATTTCTGAATAACGCTGAAAAACGAAAATTAAAGTGCCTTGAGGAGTATGCCAGGCTGAACGGTCTGCTTGTTAATATTGAAAAAACTAAAATCGTAAAATTCTGTAGAGGTAACTTTACAACACCAACAACCCCTTTTTATTGTGAAACTAAAAACATTGAAATTGTCAATAAATATGTATATCTAGGTGTACCTTTTACGTGTTCTGCTATGTTTCTAGAGATGGCTAAATACTCTGTACAAAAGGCAAAAAAATCTATTGGGGCGGTTATGACAACAATGTCCAATGCGAAACTTAATTCATGGCAAGCTCGTATACAGTTATATAATAGTATAGTAGTTAACGCCTTAACCCATTGTATTGCAGTTTGGGGACCAAGATATTTAGATGTGATCGAGCGTGCGCAAGTGTATTTTTTCAAACGAATGCTATGCTTACCCAGAAATACCCCAGACTTTATAATCCGCCTAGAGACCGGAGTTTCACACCTCTCACTATCTGTCTTCAAGGCTTGCACATACTGGTTAAGCTCGTATACAGTTATATAATAGTATAGTAGTTAACGCCTTAACCCATTGTATTGCAGTTTGGGGACCAAGATATTTAGATGTGATCGAGCGTGCGCAAGTGTATTTTTTCAAACGAATGCTATGCTTACCCAGAAATACCCCAGACTTTATAATCCGCCTAGAGACCGGAGTTTCACACCTCTCACTATCTGTCTTCAAGGCTTGCACATACTGGTTAAGACATATACTTAATCTAGACCAAACTCGCTACCCTAGGTTGTGCTTTGAACGCCAACTCCAACTAGCTACAGACACTACTGATACGAGGTATAACTGGGTTCTTCAGATCAAAGAACTATTTAATTACATAGATATGCCTAATATACTAAACAATCCTAACGCGCAATCATTCACAAAAAATAAAATCAGAACATACTGTAATGTAACCGACCTAAAAATTATCATCTGCAGTATGACAAATTAAGGTGGTTATGTAGTAACCCACATAAAAAACAACAAATCTGGCCAGTGATCGATTAGTCTAGAGCAGGATCCTAATTTGTGTTTACAGAAGGTTAAAATATATATATGGTTCGATTTGTATACTTGCGTATGAAAGGAGAGTTGGGGACATTTTCAATAAAACAAATAAACCCTTGTAACCACCTTTATTAAACATCAAATCAAGATGTGTAAATTTTACATGAAATGAGATAAAGAACCAGGTATTAAAAAAAACTTATAATAAAGCCAGTTACAGTTGCCTCAGGTGTTTTTCTCTGAGAAGGAAAGTAAGCAACTAGAAAACCTTCTCTTTTTAACCACAAAATCACTAGTATAAAATAGCACTAATAAAACCAGGTATTACTCAAACTTTTATACCCAACAATCTAGGTGTTCGGCAGAAAACACCAAAATTTTATTTAACACGACCCAAATAACATAGTCCCTAAATCAAACCAGAAAACAGACATCGCAAAATCATTTACATGTCTGTCACGTGATTACATTTTGTAAAAAAAATAGGAAATTGTAAAATTACTTAATGGTGAGGAAAATGTATGCCTAATTGGTTTCTACAATGTTTTGCCTGTAAAATTATTCAACAATAAAAGTATCATTTACGCCCCAATGGGGGCGGCCCCATACGAAAACATTTATACAGTAGAGAAGTTAGTAAGGAAGGTAGGTACCGGCCAAGATATCTTAGTAACCGGCTAAAGATGATATTTATGACAGGGATTCAGTTAAAGTAGCTAGTTGCACAAGTTATATAAAGTGAGACATATACAATATAAAAAAATAAACAGTTCAATAAAAATGGACAGAAATTTAATACGGTACCTTTAAATACATGGTCTCTCTTTGGAATCGGTCATGGGAGCCAGAGGCACGTTCAATGTGACCCAATAAAAATATATATAAATTTAACAGAAAAACAATCACTAAAAATATAATGAATTATAGAGACAAAAGTTTTGGGTCAATTTTTATTTATCAATTTTCATTCCGCTAATAAAATTAAAACATTGGCTAAAATAAATAAATAGACATATAAGTCTGAGATACCCGAAAACAGAAGCCGGATAAGCCATACTCAATCTGCGTCGGATACCCTTTATGCAAATAAATAGAAATATAAGTCAGAGATACCCGAAAACAGAAGCCGGTTAAGCCATACTCAATCTGCGTCGGATACCCTTTATGCAATTCACCTCTTTAACTGATTAATGTTAGTTTTTTTCAACAAGGCCCTTTTGCTCGGCGTAAACGGCCCTCCATTGTTTGATGGCAACAAACACAAGTTTTTGAAATTAAAAAAAAAAAACAATTAGGCACAAATCCAACTCAACATTTTAAAATCATAGGTAACTGGCAGTGCTATAAAATATGTAAATGCTGGAAAAAATAAATATGTTGATAATAACAATAAAAATAATAATTATAATTCCTGAAAAATAAACCTGAAATACACCACAAAACAAATCACAGAAACATAAAGAAATGGGGTTTCAAAAAAATGGTAAATAGATAAATCGGTTTTAAACACATAAATATAAAAACACAATGAAATAAGTTATCAAACGGTAAATAAACAAATCAGATTAAAACACATATTCATAACATTGCCAGCCCCTTACAAAAAAAAGACATGTAAAAATAACCCTACGATAACTGGATACTAGGTTGAAAATAAAATAAATAAAAATTAGAATAAACGAAAAGTTTGAAATAATATTGGCATTTCTAAATTCTACACTTTCAATCAATTTTACAGAGCTCAAATTCATTTGTAGTAAAATAATTCAAATTTTGCTACCCACTAACCTTAAATAAATTTAGCAAGAAATACATATTACATGTGAGTAAATAAAATTACTTGAAAGCAGAAAAATAATAAAAAAACACAAACAATTTAGTCATACCTTTGGTTACTCAATATTCAATTAAGTTGAAAAAATCAAGAATTAATTTTATAAATAAAATATAAACCGACAAAACATTTACTTCATTCAACAAGGTCTATTTCTTGCCCGACTGCCCTTTTAACTCAAAACAGCAGTCTGATACCAGAGTGATAAAAAAACAATTTCGTTTTAAGAATTACTAAGAAAATTTAAAACGTTTGGAAAACACACCTCTAAACTTCTTATAAATAAATTAACGTTAAATAATTTAACATTATTCAGTTTAGCGCACATCTCTCTGGTTTTCTTAAATACAAAAGTTTTTCTCTACTAATTTATGTGATTTAACCTTGGTTTTTTTTTTATGTTTAAAACTATAAGAAACCATTTTACTTACATAAAATAAACTACTCAAAAATTATTTCCACTTAACAACAGACATTTCTTTAAAAATAAACATATCCTTAAAAATAAGACCTTTACAACCAACTAACATGTCATTTCCCCTTAGCGGAAACTTCAGTCAACTTTGGCGCGCTTTAAACTAAATACGCAGTTATAATCACACGTCACAGATTTTTGCCGCTCAAAAATACCCATAAAAAAACAAACTGTACAAGAACCTTAAAAAAATGCAAGCTTTTCACAACTACAAAATCATGTAAAAACCCATGTCTTTTTCTAAAACAATTAAGTTGTAATTATAAAAGAAAAGTGCAAAAAGCTATCTCAGTTTATAGGTATTTTTGGCCCCAAAAAAGCATAAATTTACTCAATTAGACATAGAAATACATTTTAACATAAAACGTGTGATTACAATTGAATATAACTATCGACACACTAGAAAATAAGTTTTAAAGATTCAATTTTAACTCACGTACCCGTAAAGATCTAAAAACACACCAACACCTTTCACCCAGAGACCACAATATTTTTCCGCTTCACCTCCGCGAAAATTTACTGACTGACTCCCCAAAAATGGCCTCCCGGCGGACCCACTAAGAAAGGATTTTTCGAAATGAACCCTTATGGAGGTGAAACCTTGTATTGAAATGTTTCTTAAAAAAATGTGCGTATCCCAGAGGCCCTTACAATACATAACTGTTTAAAAATAAACTACTTTCTGAGGATCTAAGCTTACAGATAGTAGCTTTCCATTAATTTATCAAAGTCTAACTCTGCGTAACGAAGCTGCAAGGTACGTTCGTCTACATATACCTATTTATTTAACACGCATTAT